>CM076852.1:42226207-42592847 GCA_039519185.1 Astragalus membranaceus
ACAAAGCACCACAGCCAGCATAAACATCCTGTCTAGTTTACATCAACACAGTAAAAACCATCGCAGCGAAATTACATCACCAAATAAACAGTCTAAAGACATCAAATAAATAAAATGAGTAAACTAAGATGCCCCCCGGTGCTACGTATCAGAGCTGACTCAACCAACTAGAAGAAGGTACTAGGTAACCTTCACTCGCTATCACCTGCACGTTGCCGACATGAGAAGCAACATAAAAGCAGTAGGGTGAGTCTCATTTCATAAGTAATAACATATAAGATCAACAACATATAGATCAGGCAACTAACAACACCAACACACAGCAATAATAGCACACCATTATCTTATATCAATCAACAGACAACACCGAAAATATATGTAATGCATGCAATGCAACCCAACTCCTAGGGCCTATGCATGTGGATCCATCAACACCGATATCTTGCCTTGAGGGCACTCACCAAATAAGGCCTAAGCCTTCTGCTCACCAACAGTTTATAATAAGGCCGAAGCCTTCTGCTCACCTGACAATGCATATGCTTATGCGACGCCATGTACAATGCAGTCACTGTAACATCCCCAATTTAGCTAATTTCATTTATTGAAATTAGCAAGATGTCTCAAGATAATTAATTAGCACAATTGGTTAATTATGATATGGCGAGTTAATTGGGATTGTAAGCGAATAGGAACACAAGGGTATTTTCGTCTTTTCCACACATTAATGAGTTTCGGCTAAACCATCCTCCACAGAACATCACTATATGCAATATGTGATTATTGTATAAGTATTGTTGGATTAAAATTGACTTAAGAAGAAATTAAGGAAGTTTAAGCCAAAATTGGACATAAGGGCATTATGGTCATTTCGCCCCTTTTAAGTGAATTTCAGCTGAAGCAAAACACACAGCATTACCTCTCATTCCTCATTTTTACTGAAAACAAGAAACAGAAATAGAGAGTTGGAGAGGGAGAGGGAACCATGAGAGTGAGGAAGAAAAGAATAAGAGGGAACTCTCTCAATCCTTGGTGCATGTCACTCATTTTTGGTTCATTGAACTCAGCTCAACATCCTCTTCCTAATGACACCTGAAACAACACCCACATCTTCATCCTTCTCATTTCACCATTGCTGAATATCCAAAGCTCAAGTGAGGAAAATGGAGTTTTGAAGACTTAGAGTGTTGCATGTTCAAGAGGAGGGTAGATTCGAGTGGAGCTGAACCCACTTTGTGGTTAGAAGCACATTTGAGGAAGGTTCTGAAGCTAAAAGTGCTTGGGATTCATTTTGGGAAGTTGTTGGAGAGGAAATTCGAAGTTGGAGTTGAAGATACTTAAGTTCACCAATAAGGAAACAAATCCAGTGTAAAACCCGTTTGTACCACCTTCATTGTTTTCATCGTATCTCACTGTACACTGCTCCGATGATCGTTATTCTTGTCCCTCTGGAAACTAGACACAAAGATCTTCATTTTGGGCACAAGAATCGTATGATTTCATGGAGAAATTAAGGATATATCATGTCCCCAAGTTTCGGATTCAGAATCAAGCACGCCCTGGACCAGTCACCTTGTTTCGGGTGTATCTCCCAAGTTACTGGATGCAAGCGTATGATCCTTCGACCATCAGAAAGTAGACAAAATTATCAACAGAATGGGCACTGTTTTGAAGGGTTTTGGCCAAGATTTGACCAAGATACGCGTGTTACAAAATTGCTCACTGATTCTGGAAAACGGATGCGAAATTGGAAGTGTTGGTTCCCCAAATTTCGGATCGAATCGCCAAAGTTCGAGAGACGCCAATTCCGTAGTCAAGGAGGAAGTTCAGTAGCTGGATTTGTGATTGGTTTCTGTTCCGAAGTTCAGTTTCGAGTATCGGACGAGTTCGGTGCGAGTACGTGATTACGGGGATTGTTCGAGAGGTTACGGTTCGTGAGGACGTGATTTCTCGCGAGGTCGTCAAATCGGTGAGTTCTATACTCGCTTAGGGACGTTTTGTTGTCGAGTCATATTATTTTCTGAAATGATACTATGGAAAATCCGCTTTGTGAAAACTTAACGAAAACGTTTTTATCGAAAAACCGTAAATCGCATAAATGCTCGGATTGATTGGAATGTCGATTTATGATATATATTGTTTGACTGTTTAATCGCTTTCGCTGGTCTGGAATAATAACTGTTATGTTGGGATATCGATCGGAACAAAATTGGAATCGGAACGGAATGGAATTTACTCACGAAAAGTCTGTTTTCTGGAAAACGGATGGAGACGCACGGATCGTGTGCCTCTGTGCACGGGTCGTGCGCCCCCATCTGATGTTACACGAACTGAGTTTTTAAACACACATGGATCGTGCGCCTAGTCGCACGGGTCGTGTGTATCCTTCTGGAACTTTTATTCAACAACGCCCGGATCGTGCGCCTAGTCGCACGGGTCGTGCGTATCTTTCTGGAAATCTTTTACATCTTTGTTCAGCAGCGCACGGGTCGTCTGAGACCTTCTGATCTTCAAATTCAAAGTACCTTTTTATCCGTTCCAAATGTTTCCAATTCCCTTCTAATCCATTCCCCAAGGTCCCCCAACAATGTAAAGATACCGATGTCATGAGATTGAACATGTTTACTAGAAAACTTGTGTATTATGAACAAAATGGAAGACCGTACTTAGAGAACGCGAGAGAACATATGTTAAGAAATAATAATATGATACACGGTACTTGACTGATATGGTACACGGTACTTGACTGGTATGATACACGGTACTTGACTGATATGATACACGGTACTTGACTGATATGATACACGGTACTTGACTGATATGATACACGGTACTTGACTGATATGATACACGGTACTTGACTGATATGATACACGGTACTTGACTGAAATGACTAACAACCCATTGCGGGTACATGGATATATAATGTATAATAAATACAAGAGGAAAAAGGGTGACGACCTGTAACACCCCGGTATTTCTAACATGTAGAAGCACCGAAATGCACAACTAGCGGAATAATCAGAGGACACAGTTCCTGCTTATAATTGGACCAACAAACTTTTTCCGAAATAAACATAAGATCGGAATAATAACACTTCATACAATAGAAGTCATTCGGCATACAACCGATCGGAGTACAACATCCGAGTCCAATACATAAAACAGAAACTGAAATAAGGTTTATACAACTTATACAACACAAGTTAGTACAACCCAAAGGTACAATAACAATAAAGGAAAACAGCTAGGTCTTCGACGTCTCCAAGAGCATAGCACTAGTCGTGCACAATAGCCTTCCTTTTTCCCTGCTTAGCTGAAAAACAACAACATATGATTGGGTGAGATAACATTATCTCAGTGAGTCCTACCGTGCCCCCTCACTGACACTCGGTTCAATTGTCAAACCGTTAACAATCATATTCATAGCGAACATGTTACAACGAACTGTTGATCGTGAACCTTGCCACAATTCTCAACAAGTCGAGTCCAATCAAAAAAGTCTTTATGTTTTATGAGGGACAGCCGGTTGTGAACAACCACGAATACCGGAGATTTTATTTGTTGACTAGTGTAGACCGACGTCGAAACTCCACTCATCCCGGCACACAATCATATAATTAAATTGTTTAGTGTAATCCGACGGCGACACCCCGCTCATCCCGGCACACTAATACCTTATTATTCAATTGTTTAGTATAATCCGACGGCGAAACCCCGCTCATCCCGGAAACCCATGAGTTGACCACGCCAAAACACATACAGGGCCTAGATAAGGGGTCATGACTACCCTCTCTAGTATACTACTTGTCAGGTCGTCACCCAACGAAAGATATATACGACAATACATATCAACGATCACCAAAGGATCAAACATAAGCTTATGATACATATTCTATTTCATTTCATAGTCCGTTTATGAAGAGTTCTATTAACTTCCAGAATTATAATCAATTCCAGGTCTTATATCCATATATAAGTTCAGCCCAACCATTATTCGGTGTGCTCACACGTAATCTAGGGTTTTCGTTCTCGACCAAATAGGTTTCAAGACTCTTTTTCAAAAACATAGTTTGAACGGTTTGAAATTAGGTTTCCAATAGGTTGGTAGCTTTAAAATAGTTTGAGGAAGGGATTAGGAAAGGTTCGGGATTGAACGGAGCGTTGAACTGGAAAAACGGAATTACGCATCAAAAGGGTCACAGTGGCGCGCGACGCGCAACCCACGCGTGACTGGCGCGCGACTTGACAGAAGCGCAGCCCAGAATCATGCACGGCGCGCGACTCCCGCGTCAACGGCGCGCGAATGGACAGAACCCAAATTCAAGAGTGGCGCGCGGCGCGCGACCTGCGCGCGAATGGCGCGCGAGTGGACAGAACCACCAGTCTGATGCCCAACTCAAAATTTTCTCACTTTCGTTCTCCGTTCGCTCTCGATTCGATTCCTAATTTCCGTTCCACCTGAAACCCAGAAAATTGGCAATATTCCAGAGTACATTTCAAATGCAAAAACATTGTCAAAAATCGTTTCAATTCGCTTATGATTCTCAACACCGTAAAATGTCAATTTCTCCAAAACTCAGAATTTGTTTTCAAACACCTTAAAGAATCGATTTCCAGTAAAATTTCAGAATATACCAAGGTTCAAAACATTCAATTTAGTGGAGTGGCCAAGTGTGGCTGGAGTTTATGAGTTAGGGAGTATATATATTGGGGGTGTGAATTGACCAATTTGCCCTTCAGCTTAAAATGCCTAATTAAATTATGACCAAGCACAATTAATTAGAGAATGGGGGTTATTTTGAGGATTTCCTCGACTATAAATACCCGGGACACGAATAATTATTCCCATAAATAATTACTCGGTCCTAGATACTATAATACGAGTCTTTAAAAATTTGGGGTGTTACAATCTCCCCAACTTTTAAAAATTTTGTCCTCAAAATTGACAGGACGCACCTTAGAGAAAAGATATGGATAGCGAGTCCGCATGTCCTCCTCCAACTACCAAGTGGCCTCCTCGGCTGTGAAGCCATCCCAGACTACCTTGACAATTGGAATTGTTCGAGAACGCAGAGCTTTCATACCACGCTCCAAGATATAGCTAGGATGAGGTTGGAAGGATAAATCTGGTCGAAGATCGATCTCATCGACACTCAGCGGCTGAAGTGGATCAAGGATATATTTTCTCAGCTGAGATACATGAAAGACATCATGTAGATTGGATAGAGCGGGAGATAAGGCAAGACGATACGCAAGTGGCCCAACGCGCTCGATAATTTGGAAAGGTCCAACGTACCGAGGGCTGAGTTTCTTCGTTCGTAAGGCCCTACCCGTGCCTATCGTTGGAGAAATCTTCAAAAATACAAGATCCCCAACCTCAAACTCCAAAGGTCTCCTTCGGTTGTCGGCGTAGCTCTTTTGCCTACTCTGTGCGACCTTCATCCTTTCTTGAATCAACTTGACTCTTTCTGTGGTCTCCCGGACCATGTCCGGTCCCAAACACTTGTTTTCCCCGATATCATACCAACATAGTGGGGTCCTACACTTTCTCCCATAAAGTACCTCAAACGGTGCCATACCGATGCTTGAATGATAACTGTTGTTGTAAGCAAATTCAATCAATGGAAGATGATCTTCCCACTTCTTACCGTTATCCAATACACATGCCCGCAACATATCTTCTAGAGTCTGAATGGTCCTCTCTGTCTGACCATCCGTCTGAGGATGATAAGCCGTGCTAAGAAGTACTCTCGTTCCCATAGCTTCATTCAGCGCTCTCCAAAACCTAGATGTAAACTTAGGATCTCTGTCTGACACTATAGTAGTCGGAACCCCATGCAGTCTGACGATGTTCTTCATATATTCCTCGGCCAACCTTGACACTTTGAAATTCGAACGAACAGGGATAAAGTGAGCAGATTTTGTTAATCTGTCCACTACTACCCAAATAGAATCATTGCCGGCCTGCGACCTCGGCAAACCCATAACAAAATCCATAGAGATATCTTCCCATTTCCAAACAGGAATATCCAACGGCTGCAACTGACCACCTGGCCTTCGGTGTTCCGCCTTAACCTTCTGATAGGTTAAGCACCGAGAAACAAATTCAACAACTTCGGCCTTCATCCCAGGCCACCAATACAGCGTCTTCAAATCTCGGTACATCTTGGTAGATCCAGGATGTACAGAATACTTACTTCTGTGAGCTTCTTCCAAAACTTGACCTTTGACTTCCAGGTCATTCCGTATACAAATTCTGCCTTTAAAGCATAAGACACCATCACTATCCTCAGTGAAATCCGGTGACTCTCTTAGAGATTGTAACTTCACATCCGCTTCTTGGGCTACACGGATTTGCTCCCGCAACATACTAGTAACCTGAATATGTCGCAACACTAGTCGGTCCTTCTTCCTTGCTACCTTGAGGTTCATGTCTCTGAAAGATTCTAGCAGGGCCATTTCATGCACCATTAGCTTTGCCGTGTGAATCGTTTTTCGGCTCAGAGCATCAGCTACCACATTTGCTTTCCCAGGGTGATACTTCAACTCGAAGTCATAATCCTTTAAAAACTGGGTCCACCTTCTTTGTCTATTATTCAACTCCTTTTGATCAAACAAATACTTCAAGCTTTTGTGATCACTAAAGACTTCGAAACGAGAACCGTAGAGGTAATGTCTCCAAATCTTTAGTGCAAACACAATTGCTGCAAGTTCCAAATCGTGAGTCGGGTAATTCCGCTCATGCGTCTTCAATTGCCTAGATGCATAGGCTACCACATGCTGATTCTGCATAAGGACGCATCCTAAACCCTTCCCGGAGGCATCACTGTAAATCTGAAATCCCAATGACAGATCCGGAAGAATTAGAATCGGAGCAGAAGTCAACTTATCCTTTAATCCGAGAAAACACTCTTCACAATCAGCATCCCAAGTAAACGGTTGGTTCTTGCGAGTCAATCGAGTAAGTGGAAGAACCAATTGTGAAAAGCCTTCGATAAACCTTCTGTAATATCCGGCCAAACCCAAGAAGCTTCTTATCTCAGTCACTGATGTCGGTCGCTCCCAATTCAACACCGCTTCCACTTTACTCGGATCTACTGCAACTCCTTCCTCAGAAATCACATGACCCAAAAACTTAACTTCTGACATCCAAAAGTCACACTTGGACGGCTTGGCATAGAGCTGCTTCTCTCGGAGTACTCCCAGGACAAAGCGGAGATGCTGGGCATGCTCCTCAATTGACTTGGAGTAAACCAAGATATCATCAATGAACACAACCACAAATTGATCTAAGTAGGAATGGAATACTCTGTTCATGTAATCCATGAACACGGCAGGAGCGTTAGTCAATCCGAAGGGCATCACCACAAACTCGTAGTGTCCGTACCTCGTACGAAAAGCAGTCTTCGGAATGTCTAAGGCTCTTACCCTGATCTGATGGTATCCTGACCTTAGATCAATTTTGGAGAAGACTTTAGCACCTCTAAGTTGGTCAAGCAAGTCGTCTATCCTTGGCAATGGATACTTGTTCTTGATAGTTATCTTGTTAAGCTGACGATAGTCGATGCATAACCTCATGCTCCCATCTTTCTTCTTCACCAATAGCACCGGAGCACCCCACGGAGAAGCGCTCGGCCTTATAAACTGTTTAGAGATTAATTCCTCCAGCTGAGACTTCAACTCTTTTAATTCAAGAGGCGACATTCGATAAGGAGCTATAGATACTGGCCCCGCACCCGGCGCCAAATCTATAGAGAATTCAATTTCACGTTCAGGAGGCAAAGAGGAAACTTCCTCAGGAAATACATCAAGAAATTCATTGACAACCTAAACCGAAGACAAGTCTAAACCGGTTTCAGTTGAGGCAGACAAGATAATGACAAAAGCTTCCTCACCTTGATATATGGATTCGTTGGCAGACATGAAGGAAATATCAGCATCTTCAGAAGGAAAACCAATGGAACGGTTGTAGCAGTCAATGGTCACATGATTGTTGACCATCCAATTCATTCCTATAATAACTTCCATTTTCCTCATAGGCAAGCATATGAAGTCAATGGTGAACTCACGCCTCCCGATAACCAAAACACAATTACTACACATAGATTGGGTTCGTACACGACCCATGGCAGCAGTGAGAATAGAGATCGGCTCGGATATGGGTGAAACAACCAATCCTACCCGATAAGCACAAGCTTCGGAGATAAAACAATGTGTGGCACCAAAGTCATATAGTATATCAACAGACTGATTAAGAATAAAACCTGTACCCCTTATGAGATTATCTGATGGTTTGACGGTATCCCCATCCAATGTGTTGACCCGATGTTGCCTAGGGGCATCTGAGGTCTCAGAGTAAGCTTTCCTTGCTGGACAGTTGTTGGCATAGTGACCCAAAAACATTTCCTTGAAGTTCGTCCACTGAAGCGGTGTCCCTTGAAGTTGCATCATTCTACGTGCATTTGTCCACCATGTGTGGGCATCC
Organism: Astragalus membranaceus; assembly: GCA_039519185.1. Taxonomy (NCBI): domain Eukaryota; kingdom Viridiplantae; phylum Streptophyta; class Magnoliopsida; order Fabales; family Fabaceae; genus Astragalus; species Astragalus membranaceus. The sequence continues at coordinate 42,234,693 of CM076852.1, forward strand.
TCGTATAGAGCATTGGCAGCACATAGTACTTTCTCTTCCTCAGTGCATTGCAGAGTTACAAAGATCCTCTCCATTGCATCAACCCAGAAGTGAGCTTTCATAACATCGGATTCTCCCGTGAAGATTGGAGGTTTCATCTTCAAGAACTTAAAGTATGCCCTATGCGGGTCTTCCTGAGGCATAGGAGCTTGCTCATTCTGTGGTTGAGGTTGAGCTTGTTGTTGTTGCAGAAGTATCATGTCATTCATCATCTTTTGCTGATTTTCAATGACGTTCCGCATCCATTCGTGCTGAGGATCTTCTGGGGCAGCATTCCTTCGATTTCTTCCAGCCATGATTCTGCAAAGTATGCACAAAGTGTTTTAGTTGATCAGGCTAAACTCTAATAGCATACTAGGAAAAATCAGACTTAGAAGACTCAAAGAACTCTTAATGGCTAAGTCCGACTAGGTCGAACCGCTCTGATACCAAATGTAACACCCCGGTATTTCTAACATGTAGAAGCACCGAAATGCACAACTAGCGGAATAATCAGAGGACACAGTTCCTGCTTATAATTGGACCAACAAACTTTTTCCGAAATAAACATAAGATCGGAATAATAACACTTCATACAAAAGAATTCATTCGGCATACAACCGATCGGAGTACAACATCCGAGTCCAATACATAAAACAGGAACTGAAATAAGGTTTATACAACTTATACAACACAAGTTAGTACAACCCAAAGGTACAATAACAATAAAGGAAAACAGCTAGATCTTCGACGTCTTCAAGAGCATAGCACTACTCGTGCACAATAGCCTTCCTTTTTCCCTGCTTAGCTGAAAAACAACAACATATGATTGGGTGAGATAACATTATCTCAGTGAGTCCTACCGTGCCCCCTCACTGACACTCGGTTCAATTGTCAAACCGTTAACAATCATATTCATAGCGAACATGTTACAACAAACTGTTGATCGTGAACCTTGCCACAATTCTCAACAAGTCGAGTCCAATCAAAAAAGTCTTTATGTTTTATGAGGGACAGCCGGTTGTGAACAACCACGAATACCGGAGATTTTATTTGTTGATTAGTGTAGACCGACGGCGATACTCCACTCATCCCGGCACACAATCATATAATTAAATTGTTTAGTGTAATCCGACGGCGACACCCCGCTCATCCCGGCACACTAATACCTTATTATTCAATTGTTTAGTATAATCCGACGGCGAAACCCCGCTCATCCCGAAAACCCGTGAGTTGACCACGCCAAAACACATACAGGGCCTAGATAAGGGGTCATGACTACCCTCTCTAGTATACTACTTGTCAGGTCGTCACCCAACGAACGATATATACGACAATACATATCAACGATCACCAAAGGATCAAACATAAGCTTATGATACATATTCTATTTCATTTCATAGTCCGTTTATGAAGAGTTGTATTAACTTCCAGAATTATAATCAATTCCAGGTCTTATATCCATATATAAGTTCAGCCCAACCATTATTCGGTGTGCTCACACGTAATCTAGGTTTTTCGTTCTCGACCAAATAGGTTTCAAGACTCTTTTTTAAAAACATAGTTTGAACGGTTTGAAATTAGGTTTCCAATAGGTTGGTAGCTTTAAAATAGTTTGAGGAAGGGATTAGGAAAGGTTCGGGATTGAACGGAGCGTTAAACTGGAAAAACGGAATTACGCATCAAAAGGGTCACAGTGGCGCGCGACGCGCAACCCACGCGTGACTGGCGCGCGACTTGACAGAAGCGCAGCCCAGAATCACGCACGGCGCGCGACCCCCGCGTGAACGGCGCGCGAATGGACAGAACCCAAATTCAAGAATGGCGCGCGGCGCGCGACCTGCGCGCGAATGGCGCGCGAGTGGACAGAACCACCAGTCTGATGCCCAACTCAAAATTTTCTCACTTTCGTTCTCCGTTCGCTCTTGATTCGATTCCTAATTTCCGTTCCACCTGAAACCCAAAAAATTGGCAATATTCCAGAATACATTTCAAATGCAAAAACATTGTCAAAAATCGTTTCAATTCGCTTATGATTCTCAACACCGTAAAATGTGAATTTCTCCAAAACTCAGAATTTGTTTTCAAACACCTTAAAGAATCGATTTCCAGTAAAATTTCAGAATATACCAAGGTTCAAAACATTCAATTTATTCCCCTAATCGTGAGTAGAACTCACCCGTTGACGATCGTTCTAGGAGTTCCAATGAACGCGCGATGACCGAAACGAGAGAATTCACGAACGGCACCGAAGAGCACCAACCGAAACTTCAGAACAGCAACCCAAATCTTTCACCACTTGGAGCTTCATGGGCATCAATGGAGATGAGAGAAAGAGTGAGAATCAAGCTTTGAAAGTGGTACCATTGGAAAGGAAATCGAAAATGGAGTGGAGTGGAGGTTAAAACACTTACATGCAAGAAGGATTTGAGGTGAGCTCCTCCTTCCTCCTCTTTTCCTCTTCCACGCCCTCTCTCCCCCTTATTCTTCAGCTTTTCAATTTCTGAAATTTAGTGGAATGGCCAAGTGTGGCTAGAGTTTATGAATTAGGGAGTATATATATTGGGGGTGTGAACTGACCAATTTTCCCTTCAGCTTAAAATGCCTAATTAAATTATGACCAAGCACAATTAATTAGAGAATGGGGGTTATTTTGAGGATTTCCTCGACTATAAATACCCGGGACACGGATAATTATTCCCATAAATAATTACTCGGTCCTAGATACTATAATACGAGTCTTTAAAAATTAGGGGTGTTACACGACCCTTAGAGGTTAGCATACTAGGGGAGGGGAAGTCATGAGCCCCAAAACCTAGACTCAAAACTGTTTCGCCCACTAGAAATAGCGGGATGGGTTCACCAAAGTCAAAGAAGTGCCTATAAAATAGGTAGACTGAGGTGTTATGCTAAAAACATGGAACAAAAGATTGTATGCTGCATGTGTCGCTTAGGAGGGCCATGAGCATAATTGATACAGGAACTTAATATATTTCCACGTGGTTGCTTTTTAGCACCACGAGTTCAAAGCAAGGCATAATGAACCGCTAGAGTTAGTAAGGGGTCTCGATAGGACTCACTGAGATAATGTTTATCTCACCCTTCATATTTGTGGTTTTTACAGAGAAACAGGGGAAAGCAAAGGCGACGAAGCACGGTTAGCCGGTGCAACTCTTGGAGTCATTGAAGACCGATTTTCATGTCTTAGACCTTTGTCCCATTTATTGTTTCTTTGTTATCGATTGTATAACTTTCATTGTTTAAGTTGTAAAAACGTTTCCGCTACTTTATGTTTTGAGTATTGAACACCGGGATTATGTACAAGTCTTAAGTTTTGAAACTTAAGCATTTTCAGGAAGTTTATAAGGTTTCAGAGAACCATTTGATATGTATTATCGAAAGTTTTAGATGTGTTCAATATTTCAATAACAGGAAGTTACTATGATGTATGCCATTTAGTGCATTTCGGTGATTTTATATGTTAGAATTTATCGGGGTGTTACATTATGGTATCAGAGCAGTTCGACCTTGTCGGGCTTAGATTAGTTTAGGGTTGAGTCGATTCCTTGTTAGTCTTTGTTGTGATTACACTTGTGATGCTAAGAGACATTGAGCCTGATCAACTCAATACTTGGTGTATCATAAGCGGAATTATGGAAGGATGACCAAGACGTAGTCCTCGACCAAGACCGAAGGTCCTTAAAACCCATTTCATCTTAGGGAATGTTGAAAAGAAGGAGGTAGTTAAGCCATCAACTCCGAATGCAAAGTTAAAAGGTAACCTATCAAGGGAAAGAAAGTGCAGTTGTAAGATTCCTTAAGATTCCCCAAGTGTTTTGCTGGTAGGAAGCCCAAGAGGTGAATGTCGTCCTAGTGCGACTCAGTGGTAATATTTTAAGAAACAGGGGTCACTCAATCCAGGGTGCCCAAAAGGAGGAAAAGAAAGGGTCAGATAAGCCTACTTCAGCTCGAGAGAGGGTCTACACTGCAGATGCTCAGAAAGTCATGGCTACAGACACTCCACCGAGAATGTGAATACTGTCCTAGGTATGAGATGGATGACTGCAACCCATGTGAATATTGATTGTTTTCATCGGACTAATCGGTTTCGCCTCCGAACCAGTGGAGCTACAACCGACCAATTCTGAAGTTGTTATTTCTTTTACTTCAGCCAGTAACTGTTTGTTTCAAGGCGCAGAAGCTTATGTCATGATGTTGTCTGCACCCACTGTGACAGGTCTAGATTTATCTTCTGTGCAAGTTGTTAATGAATTTCTTGATGTGTTTCCTGATGAAGTTCCTTCGTTACCTCCGGATCGTGAGGTGGAGTTTTCTATAGAGTTGGCTCCGGGCACTGGACCAATTTCTATAGCTCCGTATAGAATGTCGCCATTAGAGTTGAGAGAATTGAAAGTCCAATTGGAAGAGTTAATTTCCTAACAGTTTATCCGGCCGAGTGCCTCACCATGGGGTGCTCCAGTGTTACTTGTCAAGAAGGAGGACGGAAGTATGAGATTGGGCATCGATTATCGTCAGTTGAATAAAGTAACTGTCAAGAACAAGTACCCTCTACCGAGGATTGATGATATGTTAGACCAATTGAGAGGAGCTTCTGTATTTTCAAAGATTGATTTGAGGTCCGGCTATCACCAAATCAGGGTTCGAGCTTTGGACGTCCCGAAGACCATTTTCTGTACGAGGTATGGACACTACGAATTTGTAGTGATGCCCTTCGGTTTGACCAATGCTCCAGCCGTATTCATGGATTATATGAATCGGATTTTTATCCCTATCTGGATCAGTTTGTGGTGGTGTTCATTGATGATATCTTAGTATACTCTAAGACGAGTGTGGAACATGTGCAACATCTCCGAATTGTTCAGAACGTGCTCCGAGAGAAGAAGTTGTACGCTAAGCCGTCCAAATGTGATTTTTGGATGCCCGAAGTTAAATTTCTGGGTCATGTGATATCTCAGGCAGGTGTTGCAGTTGATCCCAGTAAGATTAAAGCTATGATAGAGTGGGAACAGCCATCCACGGTTACTGAGGTAAGAAGTTTCTTGGGGTTAGCTGGGTATTATCGAAGGTTCATTCAGGGATTTTCCCAGTTGGTTCTTCCACTCACTCGGTTAACTCGCAAGGGTCAGCCGTTTGTTTGGGACTCAGACTGTGATAATTGTTTTGCGGAATTGAAGAATCGTTTGACTTCTGCACCTGTCCTGATTCTTCCAGATCCGTCCGTAGGATTCCAAATCTATTGCGATGCCTCTGGTAAGGGTTTGGGGTGTGTCCTAATGCAGAATCAACAAGTAGTTGCTTATGCCTCCAGGCAGTTGAAGCCACATGAAGAGAATTACCCAACTCATGATCTAGAGTTGGCAGCGATTGTGTTTGCCCTAAAGATTTGGAGACATTACCTGTATGGGTCTCGCTTCGAAGTCTTCAGTGACCACAAGAGCCTTAAGTATTTGTTTGACCAAAAGGAGCTGAACAACAGACAGAGGAGATGGGTAGAATTCCTGAAAGATTATGGTTTTGAATTGAAGTACCTTCCTGGTAAGGCTAATGTTGTGGCCGATGCTTTAAGTAGAAAGTCTATCCATACTGCAGAGTTGATGATGCACGAGATGTCCTTGTTGGAATCGTTTAGAGACCTCAACTTGAGAGTTAAGTCAAGAGGGAACAGATTGGTGTTGAGTCACATTCGGATTTCGAATCCTTTGAGAAATCTAATTCGCTCAGCCCAAGAAGGTGATGTAGAGCTGCAAGCGCAGAAGAGATTGTCGAGTTACACCGAAGACGGTGATGGCGTAATTTTCTTTGATGGTAGAATCTGTGTGCCGAATGATGAGAATGTGAAGATGGCAAGTTTTAGAAGAGGCTCATAAGAGTCAGTTCTCAATACATCCTGGGTCTACCAAGATGTATCGAGATTTGAGGCAATTGTACTGGTGGCCGGGTATGAAAGTAGATATTGCAGAGTTTGTGTCTCGATGCTTGACTTGTCAAAGGGTTAGGATAGAGCACCAGAAGCCAGGTGGCCAGTTGCAACCGTTGAATGTACCTGAATGGAAATGGGAAAGCATATCTATGGATTTTGTCATGGGATTGCCACGGTCCCAAGCCGGAAATGATTCTATTTGGGTAGTGGTGGACCGCCTGACCAAGTCCGCTCATTTTATTCCAGTGCGTTCGGATCACAAGGTTGCTAAGTTAGCAGATAAGTATCTCAAGAATATTGTGAAGTTGCATGGAATCCCTACAAGTATCATCTGTGATCGAGATCCCAAATTCACATCTCGATTTTGGAGAGCATTGAACATGGCGTTGGGAACAACGGTGTGTGTTAGCACCGCTTACCATCCACAGACAGACGGGCAGACTGAGAGAACGATTCAGACATTGGAGGATATGGTGAGGGCTTGTGTACTCGATAGTGGAGGCAGATGGGAGGATCATCTCCCATTGGTAGAATTTTCCTACAACAACAGTTACCATTCTAGTATCGGAATGGCTCCACATGAAGCCTTGTATGGAAGGAAGTGTAGAACACCATTGTGCTGGTGGGATATAGGCGAGCAGAGACTGTTGGGACCGGATTTGGTCCGTGAGACTACGGAGAAGATCCGTCAGATAAGAGAAAGGATGAAAGCCACGCAGAGTCGACAAAAGAGTTATGCGGATGATAGAAGAAGGCCGTTAGAATTCAGAGGGAGACCATGTCTTTTTGAGACTTTCTCCAGCCATCGGGACCGGTATTGCTTTGCGAGCGAAGAAGCTCAGTCCTCGGTATGTCGGACCTTTCTAGATTATCGAGCGAGTTGGACCGGTAGCGTATCGCATTGCATTACCTCCAGAATTGTCCAGATTACACGATGTGTTTCATATATCGCAGTTAAGGAAGTATATTCATGATCCGAATCAGTCATTAAGTTATGAAGCGACTGACATCAGACCGGATTTATCTGATCATCCTACTTCCATCAGGATCATTGAACGTGGCGAGAAAACGCTCCGGACAAGATCAATTCCTATTGTCAAGGTGCTTTGGGACGGTGCATCACTCGACGAAGCGACATGGGAAGTAGAGGAAAACATGCGGGTGAAATATCCCCATCTTTTTGATTGAGGTACGTTTTGTCAATTTTGAGGACAAAATTTTTAAAAGTTGGGGTGATTGTAACATCACCAATTTAGCTAATTTCATTTATTGAAATTAGCAAGATGTCTCAAGATAATTAATTAGCACAATTGGTTAATTATGATATGGCGAGTTAATTGGGATTGTAAGCGAATAGGAACACAAGGGTATTTTCGTCTTTTCCACACATTAATGAGTTTCGGCTAAACCATCCTCCACAGAACATCACTATATGCAATATGTGATTATTGTATAAGTATTGTTGGATTAAAATTGACTTAAGAAGAAATTAAGGAAGTTTAAGCCAAAACTGGACATAAGGGCATTATGGTCATTTCGCCCCTTTTAAGTGAATTTCAGCTGAAGCAAAACACACAGCATTACCTCTCATTCCTCATTTTTACTGAAAACAAGAAACAGAAATAGAGAGTTGGAGAGGGAGAGGGAACCATGAGAGTGAGGAAGAAAAGAATAAGAGGGAACTCTCTCAATCCTTGGTGCATGTCACTCATTTTTGGTTCATTGAACTCAGCTCAACATCCTCTTCCTAATGACACCTGAAACAACACCCACATCTTCGTCCTTCTCATTTCACCATTGCTGAATATCCAAAGCTCAAGTGAGGAAAATGGAGTTTTGAAGACTTAGAGTGTTGCATGTTCAAGAGGAGGGTAGATTCGAGTGGAGCTGAACCCACTTTGTGGTTAGAAGCACATTTGAGGAAGGTTCTGAAGCTAAAAGTGCTTGGGATTCATTTTGGGAAGTTGTTGGAGAGGAAATTCGAAGTTGGAGTTGAAGATACTCAAGTTCACCAATAAGGAAACAAATCCAGTATAAAACCCGTTTGTATCACCTTCATTGTTTTCATCGTATCTCACTGTACACTGCTCCAATGATCGTGATTCTTGTCCCTCTAGAAACTAGACACAACGATCTTCAATTTGGGAACAAGAATCGTATGATTTCATGGAGAAATGAAGGAGATATCATGTCCCCAAGTTTCGGATTCAGAATCAAGCACGTCCTGGACCAGTCACCTTGTTTCGGATGTATCTCCCAAGTTACTGGATGCAAGCGTATGATCCTTCGACCATCAGAAAGTAGACAAAATTATCTACAGAATGGGCACTGGTTTGAAGGGTGTTACAAAACTGCTCACTGATTCTGGAAAACGGATGCGAAATTGGAAGTGTTGGTTCCTCAAATTTCGGATCGAATCACCAAAGTTCGAGAGACGCCAATTCCGTAGTCCAGGAGGAAGTTCAGTAGCTGGATTTGTGATTGGTTGCTGTTCCGAAGTTCAGTTTCGAGTATCGGACGAGTTCGGTGCGAGTACGTGATTACGGGGATTGTTCGAGAGGTTATGGTTCGTGAGGACGTGATTTCTCGCGAGGTCGTCAAATCGGTGAGTTCTATACTCGCTTAGGGACGTTTTGTTGTCGAGTCATATTATTTTCTGAAATGATACTATGGAAAATCCGCTTTGTGAAAACTTAACGAAAACGTTTTTATCGAAAAACCGTAAATCGCATAATTGCTCGGATTGATTGGATTGTCGATTTATGATATATATTGTTTGACTGTTTAATCGCTTTCGCTGGTCTGGAATAATAACTGTTATGTTGGGATATCGATCGGAACAAAATTGGAATCGGAACGGAATGGAATTTACTCATGAAAAGTCTGTTTTCTGGAAAACGGATGGAGACGCACGGATCGTGTGCCTCTGTGCACGGGTTGTGCGCCCCCATCTGATGTTACACGAACTGAGTTTTTAAACACACACGGATCGTGCGCCTAGTCGCACGGGTCGTGTGTATCCTTCTGGAACTTTTATTCAACAACGCCCGGATCGTGCGCCTAGTCGCACGGGTCGTGCGTATCTTTCTGGAAATCTTTTACATTTTTGTTCAACAGCGCACGGGTCGTGCGCCTACACGCACGGGTCGTGTGAGACCTTCTGATCTTCAAATTCAAAGTACCTTTTTATCCGTTCCAAATGTTTCCAATTCCCTTCTAATCCATTCCCCAAGGTCCCCCAACAATGTAAAGATACCGATGTCATGAGATTGAACATGTTTACAAGAAAACTTGTGTATTATGAACAAAATGGAAGACCGTACTTAGAGAACGCGAGAGAACATATTTTAAGAAATAATAATATGATACACGGTACTTGACTGATATGATACACGATACTTGACTGGTATGATACACGGTACTTGACTGATATGATACACGGTACTTGACTGATATGATACACGGTACTTGACTGATATGATACACGGTACTTGACTGATACGATACACGGTACTTGACTGATATGATACACGGTACTTGACTGATATGATACACGGTACTTGACTGAAATGACTAACAGCCCATTGCGGGTACATGGATATATAATGTATAATAAATACAAGAGGAAAAAGGGTGACGACCCTTAGAGGTTAGCATACTAGGGGAGGGGAAGTCATGAGCCCCAAAACCTAGACTCAAGACTGTTTCGCCCACTAGAAATAGCGGGATGGGTTCACCAAAGTCAAAGAAGTGCCTATAAAATAGGTAGACTGAGGTGTTATGCTAAAAACATGGAACAAAAGATTGTATGCGGCATGTGCCGCTTAGGAGGGCCATGAGCATAATTGATACAGGAACTTAATATATTTCCACGTGGTTGCTTTTTAGGACCACGAGTTCAAAGCAAGGCATAATGAACCGGTAGAGTTAGTAAGGGGTCTCGATAGGACTCACTGAGATAATGTTTATCTCGCCCTTCATATTTGTGGTTTTTACAGAGAAACAAGGGAAAGAAAAGGCGACGAAGCACGGTTAGCCGGTGCAACTCTTGGAGTCATTGAAGACCGATTTTCATGTCTTAGACCTTTGTCCCATTTATTGTTTCTATGTTATCGAATGTATAACTTTCATTGTTTAAGTTGTAAAATCGTTTCCGCTACTTTATGTTTTGAATATTGAACACCAGGATTATGTACAAGTCTTAAGTTTTGAAACTTAAGCATTTTCAGGAAGTTTATAAGGTTCAGAGAACCATTTGATATGTATTATCGAAAGTTTTAGATGTGTTCAATATTTCAATAACAGGAAGTTACTCTGATGTATGCCATTTAGTGCATTTCGGTGATTCTATATGTTAGAATTTATCGGGGTGTTATAGTCATACACACCAAAATCACCATAATTCTGCATAAACATGCTCACCAATAATATTTCAGCTCACAATATTTATTCAGCTCACCAATAAATTTTATATCAACTCACCAATAAATTTTATATCAACTCACCAATATTTATTCAGCTCACCAATAGATTTTATATTGTCTCACCAACTGGTTATAAGAACTAGCACGCAGGGCAGCCAAAATTGGCGCCCAGCAACAAGGCGCGCGGGCATGCCAAACTTGGCGCCCAGCGCCCAACGCACAAAACACACACACGCACGCGACACAGCGCCCTTGGCGCCCAACGCCCATCGCCCAGCGCACAAAACACACACACGCACGCGACACAGCGCCCTTGGCGCCCAGCGCCCAGCGCCTAGCGCCCAGCAACACACGCACACCACGCATACACAGCGCCCATGGCGCCCAGCGCCCAGCGCCTAGCGCCCAGCAACACACACAATGCGACACGGCGCCTATGGCGCCCAGTGCGCCAGCGCCAAACCGAAACAAAGTGCAACATGGGCATGCCAATTTGGCGCCCTTGCACAAGACACACCAAGCAACACACACAAAGGGCTTGCCAATTTTTGCGCCCTCACACCGAAGCACCACAACACACCATGGGGCAGCTACATTTTGGCGCCCCTCACCATGACACACCCACGCACACACCAAACAACAACACCGGCGCCACTAGGCGCCATGGGACAGCCATTAGGCGCCCCAACAGCCCTGCACCAAAACACAACACACACACCACACCATAACTCACACATGGGCAGCCACTTTTGGTGCCCATGCCTAGCACACACACATGCTCTACGCCACACCTATGCACACACCAATCAACATCACACCACAACACCTATTACACACACTTCAATCACCCAATTTCACTCCAAGTTAATCATGCAATCACAACAACACTCAACAATTCCTCATGTTCTCATTCTCAATCCTATTGTTCCATTTTAACAAACACCTATCATGCGAAATCAATTTCATATACACCTTAATTCTAATTAGCATGAAATCAACCAATTAAACATAACAATTCAATTCACAAATCATCCCTAGCACCTAATTCCTATAGTTGCTAATCAAATAGGTTATTAAGGATGAAAAGGAGAGCCCCCTAACCTTGGAAATTGAAGAACTCGCAAGGCCCCTGGAAATTCAACAACACCACCAACGATCCAAGCTCTCCTCCTTCCTTAGGCTCCACGCGAATCCCCTCCTTAGCCCTAGCCTTCTTATTCCTCAAGCTTGCGCAAAACCCTCTCTCTTCTCTCCTTGAGCCGTCGCGACCCTTTCCTTCTCTCTTCTCTCTTGCCTTCGAATTCTTTTCTTTCTTTTTGCACAAATGAGACACTTGTCTCAAACCCTTGTTAAATTCGCCTAGGCCTAAGTCAATGGGCTTGGGCCAATCCTAACACTCCGAAATTACCATCACCACTCCCTTCAATTTAAATAAAAATAACACATTAATAAATTAATACAACAATAATAATGCAACACTTAAATAATTTAATCAAATAATTAATTAAATTATTTTGGGTGTTACAATGCCAGGCCACCAAAACAGCTTCTTCAGATCTTGATACATCTTCGTAGCACCTGGATAAATACTCAACTTACTTCGATGACCCTCTTCTAAAATTGCTCTCTTCAGCTCTGCGCCTTCAGGAATACAAATCCTATTACGAAATCTCAAAACACCATGCGCATCCAACTTAAAATCACTACCCTCAGGCTAATCATCTGCGACCATCAAATCCACCAACTTGATATCCAACTTCTGGGCTTCTCTGATACTGTCAAGGAACTAATTATTAATCTTCAACATACCCAACTTAACACTCTGAAGCGACACTTCGCAAACCAAACTCAAATCCCTGAATTCCTCAATCAACTCTAACTCCTTAGCCATCATTGCCGACATATGCAAGGACTTTCGACTTAAAGCATCAGCCACGACATTTGCTTTGCCTGGATGATAGTTCAAACCGAAATCGTAGTCTTTCAACAATTCTAACCACCTTCGCTGCCTCATATTCAGCTCTTTCTGGTCAAATAAATACTTCAAACTCTTATGATCACCGAATACCTCAAATCTGGAACCATACAAATAGTGCCTCCAATTCTTCAGCACAAAAACTACCGCAGCCAACTCCAAATCATGCGTTGGATAATTCTTCTCATGAATCCTTAACTGCCTCGACGCATAAGCAATCACCTTCCCATCTTGCATAAGCACGCCACCTAGACCCATCTTCGAAGCTTCACAATACACCACGAACAGCTCTCCCGGATTTGGCAACGTCAAAACAGGAGACATTGTCAATCTCTTCTTCAACTCAAGGAAACTTTCCTCACAACGAGCATCCCACACAAAAGCTTTACCCTTACAAGTCAACTGCGTCAACGGAAGGGCCAACTTAGAAAAACCTTCGATGAACCTTCTGTAGTAACTAGCCAACCCTAAGAAGCTTCTAATCTCCGTAGCCGACTTCGGACTCTCCCACTGCATCACGACATCAACCTTAGACGGATCCACAGCAATACCATTACCAGAAATGATATGACCCAGAAAACACACTTCTGACAACCAGAATTCACACTTAGACAACTTAGCATACAACCTCTTCTCATTCAGGACCTCAAATACTAATCTCAAATGCTCCGCATGCTCTTCCTCCGACTTCGAATAAATCAGGATGTCGTCAATGATCACAACCACGAACCGATCCAAGTAAGTATGGAATATACGATTCATGTACTCCATAAATACACCCGGCGCGTTAGTGACACCGAACGGCATCACCGAATACTCATAATGCCCATACCGCGTCCTAAAAGCAGTGTTCTGAACATCCTCGTCCTTCACCTTGATCTGATGATAACCTGATCTCAAATCAATCTTGCTGAACACTCGAGCACCCACTAACTGATCCATCAAATCGTCTATCCTCGGCAGTGGATACTTGTTCTTAATGGCCACCTTATTTAGCTGCCTATAATCAACACACAACCTCATGCTCCCATCCTTCTTCTTCACCAGCAACACAGGAGCTCCCCACGGCGATACACTCGGCCTAATAAACTTCTTCTCAAGAAGATCTTCAAGTTGCTTCTTCAACTCAGACAATTCCGATGCAGACATCCTGTACGGTGCCATAGACACAGGCCTCGTACCGGGTACCAGATCAATAGAAAACTCCACTTCCCTCTCAGGAGGTACACTTGGAATCTCATCAGGAAAGACTTCAGGAACTTCGCGCACCACCTGAAACTCTTCAATGATAGCTTGATTCTCAACAGACAGCGATGCCATCAGCGAGAATAACTGAACTCCCTCCTTTGCTAACTTTCGCAACTGACCCGCAGATAACAAACCAGACTCTTCCTCTCCAAAGCTCACACACTTGCGACGACAATCATTACGAACATGGTTATGCTCCAACCAGTTCATGCCCAAAATTATATCTAATCCACTCAGCGGCAAACAAACAAAATCCACAACAAAGTCTCTGTCGAAGATCGACAAGGGACACTGAGGACACACTAGAGAGGTAGTTACCGACCCCTTAGCTGGAGTGTCGACAACCATCTCTCCATTCATAGCAGACAAAACAAGATTCAACCTCTTACAACAATCAGCAGCAATAAAGCAATGGGTAGCACGAGTATCAACAATAGACTTTAAAGGAGTACCATTAATGAAGCACGTACCTCTAATGAGTCCATCATATTCAGTAGGCTCCTCACCTGCTAAAGCAAACACCTTTTCACTGGACCTTTCTTTCTTCAGCTTCGGACACTGAGTACTGATATGCCCCTCTTCACCACAGTTGTAGCAGACCACTGCCTTACGCTCACATTCGGCCACCACATGACCGTCCTTACTTACCGCACTTGAAACACTTCTTTACGTCGCTTCTGCACATAGCACTTTTGTGGCCAGGCTTGCCACACTTAAAACACACAATGCTAGCAGGGGCATCTCCCCCACTAGTCCTCTTGCCAGCATCAGCTCTCTGCTTACCCTTGCCCGCAGGGACCTCATACGGCTTACTACGGCCTTGAAACTTGCTCCTCTTATCATTCACAATCTTGTAGTGAGCATTACTATCCTCCTCAAAAATGCTGCAACTATCAATCAAGTCAGCAAAGACACGGATCTTCTGATATCCGATTGCCTTCTTGATCTCGGGCCTCAAACCATTCTCAAATTTGATACACTTGGAAAACTCAGCATTAGCTCCAGTGTAATGCGGATAGAACTTTGCCAGCTCCACGAACTTAGCGGCATACTCCGATACGGACATACTCCCCTGTTTCAGCTCCAAAAACTCAATCTCCTTCTTCCCTCAGACATCTTCCGGATAATACTTACGGTTAAACTCTCTGCTAAACACTTCCCAGGTAATCTCTTCATTAGCAGCCTCCAATGTAACAGCCCAGGTCCACCGCAGCGGCCACCCCGGTCCCACTGTTACCTCACGGTCTTCTCTACCCCTCTTGTAGAGTTTTTGCCTTCCGTGGGAATCGAACCTTGCACCTGAGGCATAAGTGCAAGTTAAACCCCCTTCCCACTACCAATTGAGCGCGCTCAACTGGTAGTGGGAAGGGGGTTTAACTTGCACTTATGCCTCAGGTGCAAGGTTCGATTCCCACGGAAGGCAAAAACTCTACAAGAGGGGTAGAGAAGACCGTGAGGTAACAGTGGGACCGGGGTGGCCGCTGCGGTGGACCTGGGCTGTTACATAAATGTAACACCCCATTCTACCCGGCTTTTTATCATAGAGATCAGAGTTTCAAAATTTCTTTTTGAATGGAATGCTACACATAAACTTAATCTAACAACGGTCAAATCGGTGTAAGCCTTCGTTACACATTTATAATACGCAACACCATTAAATAATTTAGGGTACACGTGACTTCACCAATAAAATCCTCACATTGTAATTTATATGTCTCGCAGCGGAAAATAACACAATCTCCGAAATACGCCGAACAACAGACTCATCAAAAATCATTAACTCAAAGCATAAAAAATTCAACGACAAATGAATAACATTAAAATCCCTAATCCAACCCCCTAGGTGTCACGTATCAGAGCAGACCGACTCGGGAGTGAAAGGAGTAAGCCTTCACTCAGGACTACCTGTGGTAAACAACAACAGAAGGGTGAGTCTCAACTACATAATAAAGACTATAATAAGAAGTATATTCCATCATAGCACCACACTCATACAGTCATACAATAACATAGTTCATACAATCACCAACTCGCATGCTTATCATGAGGATGTATGCAATACCAGTTATGCATGTGGTACCATTTTCCCAGACCGCAGCCTTATCAACATAATATCAACTCGGGCCGCAGCCTTATCATTGTGATTTAGAACTCAGACCGCAGCCTTATCATCTTAATTTAAAACTCAGACTGCAGCCTTATGTATGCATGAGACTCCATGACAAAACCAAACTCATAACTCAAAGCAACACAATCCATACATCTTATATCACATCTTTATTAAACTTTATTGTAGCCCCCATGGCCTCATCATCACTCGACTCATTTATTTTCTCATCACAATCACATTTCTAGGATTAGGCTAGCACTTAGGGACCAATCTGTCACCATTAGATCCGAAACCCAAACACAAGGCATGGGCGCCCCACTCGGCGCCCTGGGCGGCCACACTTGGCGCCCACACAACACCCAAACACACAAACATAGTAGGCCACCTTAAAAATTGAAACCGCTCTAGCCAAAATGTTCAAAATGGGATTTGGTCACATGAATACAGAATTTGGCTAGGGAAAATATGTTCAGAACTCACAGCTCACCCCTAGGCATCACAAACATAGTCAAAACAACGCTCTCTAGGACAATTTCAAAACCATAAGTGCAAATCTGGAAATTCTTTAGCCAGAGTGTTTTAAATACAATTTGGTCAGGTGAATACAAAATTTGGCTCGGTAAATTTTGCTCAGAAAATGAGTTGCACACAAGGCACCCCTAAAACAAGCCAAAATGATGCCCAATAGGACAATTTCAAAACCACAAGTGCAAATCTGGAAATTCTTTAGCCAAAGTGTTTTAAATACAATTTGGTCAGGTGAATACAAAATTTGGCTCGGTAAAATATGCTCAGAAAATGATGTGTGCACAAGGCACCCCTTAAACAAGCCAAAATGATGCCCAACCGGACAATTTCAAAACCACAAGTGCAAATCTGGAAATTCTTTAGCCAAAGTGTTTTAAATACAACTTGGTCAGGTCAATACAAAATTTGGCTCGGTAAAATATGCTCAGAAAATGATGTGTGCACAAGGCACCCTTTAAACAAGCCAAAATGATGCCCAACCGGACAATTTCAAGACCACAAGTGAAAATCTGGAAATTCTTTAGCCAAAGTGTTTTAAATACAATTTGGTCAGGTCAATACAAAATTTGGCTCGGTAAAATATGCTCAGAAAATGATGTGTGCACAAGGCACCCCTTAAACAAGCCAAAATGATGCCCAACCGGACAATTTCAAAACCACAAGTGCAAATCTGGAAATTCTTTAGCCAAAGTGTTTTAAATACAATTTGGTCAGGTCAATACAAAATTTGGCTCGGTAAAATATGCTCAGAAAATGATGTGTGCACAAGGCACCCCTTAAACAAGCCAAAATGATGCCCAACCGGACAATTTCAAAACCACAAGTGCAAATCTGGAAATTCTTTAGCCAAAGTACTTAAAATATGATTTGGTCAGGTGAATACAAAATTTGGCTCGGTAAATTATGCTCAGAAAATGATGTTCACCCAAAACATGGTTTATGCGCCTTGCCTAAGCACAGGCAGCAACCTGGCGCCTCCCCAGGCGCCACAGGGCAGCAACATGGGCGCCCTGCCCAGAACACACACACGCCCAGCAACAGAAAACAGCGCCCAGGCGCCCCAAACACAAGACAAAACATCAAATTCTCAATTATTTGTCCAAACCAAATCACCACAATAATCACATAATACATAGTGCTCATACCAACGACAATCAATCTCACATATATATATATTACGAACACATCAAAGCACAAAATCAACACATGGAATCCAAACCTTAGCATAGGGAATCGAATCAATCACACTAATTATCAATTTCAACTAACCTAACCAATCTAACAATTAACAATATGTCAAGTGGGATCCTATGGTTTACATACAACCTATTATATTCTCTATTATAGAGTGAGACTCCCCTAACCTTGATTATGACGACACTAGAGCTCTTCCCACCGAAGCACCGACACACCACCGCAACAAGAATTCTTCCCTTCTTCTTCCCTTATCCACGAACACGCCCTCTCTCTCCTTCTCTTGGACCATTCGCGAATTTGATCAAAATAGAAAGGGTTAGGGAAAACGAAACTTAAGCACTTGATAGAGAAAGGAAATCGAATCATAGAAGGTTAGGAACCCTTACCTAGGATCAAGGTGCACAAACCCTAACTCCAAGCTTGAAATCGCTCCTTCCTTCTCTTCTCCTCTCTTCGACTTTCTTTCTTTTCTTCTCTATTTCGACTTTCTTTCTTTCTTTTGACACTAGTGAGGCGCGACCTAGACCCCTAGTGTCTAAGGAGCGCCTAAGCCAACGGGCTTGGGCCTCTTGGGCCGTCACTTGAAATTCCGGTATTACCAACGCCATCCCCTTCAATTAAAATAAAATACTATATCATCACATAATAAAATAAAATAGTGCAACACTTTAAATAATTTAATCAATTACTTAATTAAATTATTTTAGGGTGTTACAACTCTCCCCCACTTAGGAAATTTCGTCCTCGAAATTCATACCTGAGTCAAATAGCTCTGGATAGGACTCCCGCATCCTACTCTCCAGCTCCCAAGTCACGCTCTCGCCAGAAGCTCCCAACCACACCACCTTCACTAAAACAATGCTTTTCCCTCTCAGCACCTTCACTTCTCTATCATCAATCCTCACTGGCATAGTCTCCACAGTGAGGTTATCTCGCACCTCAATATCATCCATACGGATCACATGAGACGGGTCCGGAATGTACTTCCGAAGTTGCGACACGTGAAATACGTCGTGCAAGTTCGAAAGGTTAGGCGGTAAAGCCACCCTATAAGCAACCTTTCCGACCCTCTCGGTGATCTGATACGGTCCAATAAATCTAGGAGTCAACTTCTTTGCTTTAAGTGCACGCCCAACACCAGCCATAGGCGTGACCCTCAAGAAAACATGCTCTCCAGCCTGAAATTCCAAATCCTTTCTCCTTCTATCATGGTAACTCTTTTGCCGACTTTGAGACTCTTTCATTTTCTCCCTGATCATTTTTATCTTCTCTGTAGTCTCTCTCACCAATTCAGGTCCAAGAACAACACTTTCGCCAGATTCATGCTAACACAAAGGAGTTCTACACCTCCGCCCATACAGTGCCTCATAAGGGGCCATCCCTATACTCGAATGGTAGCTGTTGTTGTAAGTGAACTCAATCAACGAAAGGTGTGTATCCCACGCACCTCCCTGCTCTAAAACACACGATCTCAATAAGTCCTCCAATGACTGAATGGTTCTCTCTGTCTGCCCATCAGTCTGAGGATGATAGGCTGAACTCAACCTCAATCTGGACCCCAATGCCTCCTGCAAACTCCCCCAAAACTCCGAAGTGAACCTCGGATCTCTGTCAGATACAATACTCTTCGGGACACCATGCAACTTCACAATCACCCGAATATATATCTCGGCCAATCTCGCTACCGGATACGTGATGTTGATAGGAAGGAAGTGAGCAGACTTCGTCAACCTATCCACGATCACCCAAATAGAATCAAACCCTCGAACGGTTCTTGGTAACCCAGTCACAAAATCCATGGAAATGCTATCCCATTTCCATTCCGGAACATCTAAAGGTTGCATCAACCCCGCAGGCTTCTGGTGCTCGACCTTTGACTTCTGGCAAGTCAAACATGCGTACACAAACTGTGCTACATCTTTCTTCATACCAGGCCACCAGAATAATTTCTTCAAGTCATGATACATCTTTGTAGCCCCTGGATGAATACTCAGCTTGCTCCTATGACTCTCCTCAAGGATCATCTTCTTCATCTCAATATCATCGGGAACGCAGATTCTGTCTCTAAATCTCAACACACCCTGGGAATCCAACCTGAAATCCCCATCCACATTCTGATCACCCGCAACTAACAAGTCAACCAGCTTCACATCTAATTTCTGGGCGTCTCTGATACTAACCAAGAAGTCATTACCAATCCTCAGCATACCCAGCTTAACACTCCGCGGTGTCACTTCACAAACCAGACTCATATCACGGAATTGCTCAATCAACTCCAACTCTTTTACCATCATTGCTGACATATGCAAAGTCTTTCGACTTAAAGCATCAGCCACGACATTAGCTTTGCCGGGGTGGTAGTTTAAGCCAAAATCATAGTCTTTCAGCAGCTCTAACCAACGCCTCTGCCTCATATTCAGCTCCTTCTGATCAAACAAGTATTTCAAACTTTTGTGGTCGCTGAACACCTCGAATCTAGTGCCATACAAATAGTGCCTCCAAATTTTTAGCGCAAACACAATAGCAGCCAATTCCAAATCATGAGTAGGATAGTTCTTCTCATGAGTCCGCAATTGTCTGGACGCATAAGCGACTACCTTCCCATCCTGCATCAATACGCCCCCTAAGCCCATTCTGGAAGCATCACAATATACCACAAACGGTTGATCCGGTACGGGCAACACTAACACCGGAGATGTTGTCAATCTTTTCTTCAACTCTTGGAAACTCTCTTCACATTTAGCATCCCAAACAAAAACTCTCCCTTTACACGTCAATTGAGTCAACGGAAGGGCTAGCTTTGAGAAGCCCTCTATGAACCTCCTGTAGTAACCAGCCAACCCCAAGAAACTCCTGATCTCAGTCGCAGACTTTGGGCTCTCCCATTGTAACACTGCATCAACCTTAGCTGGGTCTACAGCTATGCCATCACTAGAAATAATGTGACCCAAAAAGCTTACCTCACGCAGCCAGAACTCGCATTTGGACAACTTAGCATAAAGCTTCTTCTCTTTCAATACCTCAAGCACCAATCTTAAGTGCTCTGCATGCTCCTCTTCAGACTTGGAGTATACCAGAATATCATCTATAAAAACTACCACAAACCGATCCAAGTAACTATGGAAGATACGGTTCATGTACTCCATAAACACCCCTGGTGCATTGGTGACACCAAACGGCATCACAGAGTATTCATAATGTCCATATCTCGTTCGAAACGCTTTCTTCTGGACGTCTTCATCTTTTACTTTAATCTGGTGATACCCTGACCTCAAATCAATTTTACTAAAAACCTTAGCACCCACCAGCTGGTCCATCAAATCATCAATTCTCGGAAGAGGGTACTTATTTTTAATAGTCACCTTGTTCAACTGTCTATAATCCACACACAGGCGCATACTCCCATCTTTCTTCTTTACTAACAAAACCGGAGCTCCCCATGGTGACACACTAGGCCTCACAAAATTCTTTTCAAGTAACTCTTCCAACTGCTTCTTCAATTCAGATAACTCAGAAGCTGACATCCGGTACGGAGCCATGGACACAGGCCTAGTACCGGGCACAAGATCAATCCCAAACTCTACTTCCCTCTCGGGTGGCACACTAGGAATCTCATCAGGGAACACTTCAGGGAATTCACACACCACCTGCAATCCTTCAACCATAGCTTGGTTTTCAGCAGACATAGACGCCATCAAAGGAAATAGTTGACCACTGTAACACCCCAAATTCTTCATCCTATTATTATTTTTTATTATTTTACATGTATGTATGTTATAGATTCTATATAGATGTTTAAGTATACGTTTGGTTGGTAATTTGTGAAGAACTAATTGCATTTTAATTACTTCTAAGTATTTCCTTATACTAAAGTATTGTATAAATAATTATCTTGATATATTATTAGCATCATGGAATTAGTTATTTTTATATATGAAAGTGTGGAAAGGAGTTGGAGTTTTTTTTTAAAAGAATATATGATTTAAATGAATTTTTGGTCATTAAAACAGCTTTGGGCCTTTTCTAATGCTACAGCCTACAGCCCACGTTTATTTCCTACAGCTCCTCACGTAAGACAGTATTCATTCCTCTTTCTCCCTAAAATACTTGATGCACAGCTTTTGGGAATAAAAAGAAAACAAAACCCTAAACTCAGTCTATCATTCCCACCTTTCCCTTGCGTCTAGTTCCCACCTCCCTCGCCAGAAATCAAAGTTGTCGTTGATACCACAGTGGACTTTTCATGCGCCATTTCTGAATTAATAATGTCTGTGCCTCTCAATTTCATACGGCAAACACTTCACATCGAATCACATAGGTTTGTTCCCTCATTCCTCTTTAGCATGTATGTTTAGTTCAACGGATATGAAGTCTTTTAAAGCCAACGTCAACCTGGTTATTGGAGGTAATGAGTGAGAAGTTAATTATTGGATAACAGGAAGTAGGGTCGGTCTTTTAGAGATTTGGTTTCCAAAGAAAAAAATTGAAAAAAAAAAATACATTGTTGTTGGGAAGATACTTTCCATTGGCCTTACGGTTTGCTAGCTGTAGGTGATATAAGGTTTTGAATTGACTATTGATGATGGAATTGAAAAGCAACACATGGTCTCTAATTTCTAGAAGCTACGTGGATGGTATTTTAAAGCAACACATAAACATACAATGTTGGGAACTTGGGAAGCTTATTGCCATTTGGTCACACCAGCCGTATATTTTGGGAATTCAGTTTAGGACACATCATGTTGACTTTTCTTTTCAATATCAGCTCCAATAGTAGTCATCATTTCGGAATAGATGTTATTTTAGATTCATCTTGTCAATTTTTTTCGAGAAACACTACCCGTTCGTGGTTTACGGTGAAGTTGGCGTTCCTCTTACCTTGTCGTCGTGTTTGAATCGCTGTGTGAACCTACTACGAAACAACTTAAATATGGATTCGTTCGTCGGTGGCTGCGCAAGTTTCTATCACCAGGTAAGGGTGGGGTTCTATCTCTATAATTGGGTGTATGAAGGGCTCTGTGTAGAAAGGTGTACGGAACCCTAGGTGATTAAGTTAGAAAACCCTAGATGTAGGAATTATGTTTGATTGATGATGAATGAAGGTGAATTGTGATGTTTGAGCATGATTGATAATGATTGAATATGATTGTGAGTGATTTAATATACTTGATGATGAATTGAACACAAAATTCTGCTTATAGGGCGCCATGGGCGCCAATATTGTTGTTGCTATTGTTGGGCGCCTCCCTGGGCGCCATGTCCTGTGCGTGTTGCTGCCTGGGCGCCAAGGGCGCCATTCTGTGTTGTTTGCTGGGCTCCTCCTGGGCGCCAAACCTGTGTCTGTCATGTTGCCTGGGCGCCACATCTTGTGATGTTGTCTTGTTGTTCCTATGTTGTGCTGGCGCAAGGGCGCCAAGTATTGGCTGCCCAATTGCGATGTTCCTATTTTCTTGGGGTGGTTGTTGGCTGTCCTTATTTTGTGGGTTGTTGTCAATTTGTTGTAGCTTGGTGTTTGTTATTGTTGTTGTTAATATCTGATGGTTTGGGGCGCCTCATGTGGCTGTCCCGGTGGTCGTTGTTATTGGTGTTGTAAATTGGTGTTGTCATTGGTGTCGTATACTTGTTGTTAGCATTTGTGTTGTGAAATTGTGGTCATCTTGGGGTCTTAGTGCTGTTTTGGAAATTGTTGTCCTCTTGGTGTCTTGGTGCGGTTTGAGCTAGGTGTGAAGGCTCAAACCTTGGTGTTGTTGGAACTAGGTGTGAAGGTTCTAAGTCTTGGTGTTCCGTTGTGTCGGGTAGTCTTGGTGTTTCGGTGTCGTTGTGGCTAGGTGTGAAAGCCCAACTTTGGTGATATTTGGTGATTAATTTTTGGTGTGTCACGTTGTGACTAGTTTGGTGATTGTCTGTGTGCATTCATGGTGTCGCATACAACATATGCATTTATTTTGGTGAAGGCCTTTGGTCTTGGAGCTGGGTGTGAAAGCTCAATTTTTATAAAACTAGTGAGCCTGGTGTGAAAGCTCAATTTTTGGTGAATTGGTGAGCCGGGTGTGAAAGCTCTCAATTTTGGTGACGCCCCTATTTACGGGCAAGACTTTTGGTGATTTGGTACCACATGCATATGCCCGTTGGTGTGGGTTGCATTCATTCATTTACACATGATTTAGGTGATGACTGTTGGTGATGATTTTGGTGATGTTTTGGTGATGACTATTGGTGATGTTTATGGGTGATGATTATTGGTGATTGTAATTGATGTTATTGTCGTTGTTGTGTGTTGTTGCTGTTGTTGCTATATGTTGTCGTTATTGTCGTTGGTGTGGCTATTGCTGTTGTTGTCGCTGTTGTTGTGTTGTTGATTTTGTTGATGACACTGATTGAGATAATATTGACTGTCGTGACGTGATTGTCGTGCCGTGATAATTTTGATGCGATGACCTAAGTATATACTGCTTTTCATACGATTCATTATATAGTGTGATATCTCACCCCTTCTGTTTGAATGTTACCCCTATGTTGGTAACGTGCAGGTGATCTCGAATGAAGACTATAACTCTTCATTAGTTTGGTGTCGTCGCTCTGATACGTAGCACTCGGGGAGGGATGTCCGCTGTTTTTATATTAAATGTATACATATGTTGTTTCATTGATGATACGAACCCTTTTGATTTTCCGCTACATGTTGTATAAAGTTGATTTGTTTTTGAGACGCAAAATATGGTTTGCCGGTTCACCTCTAGTGAGAGTGTTATGTAACTGTTGTCGAAGTGTAGCATCCGTTTCTTTGTTGAAAATGGTTTTTGAAAAACTCTGATTTTACGCTTATAAATTACCGGGTAGAAATGGGTGTTACATTAGTGGTATCAGAGCAGTTTCGGTCTGTCCGGCCAAGTTGTCAAGTATTGTGTCATTGACGATCAAGTACTGTCAATTAATTCTAACTGTTGCTTATGATTGTAGTGATTAGTTAAGATGGCTGGAAGGAACGATGCTGCTATTGCTGCTGCTTTGGCGGCTACGGCTCAGGCCGTGTGTTATGTGTCTATTCTGTTTTCTCTGTGTGAACTCTGTGATTTTCTTTTTGTATTTGTTGCCCTCTGAATTCTGACTTCATTAGTCCGAGCTTCTAGGATTTGACATTGTAGTTGTCATAAAATTATTGTGTTGTGTGCTCTGAGTTCGTGCATGACTGACCAAGTGATTTTTTTTGATTTTTTTTTTGTTAGTTATTTTAAGTTGCCACTTCATTATTAATGTGCAAAAATATTTCAAGTACCAAAATATATATATATATATATATATATATATTCTTGATTAAATGTTAGATATATTGTGTTGTTTTGTTTGTTGGTATAATTGTGAATAGATGTAGGGATTTAAAATTTGACTGTTAACTTTATGTCTAATGGTATCACTTCCTTCCTTTATTTTGTTTATGCTATTGTTTTGAACTCTAAGTTAGAATACTTATTGTTGATCGACTGCTATTATTGCTATATAAATATTTGTGCAATTAAAAGGATTTTAACTATGTCAAAAAGAGTGGGAGTCGTGACAACGCCTTCGCACTCTAAAACTATGTTAAAAATCTTTTAATTTTCTACATGTAGATATTGAATGATTATGATTTTTGTGACCTTAATTAATTGGTTACGTGAGTAGGAGGGACTGATCACCCCAAGAACTCATCACCAGTGAAAGAGGCGACAGTAAGTCATTGTTGTTATTATCTTTGATTTTTGATACGTACCAATATTTTTAGGATTTATTAAGAAGCGTGTTCATTCTCTGTCTTATTTTATTTAGTTTGCTTATTTATCCATTTGCAATAAGTGATCTTGTGAATCCGCTTGATTACGAAATTGCAGATACTACACGAGTAGAATATTTGACATTTACTAAGTGTATGCAAATGAAATTAATAGTTTAATATAATCTTGTGATTTTTTTTGTGACTTAACTAAATTATATATTGCATATATAAATGTGTATGAATAATGTTTGTTTCATCCTAATAAGAGTCTAGAACTCTTGTAGGAATTTTACTAGAAATCAACTTGATATATGTAGAACTTCAAGAGTAAGTTAGATCTTAAAAGTGTTTTGTACTTGTGTCTGAATTATACTCTATGGCCTGTCAATGGTTGTCTTGGTAAAATATATGTATAATTTATTTTCCTTAAAAAAAAAATAGTAAAACTACGTGTTAGTTGGATAAGAAGGTTAAAGGCAACTCCTACATTTTTTTTGTGTGTATATTTTATCAGATTGCATCACTTATATTAAACTTAGGTAATTAAATTCTATAACTATGTATAAATTAGCGAGATTTATTGATTTATTTTTGACATGCTATCAAAAAAATATAATTTTTCTTGTTTTACTATGATTATATGTGTATCGACTCTTAAATCTTAGGGGATTAGGTGTACTATAAGTTACACGTGTGCTTCTATGTGTAGTCCCCTAGGATGAGAATTTAGCTTAATATGTTTTTAGATCGCGCTGTTATTGAATCTTTGGTAGTGCTTTGTGCTTAGATCAAAAGTATAAAGTGGTGGAACATAAGAGACAATAATTGGTACCTTGAGTTGAGACCTATGACAGGCAGTAAACTCATTCCTTTGATGGGAACCTTTAGAAATGCCGCTTCTATAAAACCTAATACTGAATAATTAGTAATTGTGAGAAGTAGATCAATTATTTGAATGAGAAAGGACTTGGACTTCAAGCTTATAAAGTGACCCTTAAGATATGAGAATTCAATCGAGTAAATTCATAGTTATCGTCATTGAGAGTATACCATCCTAATAGTGGAATGATAGTGTTTGGGTAGTCGAATGAAACTTTGGTGACCTAGGAATAAGAATTTTACTACAAGGGTAAGAATGTATAGACGTGTGCATGTTGCATTGCTCCAGGGACCTCTAGTTGAACTTGGAGAATTAGAGAATAAATATAGAATAAAGGAAGACAATACTTAGAAAACGAGGACTTCTAGTTGGCAGAGTAAGCTCGTTTTTGTTTGCTAGTAGCCGTTGGAATTTCGAGGACGAAATTCCTTTAGGGGGGAGAGAATTGTAACACCCCAAATTCTTCATCCTATTATTATTTTTTATTATTTTACATGTATGTATGTTATAGATTCTATATAGATGTTTAAGTATACGTTTGGTTGGTAATTTGTGAAGAACTAATTGCATTTTAATTACTTCTAAGTATTTCCTTATACTAAAGTATTGAATAAATAATTATCTTGATATATTATTAGCA
The DNA here is from genome assembly GCA_039519185.1 of Astragalus membranaceus. Lineage (NCBI taxonomy): Eukaryota > Viridiplantae > Streptophyta > Magnoliopsida > Fabales > Fabaceae > Astragalus > Astragalus membranaceus. The sequence goes on from CM076852.1 coordinate 42,261,407, forward strand.
TCATGGAATTAGTTATTTTTATATATGAAAGTGTGGAAAGGAGTTGGAGTTTTTTTTTAAAAGAATATATGATTTAAATGAATTTTTGGTCATTAAAACAGCTTTGGGCCTTTTCTAATGCTACAGCCTACAGCCCACGTTTATTTCCTACAGCTCCTCACGTAAGACAGTATTCATTCCTCTTTCTCCCTAAAATACTTGATGCACAGCTTTTGGGAATAAAAAGAAAACAAAACCCTAAACTCAGTCTATCATTCCCACCTTTCCCTTGCGTCTAGTTCCCACCTCCCTCGCCAGAAATCAAAGTTGTCGTTGATACCACAGTGGACTTGTCATGCGCCATTTCTGAATTAATAATGTCCGTGCCTCTCAATTTCATACGGCAAACACTTCACATCGAATCACATAGGTTTGTTCCCTCATTCCTCTTTAGCATGTATGTTTAGTTCAACGGATATGAAGTCTTTTAAAGCCAACGTCAACCTGGTTATTGGAGGTAATGAGTGAGAAGTTAATTATTGGATAACAGGAAGTAGGGTCGGTCTTTTAGATATTTGGTTTCCAAAGAAAAAAATTGAAAAAAAAAATACATTGTTGTTGGGAAGATACTTTCCATTGGCCTTACGGTTTGCTAGCTGTAGGTGATATAAGGTTTTGAATTGACTATTGATGATGGAATTGAAAAGCAACACATGGTCTCTAATTTCTAGAAGCTACGTGGATGGTATTTTAAAGCAACACATAAACATACAATGTTGGGAACTTGGGAAGCTTATTGCCATTTGGTCACACCAGCCGTATATTTTGGGAATTCAGTTTAGGACACATCATGTTGACTTTTCTTTTCAATATCAGCTCCAATAGTAGTCATCATTTCGGAATAGATGTTATTTTAGATTCATCTTGTCAATTTTTTTCGAGAAACACTACCCGTTCGTGGTTTACGGTGAAGTTGGCGTTCCTCTTACCTTGTCGTCGTGTTTGAATCGCTGTGTGAACCTACTACGAAACAACTTAAATATGGATTCGTTCGTCGGTGGCTGCGCAAGTTTCTATCACCAGGTAAGGGTGGGGTTCTATCTCTATAATTGGGTGTATGAAGGGCTCTGTGTAGAAAGGTGTACGGAACCCTAGGTGATTAAGTTAGAAAACCCTAGATGTAGGAATTATGTTTGATTGATGATGAATGAAGGTGAATTGTGATGTTTGAGCATGATTGATAATGATTGAATATGATTGTGAGTGATTTAATATACTTGATGATGAATTGAACACAAAATTCTGCTTATAGGGCGCCATGGGCGCCAATATTGTTGTTGCTATTGTTGGGCGCCTCCCTGGGCGCCATGTCCTGTGCGTGTTGCTGCCTGGGCGCCAAGGGCGCCATTCTGTGTTGTTTGCTGGGCTCCTCCTGGGCGCCAAACCTGTGTCTGTCATGTTGCCTGGGCGCCACATCTTGTGATGTTGTCTTGTTGTTCCTATGTTGTGCTGGCGCAAGGGCGCCAAGTATTGGCTGCCCAATTGCGATGTTCCTATTTTCTTGGGGTGGTTGTTGGCTGTCCTTATTTTGTGGGTTGTTGTCAATTTGTTGTAGCTTGGTGTTTGTTATTGTTGTTGTTAATATCTGATGGTTTGGGGCGCCTCATGTGGCTGTCCCGGTGGTCGTTGTTATTGGTGTTGTAAATTGGTGTTGTCATTGGTGTCGTATACTTGTTGTTAGCATTGGTGTTGTGAAATTGTGGTCATCTTGGGGTCTTAGTGCTGTTTTGGAAATTGTTGTCCTCTTGGTGTCTTGGTGCGGTTTGAGCTAGGTGTGAAGGCTCAAACCTTGGTGTTGTTGGAACTAGGTGTGAAGGTTCTAAGTCTTGGTGTTCCGTTGTGTCGGGTAGTCTTGGTGTTTCGGTGTCGTTGTGGCTAGGTGTGAAAGCCCAACTTTGGTGATATTTGGTGATTAATTTTTGGTGTGTCACGTTGTGACTAGTTTGGTGATTGTCTGTGTGCATTCATGGTGTCGCATACAACATATGCATTTATTTTGGTGAAGGCCTTTGGTCTTGGAGCTGGGTGTGAAATCTCAATTTTTATAAAACTAGTGAGCCTGGTGTGAAAGCTCAATTTTTGGTGAATTGGTGAGCCGGGTGTGAAAGCTCTCAATTTTGGTGACGCCCCTATTTACGGGCAAGACTTTTGGTGATTTGGTACCACATGCATATGCCCGTTGGTGTGGGTTGCATTCATTCATTTACACATGATTTAGGTGATGACTGTTGGTGATGATTTTGGTGATGTTTTGGTGATGACTATTGGTGATGTTTATGGGTGATGATTATTGGTGATTGTAATTGATGTTATTGTCGTTGTTGTGTGTTGTTGCTGTTGTTGCTATATGTTGTCGTTATTGTCGTTGGTGTGGCTATTGCTGTTGTTGTCGCTGTTGTTGTGTTGTTGATTTTGTTGATGACACTGATTGAGATAATATTGACTGTCGTGACGTGATTGTCGTGCCGTGATAATTTTGATGCGATGACCTAAGTATATACTGCTTTTCATACGATTCATTATATAGTGTGATATCTCACCCCTTCTGTTTGAATGTTACCCCTATGTTGGTAACGTGCAGGTGATCTCGAATGAAGACTATAACTCTTCATTAGTTTGGTGTCGTCGCTCTGATACGTAGCACTCGGGGAGGGATGTCCGCTGTTTTTATATTAAATGTATACATATGTTGTTTCATTGATGATACGAACCCTTTTGATTTTCCGCTACATGTTGAATAAAGTTGATTTGTTTTTGAGACGCAAAATATGGTTTGCCGGTTCACCTCTAGTGAGAGTGTTATGTAACTGTTGTCGAAGTGTAGCATCCGTTTCTTTGTTGAAAATGGTTTTTGAAAAACTCTGATTTTACGCTTATAAATTACCGGGTAGAAATGGGTGTGCGCGCTCAATTGGTAGTGGGAAGGGGGTTTAACTTGCACTTATGCCTCAGGTGCAAGGTTCGATTCCCACGGAAGGCAAAAATTCTACAAGGGGGGTAGAAAAGATCGTGAGGTAACAGTGGGACCGGGGTGGCCGCTGCGGTGGACCTGGGCTGTTACACCCGACACAACGGAACACCAAGACTTGGAACCTTCACACCTAGTTCCAACAACACCAAGGTTTGAGCCTTCACACCTAGCATCAAACCGCACCAAGACACCGAGAGAACAACAATTTCCCAAAACAACACCAAGACACCAAGAAGACAACAATTTTCAAAAACAGCACCAATACACCAAGATGACGACAATTTTCTAAAACATTTGAGACACGAGAGTTTTTCACAACACCGGAGACCAAAGACAATTTTCCAAAGTATTTGAGACACGACAATTTTCTTTTACAACATCACCATTTAACGACTACACCAACGGTAAACAACTTTTCCAGAAAAAATGGAACACTTTGCCTCAAAGTAGAATATTCAGTTAGGCCTCTGAATAAGCTTTCCAAAACATTTTGAAACGTCCAAATCGGACACCCGAGTCAAAAGATATGTTAAAAACAAAACTGGGGAAAAATTGAGCAACATCCTGAAAATGGCGCCCAGGCACTGGGCGCCTAGCAGGGAACACGCTGGAACTGGCCAGCAACAGAAACTGGCGCCCTTGGCGCCCAGGAAACACAAAACGCAACATGACACAGGATTTGGCGCCCTTGGCGCCCAGGCAGCAGGGAACACAACTCAACAGAAAACGCAACACGCAGAATGTGGCGCCCAGGCACAGGGGGCCATGGCGCCCCTGCGCCAAGACACAGCAACCCACCCACGCACACACAGCAACACGCCCACACACCCTGGCACACGGCTTCCACACCCAGGGTGCCAAACACATCAACACAACATCTTGGCACACGGCGCCCACACCCAAGGCGCCAAACACAGCAACACACGCACAGCACATTGGCACACAGGACACGCACCAGACACGACGCCCATGCACAGGGCGCCAAAATCAGCAACAGACACCAAAGCAACAAGACTAGACACGGCGCCCAGGCATAGGGCACCGAAAACAGCAACACAGGCAACACCCAGCATGGCGCCCAGCACCAGGGACCCCAAATCAGCAACACATCAAATTCACCAAAACACCACATATGAACATCATATCACCAATTTTGCTCATCAATTCATAATCACCAATGCTAATCATCATAATTCGCTAATCACAACACCAAACAAACATTTTATCGAACACCTAACATGCAATTTATTATAACAACAATGAATCTCAATTTCTTATGATCACATCAATCACCAACAATCCAAATTTCAACCCAACCTATATACAATTCAACTAACACCAAACTACACATCAAAATCAAACCCTAGGCATCATAGGATCTATTCCCACATAAGCCCCATCATAAAATCCCATTATAAGGAAGAAACCCACCCTTACCTTATATTAGGAGAGCAGCACTTCTCTTGAGCAAGTCACCAACAAAACCTCAGCAACACGACTTCCTTCTCCTCTTGAACTTGCGAACCCTCCTCTTCTTCCCCTTGTGCGCCGAATTCCTTTCTCTCTTTTCCTCTCTCTATTTCGCAACTTTTGTTTCTTTTCCTCTCCAAATGTGAAATGTTCCAAACCCTCACTAACCCTCACTACATGTGCCTAAACCTTGGACATGGATCACGGGCTTTCCTCCAGCTTAAGCCTGATTACTAACACCATCTCCTATTAATCCATTATACACCTCTTAGTCCAACGTTAAAATAATTACACCAACCAAAATAATTAAATAAATAATTGAATACCTAAATATTTAATTAAATAATATAATTAAATATTTGGGCGTTACAGTGGAAAGTGATCTCCTCGAAACGTTCAATCACCTTTCGGATGTGATCGCGATAAGGAATCAATTTGGAATCCCTGGCTTACCAGTGACCTTTTATCTGATGGATGACTAAGGCTGAGTCCTCATAGGCTCGCATGTCGATGTTAATTGGGCGCTGGCATTTCTAATATTTCTCGTACTTTGGCTGGATCCACTTCTATTCCCCTCTGACTGACTATGAACCCCAACATCTTTCCTGATCTTACACCGAAAGTACATTTGGCGGGGTTTAATCTGAGTTTGAACTTCCTTAGGCGTTCAAAGAGTTTTTGCAGATTAACAACATGTTCTTCTTCGGTCTTGGACTTTGTGATCATGTCATCACGTAGACTTCAGTTTCCTTATGCATCATGTCATGGAATAAAGCCACCATTACCCTTTGGTACGTGGCACCGGCGTTCTTTAGGCCGAATGGCATTACTTTGTAGCAGAATGTTCCCCAAAGAGTGATGAAGGTGGTTTTCTCCTGTCCTCCGGGGCCATCTTGATTTGATTATATCCGGAGTATCCGTCCATGAAGGAGAAAAGAGGGTGTTGTGCCGTGCTATCTACCAAGACATCAATGTGAGGCAAGGGAAAGTCATCTTTAGGGCTGGCTCTATTCAGATCCCGATAGTCAACACACATCCGAACTTTCCCTTCTTTCTTTGTGGGATTGGGACAATATTGGCTACCCATTGAGGATATTTTGTTCCTGCTAAGAACCCAGCATCAAGTTCCTTCTTGACCTCATCTCTATTAATCTTCAGTGAAATATCTGGCTTCATCCTTCTTAACTTCTGTTTTATCGGCGGGCATTCGGGCTTTACTGGTAACTTATGCTCGACTATGTTGGGGTCCAGTCCAAGCATGTCTTGGTAGGTCCATGCGAAGATACCAACATAGTCCAACAAAAGTCTAACCAGTTTCTCTCGCTCACTGTCTTTCATTGTGATGCCAATTTTAACCTCTTTCTTATATTCCTCCGTGCCCAAGTTTATTGTCTCAGTAGATTCCTCGTGGGGTTGAATTACTTTTTCCTCTTGCTCCATCAATCCCATTAACTCTGGAGGAGTTTCCCAGTTATCTTCAACATCTTCCTCAGTTTGATTAATGGGGTGATCAAAGTTACAGTATGAATTTTTGGCGTTGTTATTATCAAAGATGTTTCTTTCGAATTTGCATTGGTATAAATTGACGAAATGAAAAACGAGCAAAAGAAAATAAAAGACAAATGCAAAAGAAAATTGAAATTTATTGGAGAATCTGAAATAATATTTTATTGATACTGATATTAAAAGGAAACATGTGTGCCCGAATGAAATGTCCTAAGGCCTTGGGCAGAGCCATAGGATTGCATTACAGGAACATTACTTTGAACTTAAAACTACAGGAAAATCGACGATCTCCCAATTCTTGAGCCTTTCACTTGCAGGACAAGGGCGTACAAGACTGACGACGCCTTCTTCAGCATTTAGATCATCTTCCACTGCAGTAATTAGATTGGGGTTCAGCATTCGCGCACTTTGAAAACTCTGTTTGATGTCGCAGATGATGATCTTCTTCGTATTTGGCACTCTGCCCTCAAGTTTGGCTAACCTCCGCTCTTTCTTTTCTTCCACAATTCTCCTCTTGTCATTGCGATTAGGCCAGTATCCTATCCCGCGTCTATCCTTGTTCTCTTGCAGCTGTATCGGTGTCAGGATCCCCTGTTTGGTCTTTCCTAAACCTTTTCCGACCTGGTAACCTTTGTCTATTATGACTTTAGCAATCATCATGGCAGTCTTGGACAGCTTAGGCTTCAGCATGCTGGATGCATTGGCAATCTCTAGTTCTTGGAAGGCAGTCTCAAAGGACTCTTCAGCAGCCTCGATGTAACGAGTGGGAGACGACCTATTTACCAGCGTTTCCTCTTCACCGAAGACGACCACTAACTTGTTGTTCACTATGAATTTGAGCTTCATGTGTAAGGAAGAAGGAACTGCCCCTGCAGAATGGATCCATGGCCTTCCCAAGAGACAACTGTAGGATGACGCAATGTCCATTATCTGGAAAGTCACTACGAAGAGTTCCGGGCCCACCTGCACCGGTAATTCTATTTCCCCGATGACTTCCCTTTTTGAACCGTCGAAGGCCCTGACCACTATTGAGCTAAGTCTCATGTAGGAACAGTCCACATCTAACTTTTCCATGGTTGACCTGGGTAATACATTCAAGGACGATCCATTGTCGATAAGCACCCGAGCAAGTGAGTAGTCTCCACATTTCACAGATATGTGTAAGGCTTTGTTGTGCCCCATTCCTTCAGCTGGAATCTCGTCATCAATAAAGGTGAGGTAATTACTTGCAATGAGGTTTCCAACGATCCCATCAAACTGGCCGACTGAGATATCATGAGCGACATGGGCCTCATTCAATACTTTTGTCAATGCTGCACGATGGGCCTCGGAACTGAGCAGTAATGACAGCAGAGATATCTTGGCAGGGGTTTGGTTCAGCTGATCAACTATCTTATACTCGCTCTGTCTCATGAGCTTCAGAAATTCTTCGGCTTCTTGTTCTGATAGTGTTCTTTTACCCACATTCTTATCAACGGGTTCTTGTTCTACGCCTTTGCCTTTGCGGGCTCTTTCTTTCCCTTCTTTTGTTTTCTCCCCACTGAGTCCTTCGGGGGTATAAATACGCCCACTTCGAGTCATCCCACTGGTCCCTGAGATGTTGATGACATCAGCGGTGGTTTGAACTTTCACGTTGTAATTCCATGGGACTGCACTGGTGTCCTTAAAGGGGAAGGGAGCTGGCACTTGGATAGTGATCGGCTTGGGCATAGCGGGATTGATTTTTTGTAACGGATTTCCAATTACTTCGGAACATCCTTGCTCTAGTCATTATTTGACCGGAGAGTCCACACATCTTCCTCCTTCTTTTGGAGACCCACCTGTATTATGTGTCGGTCTAGTAAGTCTTGCAGGACTATCTTGAATGCTTCACATGCCCCGACATAGTGAGGGTCAACACATAAATCCTTTTCAGCACATCCCTTCATAATAATTCCGAAGTCACACAAGTCAGCATGGATGAGGTCTAGAGGTGTGATGATGTCTTCCACCCTTCTGATCAGGAATTGTCCCTCAAAATTTTCAATGGCATTAACGGAAGGTTTCCCGTGCCCTGGCAATGGGTTAGTGGCAACATTCGGACCATCCCCTTCGAAACTTAACCATTTAGATTCAATCAATTCTTGCACCACATATTTTAATGCTTTTGCAGTTTTTTGTTGAATGGCCAATTGCCCCAGCGTGGAATCCACAAGTAGCATCTAGGTTGTAACCCCTAGGGAAGGGAGGTTGAAGGGGTCTCATCGGTCAGGGAGTGATCAGGTTGTGACTGATGAGGTGACTGAACAGGTCTGTGTATGACATGGGTATTGGGTCAAAATTGACAGGCTTTCTTTCCGGGTAATTTTGTGGTCTATAGTTTGGGTTGACTTGGTGAGGTGGGACTAATGGTGCTTGAGTAGGGATTTGAAAGGTTTGTCAGGGATTGTTGTAGGGAAGCTTCTCGGATCCGGAGATGGCATTGGCTTCCCCTTCCTTCTTTTTAGGGAATCTTGGGAAGGACTTTTTCTGATTACTGGTTCCAGCAAAGTTATGAGCAATCTTCCCATTTCTCCATCCATTTTCTAATCTTTCACCTATGACAATCATATCTGAGAAGCTCGAAGACACGCTCCCGATCAACCTGTCGTAGAAAGGCGATTGAAGAGTATCCATGAACATGGATACCATCTCCTTTTCTAACAAAGGTGGTACTACCTGCGCAGCTAACCCTCTCCAGCATTGGGCGTATTCCTTGAAGGACTCATTATCTCTTTTTGTCATGCTCTGCAATTGTGTCCTATCGGGAGCCATGTCAATGTTATATTTGTATTGCCTCAAAAATGCATCAGCTAGGTCCTTCCAGCACCTGATATGGGCACGCTCTAATTGCATATACCAGCTTGAAGCTGCCTCAGATAGACTGTCCTGGAAGTATTGAATGAGCAATTTGTCGTCATGAGAAAACGCAGCCATCCTCCTGCAGTACATGGTTAAGTGGCTCACGAGGCAGGTTGACCCTCTGTATTTGTCGAAGTCCGGCACCTTAAATTTTGGAGGGATGACCACGTTAGGGACGAGGCACAAGTCATAAGTGTTGGACTATAGGATAACCTTAGAGGGGGTGAATAAGGTTATGTGCAAAACTTGAATTCTTTTCGGTTTTCAAAACTTTTACAATCCTTGTTTAAAACAGATGCGGAAACTAAGATTTTAAGCATTAACAGTGTTCGTTTAAATCAAATGCGGAAACTGAGATTTAAACTGTATGATGCACCTAATATGATTCACCAAAGCAGACAGATCAGGCACAGCGTAATATTATGCTATTATCAGAATTTAGGATAGACAGATATGCAACATGTAACGCCCCAAATATTTAATTAATTATTTAATTAATTTATTCAATAATTAAGTGTGATAATTGTTGAGGTTGGGAATTATTAGTATAGTTGCTACGTTGACTTTTATTTAATTAATAGGTTAATTAAGTGTGGAAAATAATATTAGAGTAATAATAATATATTATTTTATGTAGGCTTATGTTTATGTTAGAATTAGTACTATAAGGGGGTGTGAAGAGTGGCCCATGAGACTAATCAGAAAAATAAAGAGAAGTATAAGTAAGAATTAGAATTAAGTTAGGTTGTCATAAGCTGAAAGAAAAATAAGGATTAGAGAAAACCTAGAAGCAAGGAGAGAAGGGGGCTGCGCAACTTGGTGAGAAATAGAGAGGGGACTGCGCATTCTTGCATCTAAGAAGGGAGGTGACTGCGAAATCTTCAAAACCCAGGTAAGGGTGGGGTTCTAACTCTATATTATAGGGTACACGAAAGGCTTTATGTGGGAAAATAAGGGATCCTATGTGTTTGTTTAATCCTTGAAATCTATTGATGTTGTTTGAAAACTATTTGTTGATGTTCGAATATATCTGTTGATGATTGAAATCGGTTTAGGGGTTTTTGAACACAATGATGCACAAAATCTGGTCCTGGGCGCATAAGGCGCCGTTCGCAGATGTTCGGGGCGCACTAGGTGCCATGTCTGGCTGCCCCGTTGTTGCTGGGCGCCATGGGCGCCATGTCTGGCTGCCCCGTTGTTGCTGGGCGCCATGTCTGGCTGCCCTGTTGTTGCTGGGAGCCATGTCTCGCTGCCCCCGTTGTTGCTGGGCGCCATGGGCGCCGTATGTTACTGCCCTGTTGTTGTTGCTGGCGCACTGGGCGCCATGGGCGCCGTATGTGGCTGCCCTGTTGTTGTTGCTGGCGCACTGGGCGCCATGGGCGCCGTATGTGGTTGCCTTGTTGTTGTTGCTGGCGCACTGGGCGCCATGGGCGCCGTATGTGGCTGCCCTTTTGTTGTTGCTGTTGAACCAAGGGTAAACACTCCTTTATTTTGTATGATAACAAATTACATCATATCTACTAATGTTTCAAGTTGAGCAAAGTGCAGGACTTAATTTAAAGAGAAGAAGACACAAAAGAAGAGAAGCTTGAAGAAGAAGCAACATATGAAGTTCAAAACCCTAATTTGTGTCTAAGCCTTATTTAGGACACTTTGTAAAGGTCCTATCACCTAAAGTGTGTGGCACTTTAGCTATTGAGAGAGATGACTTTTCAAAACACGCATGATGCATAAAAATAGTTTTGAAAATGTTTTACAAAATTGCATGCATACATAAAGTCACCAAAACCCTAAAAACTATTTTGTGGAAAGTTTGAAATCAGTTCCTATCATTTTATAAAATATATAATCGATTATCTTATGTTACTAAGAGGCACATAATCGATTATATAACTTCACAATGTTTCCATATATATGTATATAATCGACTATGCATTCCTTCTCACCAAGAGATAATCGATTATGTGGCACTCCCTACCTTCCTTATTTAGACATCCTGTGAAATTCTTGACAACAAATAATCGATTACTTGCTCAACACTGCCACATGTAATAATCGATTATGATGCATTCCATACCTTCCTTTTTTAGACATAATCGATTAAGACCCTATTGCACTACTTGTAATAATCGATTATGAGCCTTTCCATACCTTCCTTTTTGGTGAGATAATCGATTATCCCACATTGCACTTGAGAGAGATAATCGATTACAACATGCATTAATTGTATTTTTCAAAAATCAAACCTCTCCTATCACTATAAATAGGAGTGTGATTTCATTTCTAAAACACACCTCTACATCTCATCTTCTCACAATTCTCTCTACTCTTCATATTCGAAATTCTTAGATCTATATTTGTGCTTCATTGTTTTATTTGTTAAAAAGTTTTTTGATTTCGAAATTGTCATATTATCTTCAAAAGCTTTTTATCAATCTAGATCTAAGATCTTGAGCTTCATTGTTTTGATCTTGTTAAAAGTCTTTTGTTTTTGAAAATCATAGATCTTTTCTAAAAGGCTTTTATAATTTTGCAAAGCTAGCTTCCATTGTCATATCAATCTTTAAGCTTTTGCAAAAACAAGATTTCATATTTTAGAGCATCTATTTTCCTAAGATCACGCATCTCTCTCAGTTTCTAAACTGACACATTCTAAGAAGTGATTGGATCTCTAGATCTCAATTGTGTAAACCTTATATTGTTTTTGTGGTTTTCTTGAAATCCTGAGAAGCCTCACTTGGGTCCCTCAATCGGGTGATTGAGTTGGTTTTGAAATCCTTAGCGGGTGCTTGGGTTCTCAGTTCAGGGGAATTGAGATTCACTAGTGTTGAAGTCGACTGTTTGTATTAAACTCTCTTCAATATAGTGGTTGCTAAGTCCAAGGGTTGAAAAGCCTAAGGCCGAGGACGTAGGGGTTTTATCCCGAACCTCGCTAAATATCTGTGTCCCTCTATCCCTTCTCTCTTTATATTTTGCACTATTATTATTAACTGTTTATTATTAATATTATTGTGCGTATATATATTGATATTATCACTATCACTATTCCTGTTTATTGTTAATATTACTGTGCTTATATTATTCAATACTATCACTACTCTGTCATATCAATAAACATATTAATTGTGATATTATCAATACTCATTAATCATCTTCTACTCCTCTTCTCTAAGATCTACTATATCTCATATATCATCTTTATCTCACTAATAGATCTAATATATTCAATATCCTGATTATCTCTTATAATATCTTTATTGGCAATATTGAATACAATTTAAACAACTCTTGCTTGTCTTCATATCCAAAAGTTCAAATCACATTTTCCGCATCCGATTTGAAAAAGAATATAATCATCATTTGCGAAAAGAATCCATATTTACTCATAACCTTATTCACCCCCCTCTAAGGTTATATAATAAGTCTAACAAGTGGTATCAAGAGCTAGGAATTGCATATTAGAACTTTACATCTGGCAATTCTAAAATATATCCTTTACATATCTGTAATTATGGGTTCTTTCATGAAAGAAGGAATGTCTTCTAATAGGCCTCCTCTATTTTATGGTACTAACTACGTTTACTGGAGTAGTCGTATGCAATGTCATGTGCAGGCAATTGACTTCACTCTTTGGAGAATTATAGTGGATGTAACACCCCGATAAATTCTAACATATAGAATCACCGAAATGCATTAAATGGCATACATCAGAGTAACTTCCTGTTATTGAAATATTGAACACATCTAAAACTTTTGATAATACATAACAAATGGCTCTCTGAACCTCATAAACTTTCTGAAAATGCTTAAGTTCCAAAACTTAAGACTTATACATAATCCTGGTGTTCAATACTCAAAACATAAAGTAGCGGAAACGATTTTACAACTTAACATCAGAAGTTATACAATCGGAACATAGAAACAATAAACGGAACAAAGGTCTAAAACATTAAACTAGGTCTTCAATGACTCCAAGAGTCACACCAGCTAACCATGCTTTACCGCCTTTGCTTTCCCCTGTTTCTCTGTAAAAACCACAAATATGAAGGGTGAGATAAACATTATCTCAGTGAGTCCTATCGAGACCCCTTACTACTCTAGCGGTTCATTATGCCTTGTTTTGAACTCGTGGTCCTAAAAAGCAACCACGTGGAAATACATTTTCGTTCCTGTAACCTTCATGCTCATGGCCCTCCTAAGCGACACATGAAGCATGCAATCTTTGTTCCATGTTTTTAGCATAACACCGCAGTCTACCTATTTTATAGGCATCTCTTGACTTTGGTGAACCCATCCCGCTATTTCTAGTAGGGGAAACATTCTTGAGTCTAGGTTTTGGGGCTCATGACTTCCCCTCCCCTAGTATGCTAACCTCTTAGGGTCGTCACCCTTTTTCCTCTTGTATTTATTATACCTTTCAAGTCTGTGTACCCGCAATGGGCTGTTAGTCATTTCAGTCAAGTACCATGTACCATATCAGTCAATTACAGTGTATAATATCAGTCAAATACCGTGTGTTATTATCATTCTTGACATATGCACTCTCGCGTTCTCTAAGTGCGGTTTTCCATTTTATTCATAACACACAAACTTTCTATCGAACATGCTCAATCTCATACCATTGTTACCTTTACATTGTTGTGGAACCTTGGGGAATGGATTAGGAGAGGATTGGAATCATTTGGAATGGATAAAAAGGTACTTTGAAATTGAAGGTCAGAAGGTCTCAAACGACCCGTGCGTATAGGCGCACGACCCGTGTGTGGTTGAACCGTTTGTAGAAAATTTCCAGAAAGATACGCACGACCCGTGCGACTTGGCGCACGATCCGTGCGTTATCCACTAAGATTTTATAAAGTTCCAGAGCCATACGCACGACCCGTGCGACTAGGCGCACGATCCGTGCGTGTTTTAAAAATCCAGTTCTTATCGTATCAGATGGAGGCGCACGACCCGTGCTCAGAGGCACACGATCCGTGTGTCTACATCAGTTTCCAGAAAATAGGTTTTTCATGCGTTATTCCATTCCATTCCGATTCCAAAATCTGTTCCGATCGTAACCCAAACTCAATCACACATTAAAATAATATATCATAGTGTTCCAACACAATCAATCACACAATATATGATTTAAGTCACGATTCTTTGGAGAAAACGGTTTTTAATAAGTTTCCTTTCGATAACAAAAACGTGTGACCATGGTTTTCGAAAATAAAACTCAGAAAGCAAACACATTCCCTAAGCGAGTTATAGAACTCACCCGAAGTGATGAAAATCACAAACAATCACGGCAACAACTTGACTTTTAATTAGAATCGAAATCACCCGGACCGGCTCCGTACTCGTCTACTACTTCCAAAATCGAACCCAGCAACCCCTACTTCGAATCTGGTCTCCTTCGCTAGTGAGGTTGCTTCCACTATGGCCCAACTATCACAATCTACAATGCATATTCAGAAATGGAGTGATCCTTCTCTAATAGTAACATGCAAGGCTCAAAACTCCATTTTTATCAAGTGGAGCTTGGAGTGTTCAATCATGGTATTTTGTGATGGAGAGGGTTGTTGGTTAAGAAAAGGGTATCAAAAGGAATAGGAAGGTGAGATGATCACAATGGTACAGAAAAACTGGACATGCATCTATGTTTGAGAGTTGTCTCTTCCCTTCTCCTCCTCCTCTCTCTCTCGAGTTCCCCTCTTTCTCAACTCTCTTTCTCTCAATTTTCTGGTTTCAGTCCAAGTGAGGGAGTGTTTTGGGGTGTGTTCAGCTGGTTTTCAAATATAAGGGTTGCAAGCACCAATATACCCCTACTCTCTAATATTCTCTTAACACCACATTAATTCCCATGACTCACTAACTTAACATAATATTGCAATTATGCATAACTATTATTTATTAATTAAACAATTCATGATAATCCTCTTGCTAATTTAATTAATCTAATTAGCTAATTAGGGGATGTTACAGTGGATGGTCCTCTAATCCCGATGAAGATCAAGATCACAAAACCAGGTAATACTGATGGTGACACTTCAAAAATTCAAGCCACCGGCAAAGCTGAAGAAGTACCGGTGGAAGACATCTACACCATCGACCTAAGTGAGTTAAGAAAATCCGAGCTTGACAAGATATCCCTAAATGCAAAGGCCATGAATATTCTTCATCTATCACTCTGTGAAGAAGAATATGGCAGAGTAAAAGGGTGTCAAAGTGCAAAGGAAATCTGGGACTGCCTACAAACCACTCATGTCGGGACAAGCCAGGTAAAAGATACTAAAATTAGAATTCTCACCTCTGAATATGAAAGTTTTAAAATGAAAGAAGGTGAGTCTGTCGCAGCAATGCATCAAAGATTAAATTTAATTATAAACAACTTGAGGGCCTTAGGAAAGAAATACACCAACAAGGATTTGAATGGAAAGATCTTTGAATCCTTAACTAGTGAATTCTTCCCTAAGACTTGTGCTATAACCGAAGCCAAAGACATTGGCACTTTACCTCAAGAAGACCTTATTGGATCATTGCTAGCCTTTGAGGTAGTTCTGGCTGCCAAAAAGAGCCAAGAAAAAGAAACTGTAAAAGAGAAGAAATCTCTTGCCCTTGCTGCTAAAACCACTAAAGTAGCAAGGAAAGAGGTTGAATCTGAAGAAGACACCGATAATGAAGATATGGCTATGTTTGCCAAGAACTTCAAAAGATTTATGAAATACAACAAACATGGTAAAAGTGACTCTTCAAAGAAATTTGGATACAACAAAGAGGAAAAACATGAAAAGAGAGAGGAACAACCAAGATGCTTCGAATGCAACAAACCCGGTCACATCAAAGCAAATTGCTACAAGCTGAAGTCTAAGCAAAAGAAAGCAATGAAAGCAACTTGGGACAACACCGACACTGAAAGTGAGACCGAAGAAGAAGAAGTTGCAAATGCTGTCTGTCTCATGGCAAAGAACACAGCTGAAGCAACATGGGATAATCTCAGCACTGATGGTGAATCAGATGAAGATGAGGAGACTGACAATGCTGTCTGCAATATGGCAAGTGACGCATCTAAGGTAAGCCTTAACTCCTCTAGTCTTTCTGATTCTTCTATACATGATGATTCATTTGATGATGCATGTAGTAGTCACAATTTGAGTGAGGCTTTTGAAGCTCTTTATTTTGAACATGAACTCTTTTGTTAAAATCTAAGAAATTGACAAAGAGAAACAAAAGCATGCTCACTCAAATCGAGACTCTTGAAAATGAGGTAGTTAAATTGAAGAATGAGCTACATAAAACAAAACCTTTCAACCTTGAATTTCTTGAGCTTAAACAAAATTTTGAAAAAGTCAAGGTTGAAAATGAATTTTTGAAAGAATCTTTGAAAAAGTTTGAGGTTGGTGAAAAGACCTTGACCAAGCTACTTCACTCCCAACATGAATATGTTGAGAGGAGAGGTATTGGGTACAAAGGTAATTCCACCTCCTCTGTTTCGAACAAGAAAATAATTTTTTTAGCTGCTACTTCAAGTTATACACTTACTGTATTCTCATGCACCTATTGTCAAAAAGGGAACCATAGCTCTCTTAGATGTCCTATTCGTAATTTATGTGAGCTAGGTACCCTTATACCTGCCTGTAAGAAACCAAGGTGGATTGTGAAAGCAAACCCCTTGACAACTAACCCCCAAGGACCCAACAAAATTTGGGTACCTCGTACTAGTTGTTAAATGTTCCTCTTGTAGGTTGGTCCTTCATCTAAAAAGAAAAACGTGTGGATGGTTGATAGTGGATGCTCAAGGCATATGACTGGTGATGCTTTACTATTCCTGAAATTGAGCAACAAAGCTAGTGGATCTGTAAAATTTGCCAACAATGAATCTGCTCAAGTAATAGGTAAAGGTTGTGTGGGTAAGAAAAGCAAAATTAAAATTAAAAATGCTTTATTAGTTGATGGCGTTAAATTTAACTTACTAAGTGTTAGCCAATTATGCGATAATTATTTTGATGTGAACTTTTCTGTTGATAAATGTGTTATTACCCAAATGACTTCTAAACTCTACATTACTGGCTTTCGAGAAAACAATGTATACTATGTTGATTTTGATAATGTAAGTGATGATATAGTATGCATGCCTACCTTGATTGATGATGTGGATCTGTGGCATAGACGTTTAGGACATGCTAGTATAGAACATCTATCTAAGTTAAGTAAGAATGAGCATGTTAGAGGTCTACCTAAATTGAAATATGAAAAAGGCCAATTATGTGATGCATGTCAACTTGGTAAAATGCACAAAACCTCTTTTAAATTAAAACCGGTTATTTCCACCAAAAATGTGCTTGAACTGCTACATCTTGATTTGTTTGGTGAAATTGATGTCGTAAGTCTAGGAGGGTCTAAGTATGTCTTTGTTATTGTTGATGATTATTTTAGATATACTTGGGTTATCCTACTTGCAAATAAAAGTGATGCTTTTAACGAGTTTTCTAAGTTGTGCAGAAAACTACAAAATGAGAAAAACTTAGCCATCAAAGAAATTAGAAGCGATCATGGAGGAGAGTACGAAAATTCATCATTCAAGACTTGGTGTGAAAAGTATGGCATTCATCATAACTTTTCAGCTCCAAGAACTCCTCAACAAAATGGTGTGGTAGAAAGAAAGAACAGAACTATACAAGAGATGAGCAGGACAATGCTGAATGAGCACTACCTTCCCAAATACTTCTGGGGTCATGCAGTAGATACAGCTTGTCACGTGCTAAATCGAGTATACTTAAGGCCATCTCTCAACAAGACGCCATACGAGCTGTGGAATGGTAGAGCACCTAATATTTCATATTTCAAAGTGTTTGGAAGTAAGTGCTTTATTCTCAACACAAAGGACAAGTTGGGTAAGTTTGATGCTAAATCAACTGAAGGTATTTTTATGGGTTATTCAAATCATAGTAGAGCTTATATCGTTTACAATAAGATTGATAAAACTATGCAAGAATCTATTCGTGTTTCTTTTGATGAAACTAACCCTTTTGTCAAGAAAGCTGATGATGAGGATGAAGTGATAGAAGTGATCGAAAATAGATCACCTGAAACTAACAATGAAAGTGTAGAAGAAGCAGAGGTGGAAGTTGAACCTCAAATTGAAGATGAAATGGAACGAGAGCCTCAAGACATCGACGACAATATCCATGGAAGAACACATGATGATCTGCCCAAGTCATGGAAATCAGTTCGAGATCATCCCCTGGAGCAGATTATCGGTAGTCCTTCAAAGGGAGTAAAAACTCGTTCTTCCCTTAATCTTTTATGCTTTCACAGTGCTTACGTCTCTCAAATAGTCCCAAATAATATCAAGGAAGCTTTAATTGATCCAGAGTGGGTTTTGTCAATGCAAAAAGAACTTGAACAATTTGAAAGAAATAAAATTTGGCACTTCGTTGAAAAACCGGTCGATCGGACCATCATAGGAACTAAATGGGTTTTTCGTAACAAACTTGACGAAAATGGAACAATTTTATTAAACAAAAGTTGTCTAGTAGTTCAAGGTTTTAATCAAATCGAAGGGGTGGATTTTGAAGAAACTTTTGCTTCTGTGGCTAGATAGGAGTCCATTAGGATAATTTTGGCATTTGCCTCCTACATGGATTTCAAACTACCAAATGGATGTCAAAAGTGCCTTCCTAAATGGTTTCTTAGAAGAAGAAGTTTATGTAAAACAACCCCCTGGTTTTGAAGATTTTAAAAATCCCGATCACGTCTTTAAACTTGACAAAGCCCTCTATGGATTGAAACAAGCCCCTAGAGCTTGGTATGAGAGATTAAGCAGACATCTAATTGCCAATGGTTTCCAAAAGGGTAAGATTGATTCTACCTTATTCCTTAGAACCAAGGGAAAACATATCATAGTAGTCCAAATATTTGTAGATGATATTATCTTCGGTTCTACTAATGATGATTTATGTAAGGAATTCTCTGAAATGATGACAAGCGAATTTTAAATGAGCATGATGGGCGAACTCAACTTTTTCTTGGGACTTCAAGTGAAACAATTAAATGAAGGAATCTTCATATCCCAAACAAAGTTCTCAAAGGAATTTGTAACAGCCCGGTATTTTAAACATGTAAGAACACCCAGGTGAACTAAAGTATAAACATCAGAGATAATAATTCCTGTTCAGACACTGAATACCACTATAAAATTTTTTGCTGAAATTCGACATAACCGTCTTATACACAAATAAGACCATACGGTACTCAGACCATAAACTGTCAGCAACTATGGTAATCAGAGTCATTCAAGAAAGCGGAAAGAAAGATAAACAAAACCCTAATGCCATAGTGTTGTGGTACATAGACAACAGAAGGAAAATAAACTTGAACATAAAGCTAAGTCATCATCCTTCACCCGGGGCCACCTACTCGTGCCTCTGAGGTTTCTTCTGTCCCTGTTTATCTGTAAAACAACAACATTTAAACAGTGATATACTATCTCAGTGAGTTCTACCGAGACCCCTACTAACTCTCTCGGGCCAATTATGAAATCTTTTATCTCGAAGTTTAATTTATAAACCACGCAATTTAACCTAGCGCGACACCGGCCCCAGACATGGTAATCCCGATGAATCGCACAACATAACACGGCACCGACCCCAGACATGGTAATCCCGATGAACCACATTATCAACTCTTGACACAACACCGACCCCAGACATGGTAATCCCGGCGAACCCCATAACCAATAGTGTTTCCTAATGGCACAGAGCCTAGGGTAAGGGCTCATGACTTCCCCGCCTAGTATGTCAACATGGGTCGTCACCCAAACTCGATATAATATATATATCTACAATCATACGAACATTTAGTTCATCAATTTATACTTTACCACATAAGACTCATAGTCCGTTTGTTATCAATAGAACATATTCACACACGTATGCTATTATTCGGTTTTTCGAAACGATTTGGACATCAAAAGTGTTTTATGAAACCCTTTGTAACACATCCAAAATTATGGCATCATAAGCCTATTTTCATTATATAAGGGTTAGGAAAGGATTAGGGAAGGATTAGGATCGAAATGGAATCATTTTGGGCACTTTGAAAATTTTGGACAGAACTGGGCGCACGGGTCTTGCCCCTGGACGCACGGGTCGTGCGCCCTGTTTGACATTTTTAAACACTGAACCCGAACCAGGCACACGGTTCGTGCACCCTGGACGCACGGATCGTGCGCATGCGCACGGATCGTGCCCCTAGGACGCACGGGTCGTGCGCCCTGTTAAGCATTTTTAAAAACTGAAACCGAACCAGGCGCACGGGTCGTGCCCCTGGGACGCACGGGTCGTGCGCATTTGACAGCATTGCAAAAATAGCCATTTTCATGAAAATCCGCTTTCCGTTTAATCCGAAACTCGCTCCGATCGATTCCTAACTCGAAAACAGATCATACCTGACAATATACAAGTCCAATCAACATCAAACAATCAAGCAATTCAATCAAAAACCCAACGATTATGAATTTCATTAAAACGCGATATATTTCAAAATAACGTTTTCGACTCAAAATATTTCGAAACTAAGTCACACAATTTATTTCAAAACGGAATAAGCCTAAACGTGAGTAAAACTCACCCTTGAAGCGAGAGCCGATATCGAACCGAATTTTCCGAGATGTCGAAATCACCGAATCGAACCCAAACAACACCGAACCGCTCCCAACTTCGTTCCGAGCTTCCAATCGCGTTCAATCCGCTCCTAGCTTCGATCCTAAACATAACCCAATCACCAACACAACCTATTAATCCTTGATTTCAACAAATTTCTCCACAAAACCCTCAATTTTCGAAATCAAAAAGGAAGGGGAAAAGTGGAGGGGAACCTTACCAAATTCTTGGGTTATGATGAGGGAGGAAAAATGATGAAGATGATGAATTTTGGAGGGTTGGGCTTCACACCTCTTCTTCCTTTCTCTCCTTCTTTCTTCTTCTTCTTTCCCTTTTCCTTCTCTTCTTTTCTTCTCTTTTCCTCTTCTGCGCGTATCTCTTCTCTTCTTTCCTTTCTTTTATTCTTTCTTTTCTTTAAACACACACACACACACACATATATTTAATTAATAAATAAGTGGTAGCGTGGTCCAATTACCGTATTGATCTTAATCCCTTATTTCGATTTCCAAACTTCCTTGGCCCGTATTATCCGGTTAACGATTTAATGACATCCAATAAATAATTTTAGCACTCAATAAATTTACCAGTCAATTACTAAATTATTCCTATTGGGTTAACATCCAAATAATTCGCCTAATTATTCAGAGGATGTTACATTCTCCCCCACTTAAAGGAATTTTGTCCTCAAAATTAAACACAACGTACCTCAAGAAAACAAATACGGATACTGAGTTCGCATATCGTCCTCCAACTCCCAAATAGCTTCTTCGACGGAAAAACCATCCCAAACCACCTTGACAATGGGAATCGACTTCGTCCGTAGCGTCCTCTCGCCACGTTCCATGATGTAATTTGGATGAGGTTGGAAAGACAAGTCCGGTCGGAGGTCAATCGTTTCAAAATTTAACGGTTGACTTGGATCGGGAATGTACTTCCGCAACTGAGACACATGAAACACATCATGAAGATTTGACAATGGCGGAGGTAAAGCAATACGGTATGCAAGAGGCCCAACTCGCTCGATAATTTGGAATGGTCCAATATACCGAGGACTGAGTTTCTTCACCCGTAAGGCCCTACCTGTGCCAATTGTTGGTGACAATCTCAAAAACACATGATCACCCGATTCAAACTCTAACGGCGTTCGCCTTTTGTCTGCATAACTCTTTTGCCTACTTTGAGCAGCTTTCATTTTTTCCCTGATCTGGCGGATCTTTTCAGTAGTGTCATGAATCATCTCGGGCCCTAACAATCGGTTCTCCCCTACTTCCCACCAACACAATGGAGTTCTACATTTCCTACCATACAAGGCTTCATAAGGTGCCATTCCGATACTGGAATGATAACTGTTGTTGTAAGAGAATTCCACCAACGGAAGATGATCCTCCCATTTCTTCCCATTATCAAGTACTGAAGCCCTAAGCATATCCTCTAATGTCTGTATAGTTCTCTCGGTCTGACCATCTGTCTGCGGGTGATAAGCGGTACTAAGAAGTACTTTAGTCCCCAATGCTTCATTCAGAGCTTTCCAAAATCGAGAAGTGAATTTCGGATCTCGATCCGACACTATACTGGTAGGAACCCCATGTAACCTTACTATGTTCTTTAAATACACCTCAGCTAACTTGGATATTTTACTGCTCGAACGAACTGGAATGAAATGAGCTGATTTGGTCAACCGATCCACAACTACCCAAATGGAGTCGTTACCGGCTTGAGACCTTGGCAATGCCACTACAAAATCCATGGAAATGTCTTCCCATTTCCACACTGGCACGTCTAGTGGCCGTAGCAGACCAGCAGGCTTCTGATGTTCAATCTTAACTCTTTGGCAAGTTAAGCATTTTGATACAAATTCAGCAATCTCTAACTTCATTCCTTGCCACCAATACATCTGCTTTAAATCTCTATACATCTTGGTGGATCCAGGATGTACAGAAAATACACTTCGGTGTGCTTCCTCTAGCACTTGCTTTCTAATATCTTCATCATCTGGCACACAGATCCTACCGTTGAAACAAATAACTCCATCACTATCTTTAGTGAAATCTGGCAACAATTTCTGTGATTGTAGCTTCACATCAATTTCCTGCGCTGAGCGAATAGAATCCCTTAATGAACTGGAGATCCTCATATGGCTCAACACTAACCGGTTCTTCCTTGATCTTGTATTCAAATTTAAGTCCCTAAAGGACTCCAACAATTTCATTTCATGCATCATAAACTCTGCTATGTGAATGGATTTCCTACTTAGTGCATCAGCTACAACATTAGCTTTTCCCGGATGATACTTCAACTCGAAGTCATAATCCTTCAGAACTTCCACCCACCTTCTCTGCCTGTTATTCAACTCCTTCTGGTCAAATAAATATTTCAAACATTTATGATCACTAAAGACTTCGAAACGAGACCCATATAGGTAATGTCTCCAAATCTTCAGTGCGTACACAATAGCTGCCAACTCCAGATCATGAGTCGGATAATTCTCTTCATGAGTCTTCAACTGTCTGGAGGCATAAGCTACAACTTGTTGGGTCTGCATGAGAACACATCCCAAACCCTTCCCAGAAGCATCGCTGAAAATTTGGAAATCCAAAGACGGATCCGGAAGAATTAGGATTGGAGCAGAAGTCAACCTAGCCTTCAATTCTTGAAAACATTCCTCACAATTGGCATCCCATGTAAATGGTTGGGCCTTACGAGTTAACCGAGTAAGTGGGAGAACTAATTGTGAAAAACCTTGAATAAACCTCCTATAGTAACCAGCTAGACCCAAGAAACTTCTTATTTCTGTAACAGATGTTGGTCTTTCCCAGTTCAATACAGCTTCCACCTTACTGGGATCCACAGCAACTCCCGATTGGGAAATCACGTGTCCCAAAAACTTTACTTCCGGCATCCAGAAGTCACACTTCGACGGCTTGGCATACAATTTCTTTTCTCGGAGTACATTCAGAACAATGCGGAGATGTTGAACATGGTCCTCAATGGTCTTAGAGTACACCAAGATGTCATCAATAAAAACTACCACAAACTGATCGAGATAAGTATGGAATACTCGGTTCATGTAATCCATGAATACCGCTGGAGCATTAGTCAAACCGAAGGGCATTACTACGAACTCGTAATGTCCATACCTCGTACGGAAAGCTGTCTTCGGAATATCTAAGGCTCGTACCTTTATTTGATGATAGCCCGATCTCAGATCAATTTTTGAAAATACCACAGCACCTCGAAGTTGGTCAAGCAAATCGTCTATCCTTGGCAAGGGATATTTATTCTTGATCGTCACTTTATTCAGTTGTCGATAATCTATGCACAACCTCATGCTACCATCCTTCTTTTTGACTAACAACACCGGAGCACCCCATGGAGAAGCGCTCGGCCGAATGAACCTCTTAGAGATCAACTCTTCAAGTTGAGATTTCAATTCCTTTAATTCTAATGGAGACATCCTATAAGGAGCAATAGATATTGATCCTGTACCAGGAATCAATTCTATTGAGAATTCTACCTCTCGGTCAGGAGGTAAGGATGAAACCTCTTCTGGAAAGACATCTAGAAATTCATTTACCACTTGCACAGATGACAAATCTAAACCCGTTTCAGTAGATGCAGACAACATAATAAGAATAGCTTCCGCACCTTGGAATAATGACTGGCTTGCTTCGGTGTAAGAGATCATTGCTTCAGAATCTGCCTGTGTCAATCCTACGGATTCGGAGGCGAAGCTAATGGTCCGATCGGCACAGTTGATTGTTACATGATTTTCAGCCATCCAATTCATACCCAGAACAATGTCCATACTTCTCATAGGCAAGCAGATAAACTTCACAACAAATTGTCTGTCCCCTATGACAAGTAGGCAATTTTGACACAACGATTGGGTCTGGACACGACCCTTGGCAGCAGTTAAAATAGTTATCGGTTCGGATAGCTCAGATAATGCTAAACCCAACCGATCCACACATGCTTGTGATATAAAACAATGAGTTGCACCAGAATCATATAAAATATTGACTGAGTTATTAAAAAGAGATCCCGTACCCCTCAGAAGATTATCAGTAGGTGTGATGGTTCGAGCATCCAATGTGTTGATTCGTCCTTGCTTTGGCGCATTCGGTGCTCCTTGGAAAGTTTTCTTTGCCGGGCACTGATTTGCATAGTGGCCCTCTTCGTTACAATGATAGCACCGATTGGGCTTTTGCCAACAATCACCAGAATGATGTCTTCCACAGTTGGGACACCTGCGAGGCTTTGGTGAATCAAAGGATTGGACTTGCTTCCCTTTATAACTGTTTCCCTTGAATTGTCTGCTTGGGGTAGAAGATTCAGCAACCTTTTTCTTGCCCTTCCAACAGTCTTTCTTTTCAGCATACATTTTCCTCAGATCCTCCTCAGCAACATATGCTTGTTGCACTAAGGCAGGATAGTTAACCAAAGTGTAAGAACTGAGTCCTTGGCTCACATCAGCTCGGAGACCTTCTTTGAACATTTGGATTTTCCACATATCATTTGGGGCATACCTTCCCAACTCATAGAACTGAGATAGTCTTTCAAATTTCGCAGCATATTCCCCAACCGACATATCACCTTGCTTGAGGTTTACAAACTCTGCTTGCTTACCCAGCTTCTTCACCGAAGGGAAATATTGCTTCAGAAACAATTCTTTGAAGTTGTCCCAAGTGAGGGGAGTTCCTTGGAGTTCCATCATTTGTCTTGCATTACACCACCAGGTGTGGGCATCTTCATCGAGTACATTTGCCGCACATATTACTTTCTCTTCTTCCCCGCATTGCAAGGTTTGAAAAATTTTCTCCATTGAATCTATCCAATAATAGGCGGTCATTGGATCCGGTCCACCCTTGTAAGTCGGGGGCTTCATCTTTTGAAATTGGAAATATGTCCGGTTAGGATCTTCCTGATGAGGTTGGAAATTGGGTTGTTGCAGACCCATTTGGTCATGCTGCATTTGCAACATATCCTGCATCATCTTTTGCTGATTCTCAATGACACTCTGCATCCACTCAAAATTTGGATTAACGGGAGGAGGAACGCCTCTACCTCTTCTGGCCATGATTCTGCGAAATATGCACAAAGTATTAAGTTGATCAAGCTCAATGTCTAATAGCATACTAAGAAAATCACGACTGGAGAAAGCAAAGACCCTAAAAGCTAAGTCCGACTAGGTCGAACCGCTCTGATACCAACTGTAACACCCCGGTATTTTAAACATGTAAGAACACCCAGGTGAACTAAAGTATAAACATCAGAGATAATAATTCCTGTTCAGACACTGAATACCACTATAAAATTTTTTGCTGAAATTCAACATAACCGTCTTATACACAAATAAGACCATACGGTACTCAGACCATAAACTGTCAGCAACTATGGTAATCAGAGTCATTCAAGAAAGCGGAAAGAAAGATAAACAAAACCCTAATGCCATAGTGTTGTGGTACATAGACAACAGAAGGAAAATAAACTTGAACATAAAGCTAAGTCATCATCCTTCACCCGGGGCCACCTACTCGTGCCTCTGAGGTTTCTTCTGTCCTTGTTTATCTGTAAAACAACAACATTTAAACAGTGAGATACTATCTCAGTGAGTTCTACCGAGAGCCCTACTAACTCTCTCGGGCCAATTATGAAATCTTTTATCTCGAAGTTTAATTTATAAACCACGCAATTTAACCTAGCGCGACACCGGCCCCAGATATGGTAATCCCGATGAATCGCACCACATAACACGGCACCGACCCCAGACATGGTAATCCCGATGAACCGCATTATCAACTCTTGACACAACACCGACCCCAGACATGGTAATCCCGGCGAACCCCATAACCAATAGTGTTTCCTAATGGCACAGAGCCTAGGGTAAGGGCTCATGACTTCCCCGCCTAGTATGTCAACATGGGTCGTCACCCAAACTCGATATAATATATATATCTACAATCATACGAACATTTAGTTCATCAATTTATACTTTACCACATAAGACTCATAGTCCGTTTGTTTTCAATAGAACATATTCACACGCGTATGCTATTATTCGGTTTTTCGAAACGATTTGGACATCAAAAGTGTTTTATGAAACCCTTTGTAACACATCCAAAATTATGGCATCATAAGCCTATTTTCATTATATAAGGGTTAGGAAAGGATTAGGGAAGGATTAGGATCGAAATGGAATCATTTTGGGCACGTTGAAAATTTTGGACAGAACTGGGCGCACGGGTCGTGCCCCTGGACGCACGGGTCGTGCGCCCTGTTTGACATTTTTAAACACTGAACCCGAACCAGGCACACGGTTCGTGCACCCTGGACGCACGGATCGTGCGCATGCGCACGGATCGTGCCCCTAGGACGCACGGGTCGTGCGCATTTGACAGCATTGCAAAAATAGCCATTTTCATGAAAATCCGCTTTCCGTTTAATCCGAAACTCGCTCCGATCGATTCCTAACTCGAAAACAGATCATACCAGACAATATACAAGTCCAATCAACATCAAACAATCAAGCAATTCAATCAAAAACCCAACGATTATGAATTTCATTAAAACGCGATATATTTCAAAATAACGTTTTCGACTCAAAATCTTTCGAAACTAAGTCACACAATTTATTTCAAAACGGAATAAGCCTAAACGTGAGTAAAACTCACCCTTGAAGCGAGAGCCGATATCCAACCGAATTTGCCGAGATGTCGAAATCACCGAATCGAACCCAAACAACACCGAACCGCTCCCAACTTCGTTCCGAGCTTCCAATCGCGTTCAATCCGCTCCTAGCTTCGATCCTAAACATAACCCAATCACCAACACAACCTATTAATCCTTGATTTCAACAAATTTCTCCACAAAACCCTCAATTTTCGAAATCAAAAAGGAAGGGGAAAAGTGGAGGGGAACCTTACCAAATTCTTGGGTTATGATGAGGGAGGAAAAATGATGAAGATGATGAATTTTGGAGGGTTGGGCTTCACACCTCTTCTTCCTTTCTCTCCTTCTTTCTTCTTCTTCTTTCCCTTTTCCTTCTCTTCTTTTCTTCTCTTTTCCTCTTCTGCGCGTATCTCTTCTCTTCTTTCCTTTCTTTTATTCTTTCTTTTCTTTAAACACACACACACATATATTTAATTAATAAATAAGTGGTAGCGTGGTCCAATTACCGTATTGATCTTAATCCCTTATTTCGATTTCCAAACTTCCTTGGCCCGTATTATCCGGTTAACGATTTAATGACATCCAATAAATAATTTTAGCACTCAATAAATTTACCAGTCAAGTACTAAATTATTCCTATTGGGTTAACATCCAAATAATTCGCCTAATTATTCAGAGGATGTTACAGAATTGCTGAAGAAATATAACATGAATGACGCAAAAGAAATCAGCACTCCTATGGCAACAGCAACTAAACTAGATAAGGATGAGCAAGGTAAACCGGTAAATGAAACTATGTATCGAGGTATGATAGGTAGTCTCTTATACTTAACTGCGTCTCGTCCTGATATTATGTTTGCTGTATGTCTGTGTGCTCGATTTCAAGCATGCCCAAAAGAATCACATTTAAAAGCTGTAAAACGGATTCTTAGGTATGTTAAAGGGACCATAGACTTTGGTTTGTGGTACCCGAAATCGAGTACGTTTGATTTAGTTGGTTTTTCTGATGCTGATTTTGCAGGTTGCACTCTTGATAGAAAAAGTACTAGTGGAACTTGTCATTTTCTTGGTCCTTGTTTGACCTCCTGGTCTAGTAAGAAGCAGAACAGTGTTGCTTTGTCCACAGCTGAAGCTGAATATGTGGCTGTTGGAAACTGCGTCGCACAAATTCTGTGGATGAAACAAACTTTGGAAGACTTTGGTCTAATTTTTGAAAGTGTGCCTGTTTTGTGTGATAATACAAGTGCTATTAATATTGCTAAGAACCCTATACAACACTCTAGAACTAAACACATTGACATACGACATCACTTTATTAGAGACATTGTGTCTAGGGGGAGCATTCCACTAAAATTTTTAGGCACGGATGACCAACTAGCGGATATCTTCACTAAACCCCTAGCCGCAGCTCCTTTTTGTAAAATCCGTAGAGAGCTAGGGATGCTTGATTATGCTAGTTTATAAAATGTTTTCTATTTGTTTTTTCACGCCCCCTCCTTTTTGATGAAAACAAAGGGGGAGAAAATATGCAAGTTACTATTATATGTGGGGAGAAAATAGGAGAAAATATATGCTTATGCTTAGGGGGAGCTTTTTTAAAAAAAGAATTTTCATTATTATCAAACCCTATGCATAATGTAATTTGTTATCATCAAAAAGGGGGAGTTTGTTGAACCAAGGGTAAACACTCCTTTATTTTGTATGATAACAAATTACATCATATCTACTAATGTTTCAAGTTGAGCAAAGTGCAGGACTTAATTTAAAGAGAAGAAGACACAAAAGAAGAGAAGCTTGAAGAAGAAGCAACATATGAAGTTCAAAACCCTAATTTGTGTCTAAGCCTTATTTAGGACACTTTGTAAAGGTCCTATCACCTAAAGTGTGTGGCACTTTAGCTATTGAGAGAGATGACTTTTCAAAACATGCATGATGCATAAAAATAGTTTTGAAAATGTTTTACAAAATTGCATGCATACATAAAGTCACCAAAACCCTAAAAACTATTTTGTGGAAAGTTTGAAATCAGTTCCTATCATTTTATAAAATATATAATCGATTATCTTATGTTACTAAGAGGTACATAATCGATTATATAACTTCACAATGTTTCCATATATATGTATATAATCGATTATGCATTCCTTCTCACCAAGAGATAATCGATTATGTGGCACTCCCTACCTTCCTTATTTAGACATCCTGTGAAATTCTTGACAACAAATAATCGATTACTTGCTCAACATTACCACATGTAATAATCGATTATGATGCATTCTGTAACAGCCCAAATAATTGATTTAATTATTCTATTAATTGATTTAATTAAGTCATGAGGAAAATAAAATAATTATATAGGTGTTATTATATGTGGGCCTTGGTTGGGTTAGAAATAATTAATTTAAGGGGTGGGGTGTAGCTTTTGGGTTTAAGCGGTGGGAGAAGGCCCGTGATCCAAGGGCCCAATATGATAGGCGCATACTTAAGCTAAAAAAATTAGGTTTAGCTCATTTGTGCAAGGAAGAAAGAATTCGCGAATTAGAGAGGGGAGTGAGAGAGGGGAGGCGCGGCCATAGGAGAAGAAGGAGAAGAGGGAGGCGCAACCTAAGAGGAGCAAGGAAAGGCTAGGGTTTCACTCGTTTCATCTCCTAAGGGCTAAGGTAAGGGTGGGTCTCATCTTCTCTATAATAGGGTTTTATGATGGGGACTAAGTAGGGGTAGGCTCTATGTATGCCGTTTTATGTATTTCTAGTGATTATTGATGAACCCTAGGCATATGACAACTTGTTGTTGAGAAATTGTGGTTTGCGTGCTAAGTGCTTGGATACTCCTTGATGGTATTGTGATTGATAATGATTCGGTGGATGATTTTTGATGACTCTTTATGTGTTCATGATTGATTTGTGATGTGATATTATTTTTACGGTTGATATGCGATTTGAAGTTGTTTGTATGAGTTGTATGTGATTTGATGAAGTTGTGTTGCTCGAATTCGTTGTTGTTGGTGTCATAGGCGCATAGGGCGCCATTTTTGTGTTTATGATGTTGCTGGATTTTGTTGTCTAGTGTGCTGGGTTGCTGTGTCCAGGTGCAGGGTGCCCTGCTGGGGGCCTGTCTCAGTGTGCCTGTCTTGGTGCTAGGCGCCTTGGGTATGGGCGCCAAGGGCGCCAATGTTGCGTGCCATATTTTGTCAAAATTTTTGTTGGGTTCCCATACACTGAGTGAATGCCTCGTGCAAAATTAATTTTGGAGTCAAATGAGCTGTTTTCCGTGTTGGCCTTAGCCGCCTAGTGCATGGGCGCCGTGTTCCCCTGCGCCAGTTCCTGCGCCAGTGTGCGCGTGTCTTGCGTGTTGCGGGCGCTGGGCGTCAAGGGCGCCAGTGTGCGTGTGTGTTGTGTGTTGCGGGGCGCTGGGCGCCAGGTGCCAGGCGCTGGGCGCCAAGGGCGCCATTTTCAGGATGTTCCCAAATTTTTATGAAAACGGTTTTCGCTATATCTTTTGACTCGGACATCCGTTTTAAACGTTTCAAAAAGTGTTGGGAAGCTTTTCCAGTTGTCTACCTGTGTGTCTTATTTTTTAAAAGTAAAAACTTATTATTTCTGGTGGCTTCTATAATGACGATGATGCCCTTAGTGGCTAGTTAAATGACCTTTTTGCCCTTAGTGGCCAATGTTGTTGATAATGATTTGTAAATGACGATGATGCCCTTGGTGGCTAGTAAATGACGTTTTTGCCCTCAGTGTCTATTGTTTGGATTGATGATGTTTATGAATAAGTGACGATGAAAATAAGTGACGTTGAGGCCCAAAAAGGCTAAGTGACGATAAGGCCCAAAAGGCTAAGTGACGATAAGGCCCAAAAGGCTAAGTGACGTTGTTGTGTGTAATTATGAATTGACAGGTGTTGTGCCTCTTATTTGGCAAATTGGTAAGTGACGGGTCACATAGTTGACCGTGATTGTGTGTTTGTGCGTGGTGCATGTCATAGTGTCTGATGCCTCCCATATGCATAAACCCAGTGACGTTTGAGGCCCAAAAGGCTAAGTGACGATGAGGCCCAAAAGGCTAAGCGACGTTTGTGAAAAGGTACCTCATGCATATGCCCACGAGTGGGTTGCATTTCATACTCCTGCATGACATTGTGACGACTCGTTGTGCCGAGTAACTTGATGATGAGATTGACTGTTTACCCTTGCTGATGGAATTGACTGTTTTATCCTTGATGATTGACTTGATGTTTCGTGGTGTGGTCTATATAGTGTCAAAACTCTAGCTTAGTGCTTATCATATGCTTTATTATATGGTTAGATGAACTCACCCATTCTGTTTGAATGTTACCCCTATGCGGTAACGTGCAGGTGAGCACAAGTGAAGGCTTAGGAACCTTCGCTAGCTGAGTCGGGTCGTCTGCTCTGATATGTAACACTTGGGGGAAATAGAACGTTGTTTTAGTTTATTCAAGACTCTGTATAATTGTTGGACTTTCCGCTGTGAAGTTGTATTTTATTTGACAATGACGTTTTGAAAGTATTATAAGACTGTTTTCAAAAAGTGAGTAATTTGGCGTGTGATGTTTAACGAAGTAAGTGTGAGATCCCTTGTGGTGTAATTAAAATTTTGAAACTCTGATTTTTACGCTAATAAATTAACGGGTAGAAAAGGGGTGTTACACATTCCATACCTTCCTTTTTTAGACATAATCGATTAAGACCCTATTGCACTACTTGTAATAATCGATTATGAGCCTTTCCATACCTTCCTTTTTGGTGAGATAATCTATTATCCCACATTGCACTTGAGAGAGATAATCGATTACAACATGCATTAATTGTATTTTTCAAAAATCAAACCTCTCCTATCACTATAAATAGGAGTGTGATTTCATTTCTAAAACACACCTCTACATCTCATCTTCTCACAATTCTCTCTACTCTTCATATTCGAAATTCTTAGATCTATATTTGTGCTTCATTGTTTTATTTGTTAAAAAGTTTTTTGATTTCGAAATTGTCATATTATCTTCAAAAGCTTTTTATCAATCTAGATCTAAGATCTTGAGCTTCATTGTTTTGATCTTGTTAAAAGTCTTTTGTTTTTGAAAATCATAGATCTTTTCTAAAAGGCTTTTATAATTTTGCAAAGCTAGCTTCCATTGTCATATCAATCTTTAAGCTTTTGCAAAAACAAGATTTCATATTTTAGAGCATCTATTTTCCTAAGATCACTCATCTCTCTCAGTTTCTAAACTGACACATTCTAAGAAGTGATTGAATCTCTAGATCTCAATTGTGTAAACCTTATATTGGTTTTGTGGTTTTCTTGAAATCCTGAGAAGCCTCACTTGGGTCTCTCAATCGGGTGATTGAGTTGGTTTTGAAATCCTTAGCGGGTGCTTGGGTTCTCAGTTCAGGGGAATTGAGATTCACTAGTGTTGAAGTCGACTGTTTGTATTAAACTCTCTTCAATATAGTGGTTGCTAAGTCCAAGGGTTGAAAAGCCTAAGGCCGAGGACGTAGGGGTTTTATCCCGAACCTCGCTAAATATCTGTGTCCATCTATCCCTTCTCTCTTTATATATTGCACTATTATTATTAACTTTTTATTATTAATATTATTTTGCGTATATATATTGATATTATCACTATCATTATTCCTGTTTACTGTTAATATTACTGTGCTTATATTATTCAATACTATCACTACACTCTCATATCATTAAACATATTAATTGTGATATTATCAATACTCATCAATTGTAACATCCCTAATTTTTAAAGACTCGTACTATGATGCCTAAGACAGAGTAATTAATTGTGGGAATAATTGGTCGTGTCTCAGGGATTAATAGTCGAGGAAAAGTCCAAAGAAATCCTACTCTACGTTTAATTGTGGCTTAGTCATAATTTAAATGAACAATTCAGCTGAAGGGTAAAATCGTCATTTCGCCTCACATCGAAGATTTATCAAGTGATTGAAATAATTAATCGCAACTCGAGAGAGAGGTGGTCGAGAAACCTATGCCGAGCGGAAAGCCATAAGATTATTGGGGTTTTAGCCTCAAGACCAAGAATTAATGGGCCAAGGGCAATTTGGTCTTTTCCACCCAATTAAAACCCTCAGCCCCTTTTGAAACATAACAACACTCATCTTCATTCCCATTTTCAGTCTGAAACTCAGAAAATAGATGAGAGAGAGAGAGAGGAGAATGCGAATGGAGAAGAGAGAGGAGAAGAAGAGGAAATCTCAAAACCTTGGTGCTTGTAAGTGATCTTCATGCCATCCTTCACCATTTTTCTTCCTCTACCCTTTGATACCACTGTTTCTGATCATCCTCCCCTACATCTCCATCCACCATTTTCGAGTAGAAGAAGGATGGAGCTGGGATTTCCAAGTTAGAGGGTGAAGATGCAAGTTCAGCAAATTTCTGGGTAAAACCCGTAGGGTATACCTTCGGTGATTTCATCGAATCTCCCTGCACACAACTCCGATGATCGTGATTCTTGTTTCTCTAGAAAGTAGACAAAAAGCTCTTAATTTTGGGCACAAGAACCGTATGATTTCATGGAGAAATGAGAGAGATATCCTGTTTACAAGTTTCGGTTTCAGAATCAACACTGTCCTAGACCAGTCACCTTGTTTTGTTAATATCTCTCAATCTACTGGATGCATGCGCGTGAAATTACCTTCACAATGAGCACCGGTTTGGATAGATTTGGTCACGGATTGACCAAATTATGTCTGTTGCAAAACTGAGTCATGTTGCTGGAAAACAGAAAGAAGAATGCTGGAAATGTGTTTCGTCAAATTTGAGTTCGGTTCGCCGAAGTCTCGAACGCCATCAGTTCGATATATTGAAGTGGGGTCCAGTATCGAGGATGATTGACTTAGTTACTGGTTGCGCAAGTAGGACCCATCAAGTTCAGATGCGGAGGCACTTGAAGCGTGTACGTGACTACGGGGATTGTTCGAGTGGTTACAATCCGGCCGTCCGTGTTCCGGCGTGATTTCTCGTGGGATCGTCAACCGGGTGAGTTCTACTCACGGATAGGGATATTTTTCGTGTCTTAAAATTATATCGGGTTGAGTCATAAGGCAATTATCAATTTTCGAAGGATTTTGGAACCGAAAACTGTTTTTGAACAATATCGCATTTTTACGGTTTTTATTGAATTGTTGAACAATTTATGAAATTGTGATTTTTAGTGCTTTCACTGGAATATGGCCTGGAATGTTGTTTATTAAATTCGTTTTCAGGTTGGAGAACGATCAGAATTCGCTTTGGGCGAGAAATGGAAAGCGGAATGAGAAACTAGAATTCGGTAACAGAACAGGCCGCACGGGTCGTGCGCCCCTGGGCACGGACCATGCGTCCTCTTCGGGTTGGCAATGTGATTTTTGTAACATCCGCAAAATAATTAATAGAATTATTTGGGTGTTAACCTAATTAAACCAATTTAGTACTTAACTGGCAAATTTATCGAGTGCTAAAACTATTTATTTGTTGTCATCGGATAGTTAACCGGATAATACGGACCAAGGAAGTTTTGGAATCGAAATAGGAGATTTCGATCAATATGGTAATTTAACCGCGTTACAACTTATATATTAAATAAATATATATGTGTATACGTGTGTGTGTGAGTGAAGAGGAGAAAGAATTAATTAAAAGAATTAAGAGAAGAAGGAAAGAGGAGGCGAGAAACAGAGGAGAAAAAGAGAGAAAGGGAGAGGGAAAAAGAAGAGAATGGTGTGAGGGAGAAGAGAAGAGGGAGAGAGAAGACTTCACCGAAACGACTTCCGTCCAACACGAAAAATGTTCAGCGCTACTCCCTCTTCGATTTGGTACCAATTTCGTGACGATCAGCTCACTCTCTCTCACTTGGCCATTTTTGTGTTTTGGAGGTTTTGTGGGAAATCCGATTTTGGGTTGGTTTTGAAGGTTTAAGTTCGGTTAGGAACGAACCCAAGGTGGATTACTCGAGTATTAGAGTTCGATTGGTTGATTGGGAGCTAGTTGGGTGAGTTAGGTTGAAAAATCAAAATGTTTGGGGTTATGTGTGAATAGTGTCATGGAGGTTAGAGGAGGAAGATGATGAATAGTGTCCGTGGAGAATTTCGGGGAAATCGGTATTTCGGTCAAAATGAGGTTTCGCGATCGAGTGGAAAGCTTTGGAAGCGGATTGGATGTCGCCGGAGCGGGGAATGTTCGTGTGGCTACTCGGTGAATTCGGCTCGATCGTGGTTCACGCTTCAAGGGTGAGTTCTACTCACGTTTAGGATTTTTGTTTTTCGAATTAATTAGTTAACTGTTTTATCGCTTTCGCTGGACTGGAATATTTCTGGATACTGTTTGATTCGGATTAGGAATTGATCGGAGCGAGTCTCGGGTTGAGTCGTGTTGAAATGGAATTTTTAGTGATTTAATTTCGAAAGATTTTGAGTCAAAAACCATTATTTTTAAATATGTCGAATTTTGATGAAAATCGAATGTGTTGAGTCTTTGATTGGATTGGTTGATCGAGTGAGGACGTTGGATATGTTTTTGTACTATTTTGGTGTTAGGACTGGACTGGAACAGGTATCGGAATTGGTCGGAACGACGAAAATTGCGAAAACGGGATAAAATACAATGCTGTCAAAAGCGCACGACCCGTGCGTCCCAGGCGCACAGACCGTGCGTGTCATTCTGTTTCTGTTTTCAAAAATGCATTACAGGGCGCACGACCCGTGCGTATGGGAGCACGGTCCGTGCGCAGTGTTCTGTCCAAATTTTCCAAACTTGCCCGAAATGATCCCGATCGATTCCAATCCTCTTCTAATCCTTTCCTAACCCTTTTATAATGATATTAGGCTTATAATGCCATGATTTTGGGTATGTTTCAAAAGGGCTTTATAAAATACTTTGAAGTTATAAATTGTTTCCATAAACCGAAATAATAGTACTCGTGTGCGGATATGTTTTATTAATAATTTAGTGGACTATGAGTCCTACGTGGTATGGTATAATGTTCGTCTAAACCGGTCTACGATTCACGATATATATATTATATCGACTATAGGGAACGGTCAAATGTAGATGGACTGAATGTTCATTGAGTATAGGTGAACTAACAGGTTATCGAGTGTAGATATATTTATATATTATATCGAGTTTGGGTGACGACCCATGTTGACATACTAGGCGGGGAAGTCATGAACCCTTACCCTAGGCTTCGTGCCATTAGGAAACACTATTGGTATGAGGTTCACCGGGATTACCATGTCTGGGGTCGGTGGTGTGTCAAAGATTAAATAATGCGGTTCATTGGGATTACCATGTCTGGGGTCGGTGCCGTGTTATCTAGTGCGATTCATCGGGATTACCATGTCTGGGGCCGGTGTCGTGCTAGGTTAAATTGCGTGGTCTATAAATTAAACTACAAGAAAGAAAGTTCTATAATACGGTTCACCGGGATTACCATGTCTGGGGTCGGTGCTGTGTTAAGGACAAAATAATACGGTTCATCGGGATTACCATGTCTGGGGTCGGTGCCGTGTTATCTAGTGCGATTCATCGGGATTACCATGTCTGGGGCCGGTGTCGTGCTAGGTTAAAATTGCGGGGTTTATAAATTAAACTCCGAGATAAAAGATTTTATAACTGGACCGCGAGTGTTAGTAGGGGTTTCGGTAGGACTCACTGAGATTGTATCTCATTGTTTATATGTCGTTGTTTTACAGAGAAACAGGGACGGCAGAAATCCAAGGAGCACGAGTAGGTTGAGCTCAGGCGACTGCTGATGACTTAGCTATTACGCTTAAGTTTATATTTCCTTTTGTTGTCTTTGTACTACAACTCTATGTATTAAAGTTATGTATTTATTTTCCGCTTTCTTGTGCGATATTGAACACTGTATTTCACTGATGATTTATGGTCTTATTTATGTTTAAGACTGTTCTATTGTTATTCAGTGAAAATTTGATTGTGGTGTTCAGTATTTAAACAGGAAATATATCTCTGATGTTTTAGGTTTGGTACACTTGGGTATTTTTACATGTTAAAAATACCGGGGTGTTACAGTTGGTATCAGAGCAGTTCGACCTAGTCGGACTTAGTTTAGGGTTGAGTCGATTCCTTGTTAGTCCTTGTTGTAATTACACTTGTGATGCTAAGAGACATTGAGCCTGATCAACTTAATACTTAATGCATCATAAGCGGAATTATGGAGGGATGATCAAGACGCAATCCTCGACCAAAACCGGAATCTCCAACCGAGGCATCCTCAGGAAAGGTGTCATGACGGTGGAAGAATACACCGCTAAGTTGAGAAGTTGTCTCAGTTTTACCAAGTGATAAAGTAAGCTTCGGATGACGAATGGAGAATGCAGATGTATAAGAAGGGCCTTAGTGTTTTTATGACTTAGGGTCTCGGTTCTTATACTATTACCAATTTTGTTGCCTTAGTGCAACCAGCCTATGTCGCCAAGGATGATCTCATAAGGAGTATGGGAAAGGAAAGAAGGTAGTTGAGTTATCAACTCCGAATGTAAAGTCCAAAGATAATTTCATCAAAGGAAAAACAGGTGCAATTCTTCGGTTCTTCAGACGTCAGAAGATGTTCTAACCGTGGAAGACATCACAATGGTGATCGTCAGCAAAGATTAATCGGTGCTATTATTGTAATGAAGAGGGTCACTATGCAAAAGAGTGCCCTGCGAGGATGAGTTCCAAGGAGTCTCGAGCAGCTCCAAGGCTATTCCGAGTCAACCCTCTAGATGCTTAGACAGTTACGAATGCTGACGATATACTTAGAAGGATGGGAGTCCTATTCAATAACTCGATCAGTATATTAAATGATTCGGGTGCAACCTATTGCTGTATATCCCGATCGCGTGTGAATCGGTTGGGATTAATCTTATCTCCGCTATCCGAGCCGATAACTATTTTAACTGCTGCTAAGGGTCGTGTCCAGACCTAATCTTTGTATAGAATCGTCTACTTGTCATGGGAGACAAAAATTTCGTTGTAGAATTTATTGTTTGCCTATGAGAAGTGTGGACACCATTTTGGGTATGAATTGGATGACTGCAAATCATGTTGCAATCGACTGTGCTAATCAACTATCAGCTTCGCTTCAGAATCGGTTGAATTGTCTAGGACAAATTCTGAAGTGGTTACCTACTTCACCTTAGACGGTCAATCTTCATTCCAAGGTGCGGAAGCACATGTTAGTATGATATCTGCATCCACTGAAACTAGTTTATATTTGGCGAACATTCAGGTTGTGAGTAACTTTCTGGATGTTTTCACAATGAAGTTTCTTCTGAACCTCCAGAGCGAGAGGTAGAGTTTACGGTAGAATTGGTTCCTGGCACGGGATCAATATCTATTGTTTCTTATTGAATGTTTCTTTAGAAGTAAAGGAAATGGAGTCTCAACTTGAAGAGTCGATGTTAAAGAAATTCATTCGAGCGAGTGCTTCTTTAAGGAGTGCTCTGGTGTGGTTAGTCGAAAGGAAAAATGGTAGCATGAGATTGTGCATTAATTATCGACAACTCAATAAAGTGACGATCAAGAACAAATATCCTTTTCTAAGGATACACGAATTGCTGGATCAACTTCGAGGTGCAGCGGTGTTTTCAAAAATTGATCTGAGGTCAGGATATCATCAATTAAAAGTTAGAGCCTTAGATATTCCGAAGACAGCTTTTGGTACTAGATGTAGACATTACGAGTTCGTAGTAATGCCCTTCGGTTTAACTAATGCTCCAGCCGTATTCATGGATTATCGGAACCGAGTTTTTCCTCGAATACCTAGATCAATTTGTAGTCTTTTTCATTGATGGTATCTCGATGTGCTCGAAGACCATTGAGGAGCATGTCCAACATCTCCGCATTGTTCTGAAAGCACTCCGAGAAAATAAGTTGTACTTGAAACCTTCGAAGTTTGATTTTTGGGTGTCGGAGGTAAAGTCTTTGAGGCATGTGATTTCCCAAGTCGGGAGTTTCTGTAGATCTCAGTAAGAAGGAAGCGGTGTTGAATGGGAGTGACCGACATCAGCCGCAGAGATCAAAAGTTTCTGGGTCTAGCCGGTTACTATAAGAGATTTGTTCAAGGGTTCTCACAATTAGTTCTTCCACTTACTCGGTTAACTCGGAAGGGTCAACCGTTTACGTGAGATGCTGATTGTGAAGAATGTTTTCAAGAATTGAAGGTTGACTTCTGTACCAATCCTGATTCTTCCGGATCCGTCTTTGCAATTCCAAATTTACAGCGATGTTTCTGGGAAGGGTTTAGGAGGTGTTCTTGTGCAGAATCAACAAGTGGTAGCTTATGCGTCCAGACAATTGAAGACTCATGAGGAGTAGTATCCGACTAATGATTAGAATTGGCAGCTATTGTGTATGCACTGAAGATTGGAGACGTTACCTGTAAGGGTCTCGTTTTGAAGTCTTTAGTGGTCACAAGAGTTTAAGGTATCTGTTTGATCAGAAAGAACTGAATAGCAGGCAGAGAAGTGTGTTGAGTTTCTGGAGGATTATAAATTAGTGTTGATGTAGCATTCAAGAGAGGCCAGTGTTGTAACTGATGCACTGAGTAGGAAGTCCATCCACATGCCCGAGTTTATTGATGCATGAGATGGAATTATCGGAGTCCTTCAGAGACCTAAATCTGAATTCAAGATCAAGGAGGAACCGGTTAGGGTTTAGCCATATGAGGATCTCTAGTTCCCTAAGGGATTCTATACGCTTAGCATAGGAAGTTGATGTGAAGCTACAATCTCAAAAGGTATTTCCAGATTTTACCATGAATAGTGATGGAGTCAGTTGTTTCAACAGTAGGATTTGTGCACCCGATGATGAGAACAATAGAAGGCAAGTGTTAGAGGAAGCACACCGAAGCTTATATTCTGTACACCCTGAATCCACCAAGATGTACAGAGATGTAAAGCAGATGTATTAGTGGCGAGGTATTAGTTTGTTAACCTCTCCTTTGTGAAAGTTAACGATGAGATAGTATTATGTGATTCCGTTTGACAAGTCAAACGTGAATACGAATATGAAAATGAGGTGACTGTTGACTGTTTTTCACATTGCGAATAAGAATCAAGAGGATTACTTAGGTTGAGGGGAAACTCAACGCTACTTGCTAATTCGAAAAGGGATTGGGTGCGTCGTAGATAAAGATATTGTGAGGAAAGTTACAATAAAGGAAGAAGGGTTCTGCGTTCTGTTTGATAGTTGTTTTGAGGACAACTGATGTGATCTCCATTACTTTCGAAATTAATTGATGTTCCCACGGTTCATTCCTACGTTTAAGGTCAAAGCTTATTGTAAAATCCTCATTTCATCTTCTTTTGAAAAGTGTTATCTCGAAATCTTGGGGGCGAGTCAAGAAGTTTCACAGATGACTTTTCGTCACATTTTTCAATGTGTACAGGAACTGTTATGGATTTTAGAGGATTTGTAGAGAATGTGTTTACACCCTTCGAGGACATCGTGTTTGTTCTTACCTCTACCGAGGAGTACAAGTTTGTGGATCTCGCTTTCGATGTATATTTCTATCAAGCGTCTTGTATTAGACCCTTTGATTTAGATTAATCAAAGTTGGAGAGTAAACGAGGGTAATTGGAATGAAGCTTCAGAAGTGTTTTCGAACGCGGTGCCGAGCCTATGTAGGCGAAAGAGGAGTTTCTCGTGTTGATTCGAAACCAGAGAGTTTGTATCAAGGCAGTAGTGGATCATACTTGGAGATTGATGTGCCGGATTGAGAAGATTTTTCTACACTCATTCCGTTGATTCAAGATTGTGTTCCAGCAGATTTAGACCTTTCAGAGAATGTCGATTCTCGATTAGTCAGATGAAAGACTTGACGAAATTTTGAGGACAAAATTCTTTTAAGTTGGGGAGAATGTAACATCCGCAAAATAATTAATAGAATTATTTGGGTGTTAACCTAATTAAACCAATTT
Organism: Astragalus membranaceus; assembly: GCA_039519185.1. NCBI lineage: Eukaryota > Viridiplantae > Streptophyta > Magnoliopsida > Fabales > Fabaceae > Astragalus > Astragalus membranaceus. The sequence continues at coordinate 42,302,541 of CM076852.1, forward strand.
AGTACTTAACTGGCAAATTTATCGAGTGCTAAAATTATTTATTTGTTGTCATCGGATCGTTAACCGGATAATACGGACCAAGGAAGTTTTGGAATCGAAATAGGAGATTTCTGTAACAGCCCGAAAATAGTAGATTAATTTTCTAGTTAATTAAATGAGGTTTAGGTGGTAGGAGATAATTAATTAATTGATTTAATTAATTATTTAGGGTTTTGAGTGTTAAATAAATAGAATTATTTATTTGGATAATTGGACCTAGGGTTGGGTTCAGATGGGGGTGGCGAGTTGAAGTGGATTAGGAGAAGCCCATGATTAGGTCATTAAGTGGAAGCCCATGTCCATTACGCTAGGCGCCTATATGATGCCAATCTTAGGGTTTGGTGATTCATTCCAACACTTTAGAAAAAATAGAGAGAGTGGGACGGCTTGGAGAGAGGAGAGGCGTGACACCCTAAGAGAGAGAAGAAAGAAGAAGGGCGCAAAAACCCTAGAGGAGAGAGAGAGGAAGATTTCGCATGCACCAAGGAGGGAGAGGAGGATCTTAGTTGCTGAATTTTGATGGTAGCTTGCTCACCAAGAGATAGGTGTTCTTCAATTATGAGGTTAGGGGGCTCTCCTTCATCTCTAATAACCTATTTGATTAATAATTTAGGGGTTGGTATTATGGGTGATTGTTAAATTGAATCGTTATGTTGCTGAAATTAATTGTGGTGTGAATTTATAATATGTGATGATTACTATGTATGTTGGGGTTTGATGAAATCGGGACGCCTTATATTTTGGAGTTTATGTTGGTATTCGCGTGGCATGACGTGGCCTTAAACCCGAATTGGGAGCGTGACAAGTTTCGGGGTCAAAAATTGATGTGTCGTGTTGTGTATTTTCTGAACACTGTTTCGTGTTTTCGTAAACTGGCACTGTTTGGTCGACTCGAAAAATTGGTGGCTGATTGTGTTAGAAAGTAGACTTAACGCCGGTCGTTTTGGCACTGGTTTCGTTTAAATCGGAGTTGTGTAGCTCAAGTTATAAGTCTCCAAAGTCGGGTCACAAAATTCTGTCCGAATTGGTACCTCTCTGTAGTAATTTGAAAAACTGTACCAGTTGGATACTTATTTTGAAAACTGAAAATCACAGGCTGAAACTACACTCAAAGAGCTTTCCAATGAGTGGTCTTTTGTTGAAATCCGTTATCGTTTACTATTTTAATTAATTCGCCGAAGTAGGCGCACTGCTGCAGGAAAAATCTGCACAGTTGCTGTGTGTTGCTTGCTGTGTTGCTGTTCTGCTGCAGTGTTGCTGGAAGAACAGTGACAAATGTGTTTTTCGTCAAAAACTCGATTTTCTAACCACTTTTTCCCTAGCCAAATTTTGTATTGACCGAGCAACTTTTTATTGTGAACGTTTTGGCTCGAGCGGATTTTCTGTAGCACTCACCATTTGGGAGATGTGCGCAAGTTTTGGTTTATGTGTGTGTTGCACAGTGACAGTGTTGCTGCCACTGTGCAGTGTTGCTGTCAAGACTGTTAAAAAATGGTTTTTTGTGGAAAACTCGATTTTCTGAGCACTTTTTCCCTAGCCAAATTTTGTATTGACCGAGCAACTTTTTATTGTGAACGTTTTGGCTAGAGCGATTTCATTTTATCCCGTGTCGTTTGTGAGTTGTCCCGGTGATGTCTAGGTGCGTCTAGGTGCGCGTCTAAGCCTGTGACTCAATCCTGCCTTAGTCGGTGTCTAGGATATTATTGCCTAGTTTTGGTGCTGTTTGGTCCTTATGGTGAAGTTTTGGCCCTTGGTGTGTTTTTAGTCTTTACGGTGCGGCGTAGTCCTCATAATATGATTGGTGAGCTGAATAAATATTTGTGAGTTGTTATAATATGATTGGTGAGCTGAATAAGTATTGGTGAGTTAATATAATATTACTGGTGAGCGGAGATATAATTGGAGAGTTAATATGATATTTTGGGTGAGCAGAAGGTTTCGACCTTATTATGAATTATTGGCGAGCAGAAGACTTCGGTCTTGTTAGTGATGTGCCCACAAGGTTTAATTGTTGAGTATGTTAATTATGGGGTGTGTTTACATGTGTTGGTGTGTATGGTGCATGGTCATGGCGTCACATTATCATGTGCATATTTTGGTGAGCAGAGGCTTCGGCCTATTTTGGTGAGCAGAGGCTTCGGCCTATCTTGGTGAGTGCCCTCAAGGCAAGTTTTTGGTGTTGATGGATCCACATGCATACGTCTAGGAGTTGGGTCGCATTGCATACATGTCACATACCCTCGTTGTTGCCTGTGAATGAATAAAGTGACGATGTGCTATTAGAGCTGTGTGTGTGGGTGTTGTGTCTCAGTGATGTGAAATGATGGTGTGCTATTATTAATGTGAAGTGGTGCTATTCGTTGCCTGATCTATATATTGTTGATCTTATATGTTATTACTTATGAAATGAGACTCACCCTACTGCTTTTATGTTGCTTCTCATGTCGGCAACGTGCAGGTGATAGCGGGTGAAGGTGATCTAGTACCTTCTCTCCAGTGGGTCGAGTCAGCTCTGATACGTAGCACCGGGGTGGGGCATTTTTAGCTTACTGGTTTATTTTAATTGATTTTGAACTCTATTTTCGGGATGTATTTTGATATGGTGAATTTTGGTGATTATTCCGCTGCGATGTTTTTATACTTATATATTAATTTGGGGGATATGATACGTTGGTGTTTTAAATGTGGCACCCTCTCGTGGTTGCATTAAAACGGTTTTTGCGAACTCTGATTTTTAAATTAACTAAATAATAGTTATTAGTAAAGGGGGTGTTACAAGTTGGTATCAGAACAATGGTTGGTCCGTCCGGCCAAGTCATCGAGTCGTTGTGTCGGTTAGCGACCAACTGTTGTCTTTTTAGTGCTAACCAATGTTTGCGTTGCAGGTACATCAAAAGTTGCCAATGGTAAGTGATCTAGTGGGGGAGACATCCCTACTAGTGTTATGTGTTTTGTGTATCCCTATGTGCTGTTGTCTGGTTTGTTTTTGATCTTCCCTGATGTGTGAACTGTGTGTGATTGTTAGTGGGAGAGTGTTAGTTTTAGCGGGTAAATTTCGAGGGCGAAATTCTTTTTAGGGGGGGAGAGTTGTAACAGCCCGAAAATAGTAGATTAATTTTCTAGTTAATTAAATGAGGTTTAGGTGGTAGGAGATAATTAATTAATTGATTTAATTAATTATTTAGGGTTTTGAGTGTTAAATAAATAGAATTATTTATTTGGATAATTGGACCTAGGGTTGGGTTTAGATGGGGGTGGCGAGTTGAAGTGGATTAGGAGAAGCCCATGATTAGGTCATTAAGTGGAAGCCCATGTCCATTAAGCTAGGCGCCTATATGATGCCAATCTTAGGGTTTGGTGATTCATTCCAACACTTTAGAAAAAATAGAGAGAGTGGGACGGCTTGAAGAGAGGAGAGGCGTGACACCCTAAGAGAGAGAAGAAAGAAGAAGGGCGCAAAAACCCTAGAGGAGAGAGAGAGGAAGATTTCGCATGCACCAAGGAGGGAGAGGAGGATCTTAGTTGCTGAATTTTGATGGTAGCTTGCTCACCAAGAGATAGGTGTTCTTCAATTATGAGGTTAGGGGGCTCTCCTTCATCTCTAATAACCTATTTGATTAATAATTTAGGAGTTGGTATTATGGGTGATTGTTAAATTGAATCGTTATGTTGCTGAAATTAATTGTGGTGTGAATTTATAATATGTGATGATTACTATGTATGTTGGGGTTTGATGAAATCGGGACGCCTTATATTTTGGAGTTTATGTTGGTATTCGCGTGGCATGACTTGGCCTTAAACCCGAATTGGGAGCGTGACAAGTTTCGGGGTCAAAAATTGATGTGTCGTGTTGTGTATTTTCTGAACACTGTTTCGTGTTTTCGTAAACTGGCACTGTTTGGTCGACTCGAAAAATTGGTGGCTGATTGCGTTAGAAAGTAGACTTAACGCCGGTCGTTTTGGCACTGGTTTCTTTTAAATCGGAGTTGTGTAGCTCAAGTTATAAGTCTCCAAAGTCGGGTCACAAAATTCTGTCCGAATTGGTACCTCTCTGTAGTAATTTGAAAAACTGTACCAGTTGGATACTTATTTTGAAAAATGAAAATCACAGGCTGAAACTACACTCAAAGAGCTTTCCAATGAGTGGTCTTTTGTTGAAATCCGTTATCGTTTACTATTTTAATTAATTCGCCGAAGTAGGCGGACTGCTGCAGGAAAAATCTGCACAGTTGCTGTGTGTTGCTTGCTGTGTTGCTGTTCTGCTGCAGTGTTGCTGGCAGAACAGTGACAAATGTGTTTTTCGTCAAAAACTCGATTTTCTAACCACTTTTTCCCTAGCCAAATTTTGTATTGACCGGGCAATTTTTTATTGTGAACGTTTTGGCTCGAGCGGATTTTCTGTAGCACTCACCATTTGGGAGATGTGCGCAAGTTTTGGTTTATGTGTGTGTTGCACAGTGACAGTGTTGCTGCCACTGTGCAGTGTTGCTGTCAAGACTGTTAAAAAATGGTTTTTTGTGGAAAACTCGATTTTCTGAGCACTTTTTCCCTAGCCAAATTTTGTATTGACCGAGCAACTTTTTATTGTGAACGTTTTGGCTAGAGCGATTTCATTTTATCCCGTGTCGCTTGTGAGTTGTCCCGGTGATGTCTAGGTGCGTCTAGGTGCGCGTCTAAGCCTGTGACTCAATCCTGCCTTAGTCGGTGTCTAGGATATTATTGCCTAGTTTTGGTGCTGTTTGGTCCTTATGGTGAATTTTTGGCCCTTGGTGTGTTTTTAGTCTTTACGGTGCAGCGTAGTCCTCATAATATGATTGGTGAGCTGAATAAATATTTGTGAGTTGTTATAATATGATTGGTGAGCTGAATAAGTATTGGTGAGTTAATATAATATTACTGGTGAGCGGAGATATAATTGGAGAGTTAATATGATATTTTGGGTGAGCAGAAGGTTTCGACCTTATTATGAATTATTGGCGAGCAGAAGACTTCGGTCTTGTTAGTGATGTGCCCACAAGGTTTAATTGTTGAGTATGTTAATTATGGGGTGTGTTTACATGTGTTGGTGTGTATGGTGCATGGTCATGGCGTCACATTATCATGTGCATATTTTGGTGAGCAGAGGCTTCGGCCTATTTTGGTGAGCAGAGGCTTCGGCCTATCTTGGTGAGTGCCCTCAAGGCAAGTTTTTGGTGTTGATGGATCCACATGCATACGTCTAGGAGTTGGGTCGCATTGCATACATGTCACATACCCTCGTTGTTGCCTGTGAATGAATAAAGTGACGATGTGCTATTAGAGCTGTGTGTGTGGGTGTTGTGTCTCAGTGATGTGAAATGATGGTGTGCTATTATTAATGTGAAGTGGTGCTATTCGTTGCCTGATCTATATATTGTTGATCTTATATGTTATTACTTATGAAATGAGACTCACCCTACTGCTTTTATGTTGCTTCTCATGTCGGCAACGTGCAGGTGATAGCGGGTGAAGGTGATCTAGTACCTTCTCTCCAGTGGGTCGAGTCAGCTCTGATACGTAGCACCGGGGTGGGGCATTTTTAGCTTACTGGTTTATTTTAATTCATTTTGAACTCTATTTTCGGGATGTATTTTGATATGGTGAATTTTGGTGATTATTCCGCTGCGATGTTTTTATACTTATATATTAATTTGGGGGATATGATACGTTGGTGTTTTAAATGTGGCACCCTCTCGTGGTTGCATTAAAACGGTTTTTGCGAACTCTGATTTTTAAATTAACTAAATAATAGTTATTAGTAAAGGGGGTGTTACAATTTCGATCAATATGGTAATTTGACCGCGTTACAACTTATATATTAAATAAATATATATGTGTATACGTGTGTGTGTGAGTGAAGAGGAGAAAGAATTAATTAAAAGAATTAAGAGAAGAAGGAAAGAGGAGGCGAGAAACAGAGGAGAAAAAGAGAGAAAAGGAGAGGGAAAAAGAAGAGAATGGCGTGAGGGAGAAGAGAAGAGGGAGAGAGAAGACTTCACCGAAACGACTTCCGTCCAACACGAAAAATGTTCAGCGCTACTCCCTCTTCGATTTGGTACCAACTTCGTGACGATCAGCTCACTCTCTCTCACTTGGCCATTTTTGTGTTTTGGAGGTTTTGTGGGAAATCCGATTTTGGGTTGGTTTTGAAGGTTTAAGTTCGGTTAGGAACGAACCCAAGGTGGATTACTCGAGTATTAGAGTTCGATTGGTTGATTGGGAGCTAGTTGGGTGAGTTAGGTTGAAAAATCAAAATGTTTGGGGTTATGTGTGAATTGTAACACCCTAAATATTTAATTAATTCATTTAATTAAGTATTTAGGTATTTCTTTTATTTAATTGAGTTTTAATTATTTGTTAGAAGTGTTTTAATTAATTTTGGTGGTATTAGGAGGGAGTGGAGGCGCCACTTGCATGACTTGGGCTTAAGTGAAAAGCCCAAGCCCATGATCCAATGTATGCGAAAGGGTTAGGTTGTTGGGGGCTAGGGTTTTGTGGCCAATTGCGAAATTTTGGAGACAAGAGAGAAAAGAAAGAGAGGAGCGTGAGAAAGAGAGAGGAAGAGGCGGCCAAGAGGAGAAGGAGAAGAGGAAATTCGAAGAGCAAGGAGAGAAGAGATCTCCATCGTAGCTGAGGTTCTGTTGGTGATTGCGTCCTAGGGCATCGAATTCTTCTTCTTGAAAAGGTTAGGGGAGCTCTATCCTTCCATCTAATACATTCTATGATAGGCCCTAGATCTAAAGTTCATGCTAGATTCGTGATGCTCTTGATTGTTCCTTGCGTTCTTGATATTCTTTGTGTTTTGGTGATCTTTGCGTTCTTGATGTTTCTTTTCGTTCTTGATGTAAGTTTTCGTATATATATATATATATATATATATATACCTTGAGTTCATGCGATTTGATTTATTAATTGGTGTGATCTACGAATTTGTATTATTGATGGTGCTATGCGTATGTAATGAGAAATATGGTGTTGATCTATGTGTTGATTTTGTTGGAAGTGAAGTCGCATGATGGGGTTAGCGATGTTGTTTGGTTTCTTTTATTGGGTTTTGATAAAATTGAGTTTTGGTGTTTTTGAATGAGACAAGTGCGTGTTTAGTTGCTGGGAAAAAATGGAGTTTTTGCACTTTAAAATTTGTTAGGAAACCAGTTTTTAGCGTTGAAAAATTGTTGAAAGGAATTCTGGACGTTGCTGCTGTGTTCTGGGCGCTAAGCGCCTGTGCTGGGCGCTGGGCGCCTGATGTTGTGTTGCGCTGCGCGTGTGTGCGCGCCTGGGCGCTAGGCGCCCGTGTTGTGTGTGCGTTGTGCGCGCCTGGGCGCTGAGCGCCTATGGCGCTGTGTTGTGCGTGCGTTGTTGCCCCTGGGCGCTAGGCGCCCGTGTCTGTGTTATTTGTTGCGCTGTGTGGCGCGCTGTTGCTCCTGGGCGCTGGGCGCCTGTGCGCTTGTTGCCTGGTTGCCTGGGCGCCTAAGGCGCCTGTTCCCAGGATGTTGCCTAATATTTCCAAAAATTATTTTTATCATAACTTTTGACTCAGACGTCCGTTTCGAACGATTCAAAAAGTGTCGTGAAGCTTTTTCCGCTGTCTATCTATGTGTTCAATTTTTAAAATGGAAAATTGTTATTTTCTGACTGTTTGTGGGCGCCCAAGTGGCTGTCCCCGGTGATCGTCCCAGTGACATTGAAAAATGACGTGGAACTCTTTAAAAATCCCTTTTGGTGTATAAACAACAGTTTTAACACGGTAGTGTCAAAATGACTATTTTGCCCCTAGTGGCCAAAGTTAATGATAATGATGTGTAAATGACGAGGATGCCCTTGGGGGCTAGTCAAATGACTGTTTTGCCCCTAGTGGCCAAAGTTAATGATAATGATGTGTAAATGACGAGGATGCCCTTGGTGGTTAGTCAAATGACGTTTTTGCCCTCAGTGGCTAATGTTGAGTTAAATGATGTTTATGTGTAAGTGACATTTGGGGCCTGAGTGGCTAAGTGATATTAAGGTCTGAGTGGCCTAGTGATGTTGTGTGATGATTATGAATTTGACAGGTGCTGTGCTCCGTGCGAGCAAACAGGTAAGTGATGGGTCACATTGTTGACTGTAATCTGAGTAATTGTGTGATTTCGTGAAGTGAGTGGTGCATGTCATAGAGTCTCATGCCCATATGCATAAAACCCAGTGATGTTTTGAGGCCTGAGTGGCTAAGTGATGATAAGGCCTGAGTGGCTAAGCGACGTTTTGTGAAAAGGTACCTTCATGCATATACCCGCGAGTGGGTTGCATTTCATCAATCTACATGATATGGAATGGGTTATTGTAAATGATGTAAGAGATGACTATGATGGGAGTATTTGGTGTTTGGATGCTGATTGTTCTAGTGCGTAGCCTATGATTAGTGCTTATCATACTTTCTATTATATGGATTGAAATGATGCTCACCCTTTCCTGTTTGAATGTTACCCCCGTGTTGGTAACGTGCAGGTGATTCCCAGTGAAGGTATTAGCTTCACTTTTCGAGTCGAGTCGTCATGCTCTGATACGTAGCACTCAGGGGGGATAACGAACTCGGCCTTTATTAATGATTTTTGATTATTATGTCCATGTGGACTATTTGGTTATGTTTTACTAATTTCCGCTGCGTAGTTGATTGTGTTATGAGGAGTGTTATAAGTGACGTTAACCATGAGGCTTGAGTTTTTGATATTGTGATGTGCTACGTGGACGTATGAATTTGAGTTAAACTGTTTTTAAAGTTTGATAAGCGACGTTTGATTTGAGTATGTGTAACATTTCCTATGAACGAGATTTTTCAAACTCTGATTTTTATAAACAAAGTGACGGGTAGAAATGGGTGTTACATTAGTGGTATCAGAGCAGTTCGGTCTGTCCGGCCGGTAGTTGAGTCGTCGTGTTGAGTAACATTGAGTTTGTTACTCGTTTCTGAATTCTGTTTTCTGTTGCAGTGCTAGAATGGCCAGACGAGACGACGCTGCTCTTGCTGCTGCATTGCAAGCTATGGCTCAGGCGATGCAGGGTCAGCAGAATGCTGGGGATAATGCTGGTTTTCGAAGTCTGACAACCTTCCAGAGGGAGAATCCGCCCACCTTTAAGGGCAAATATGATCCAGATGGTGCTATGGCTTGGCTGAAGGAGATCGAGAGGATTTTCAGGGTGATGAACTGTACTGTTGAGCAGAAGGTCCGCTTTGGTACCCATATGTTAGCCGAGGAGGCCGACGACTGGTGGTTGGCTACTAGGCAGAGGTTAGAGGCTGTGCAGGAAGAGATTACTTGGGAGGTATTCAGCAGGGAATTTCTGAGGAAGTATTTTCCTGAAGACGTCCGAGGGAAGAAGGAGATAGAGTTTCTAGAGCTGAAGCAGGGTGGTATGTCTGTGACTGCCTATGCGGCAAAATTTGTGGAACTAGCAAAATTTTATCCACACTACAGTGAGGCTACGGCTGAATTTTCGAAATGCATAAAATTTGAGAATGGGTTAAGGCCTGATATTAAACAGGCCGTTGGTTATCAGAAGATTCGTGTGTTCGCAGATCTGGTTGACAGTTGCAGGATTTTCGAGGAGGACAGTACTGCTCGCTACAAAGCTACTTCTGAGAGAAAGGGCAAGTTTCAGAGTCGAAGCAAGCCGTATGAGGTTCCTGCGGGTAAGGGTTATCAGAGAGCTGCTGGAGGTAAGGGTTCTGGTGGGGGAGATGCCCCTGCTAGCATTGTCTGTTATAAGTGTGGCAAGCCTGGCCACAAGAGTACTACATGCAGGTCGGATGACAGGAATTGCTACCGTTGTGGTAAAAAGGGTCATATGGCAGCTGAGTGTAAGGTCAAGGATGTGGTGTGTTTCAACTGTGGTGAGTCTGGGCATATCAGTACAAAGTGTACAAAGCCGAAAAAGGAAAGGTCTACTGGGAAGGTATTTGCATTGGCAGGAGAGGAGCCTGATGATGATGATGGTCTGATTAGAGGTACGTGTTTTATCAATGGTACTTCTCTGAAATCTCTTATTGATACTGGTGCTACCCATTGTTTTATTTCTGTTGATTGCTGTAAAAGATTGGGTCTTGTTTTATCTGCTATGTGTGGGGATATGGTTGTCGATACTCCTGCGAAGGGGTCGGTGATTACGTCCCAGGTGTGTTCCCAGTGTCCCGTGTCGATCTTCGGCAGGGACTTTATTGTGAATTTTGTATGTTTGCCTTTGAGAGGTCTGGATGTAATCTTAGGCATGGACTGGTTAGAGAATAATCACGTCCATATCAACTGTCGTAGCAAGTCGGTTAGTTTCGGTGAGGAAAGTTCCGTTTTGATATCTGCTGGTCAGCTGAAGGAGTTGAAGAAAGAAGGAGTTCAATTGTTTGCGTTGATGGCTTCGTTGTCTGCTGAAAGTCAGGCTGTTATTGAAGAACTGAAGGTGGTACGCGAGTTTCCTGAAGTCTTTCCTGATGAGATTCCGGGTGTGCCACCGGAAAGAGAAGTTGAGTTTTCAATTGATCTTGTACCCGGTACGAGGCCTGTGTCTATGGCACCGTACAGAATGTCGGCGTCAGAACTGTCTGAGTTGAAGACGCAACTGGAAGAATTGCTTGAGAAGAAATTTGTAAGACCGAGTGTGTCACCGTGGGGAGCTCCGGTATTGTTAGTGAAAAAGAAAGATGGGAGCATGAGGTTATGTGTGGACTATCGTCAGTTGAATAAGGTAACTATCAAGAATAAGTATCCGCTTCCGAGGATCGACGATCTGATGGACCAGTTAGTGGGTGCCCGTGTTTTCAGCAAAATTGATTTGAGGTCCGGATATCATCAGATTAAAGTAAAAGATGAAGATGTTCAGAAGACGGCGTTCAGGACAAGGTATGGACATTATGAGTATTCAGTGATGCCGTTCGGTGTGACCAATGCTCCTGGTGTATTTATGGAATATATGAACCGTATTGTCCATGATTACCTAGATCGGTTTGTGGTGATCTTCATAGATGATATTCTAGTTTATTCTAAGTCAGATGAAGAGCATGCTGAGCACCTGAAGTCAGTGTTAGAAGTTTTAAAGGAGAAAAAGCTGTACGCTAAGTTATCGAAGTGTGAGTTCTGGCTGAAAGAGGTGAGTTTCCTTGGGCACGTGATTTCTGGTAATGGTATTGCGGTTGATCCGGCAAAAGTAGAAGCAGTGTTGGAGTGGGAGTCTCCGAAGTCCGTAACAGAGATTAGAAGCTTTTTGGGTTTGGCTGGGTACTACAGGAGGTTCATCGAGGGTTTTTCCAAGTTGGCCCTTCCATTGACTCAGTTGACCTGCAAGGGTAAAGTTTTTGTTTGGGATGCTCGGTGCGAGGAAAGTTTTATGGAATTGAAAAAGAGATTGACGACGTCGCCTGTTTTGACGTTGCCTAATCCAGAGGAACCGTTCGTTGTGTATTGTGACGCTTCGAAGATGGGTCTCGGTGGTGTGTTGATGCAGGATGGGAAAGTCGTTGCGTATGCGTCGAGGCAATTGCGGATTCATGAGAAAAATTACCCTACGCATGATTTGGAATTGGCTGCTGTGGTATTTGTGCTCAAGATTTGGAGGCACTACCTTTATGGCTCGAGGTTCGAAGTGTTCAGTGATCATAAGAGTCTAAAGTATCTGTTCGATCAGAAAGAGTTGAATATGAGACAGCGTCGGTGGTTGGAGCTCTTGAAGGATTATGATTTTGGTTTGAATTATCATCCCGGCAAGGCTAATGTCGTGGCTGATGCTTTAAGCAGAAAGTCTTTACATATGTCGCCCATGATGGTGAAAGAACTAGAGTTAATTGAAGAATTCAGGGATTTGAGTTTGGTTTGTAAGATGACACCTCGCAGTGTCAAGCTGGGAATGTTAAAGATCGACAATGATTTCCTGGGCAGCATCAGAGAAGCTCAGAAGACAGATGTCAAGCTGGTGGATTTAATTAATGGGGTCGGTAAATCTGAAGATGAAGATTTCAAATTAGATTCCAGTGGTGTGTTGAGGTTCCGGGGTAGGATCTGTGTTCCAGACGATGAAGGAATGAGAAAGGCAATTTTAGAGGAAGGTCATCGTAGCAAGTTGAGTATCCATCCTGGAGCGACGAAAATGTATCAGGATCTGAAAAAGATGTTTTGGTGGTATGGTATGAAGAGAGATGTGGCACAGTTTGTGTATGCCTGTTTGACCTGTCAAAAGTCGAAGGTCGAGCACCAGAAGCCAGCAGGGTTAATGCAACCGTTGGAAGTCCCAGAGTGGAAATGGGATAGCATAGCGATGGATTTTGTGACGGGGTTACCGAATACAGTTAAGGGTCATGACGCTATTTGGGTGATCATTGATAGGTTAACGAAGTCTGCTCATTTTATTCCTATTAATATCACTTATCCGGTGTCGAGGTTGGCAGAGGTATATGTCAAAGAAATTGTGAGGCTGCACGGTATTCCGAAGAGTATTGTGTCAGATAGGGATCCGAGGTTCACTTCCGAGTTTTGGAAGAGTTTGCAGAAAGAATTGGGTTCTAAGTTAAAAATGAGTTCGGCGTATCATCCCCAGACCGATGGTCAGTCAGAGAGAACAATTCAGTCGTTAGAGGATCTGTTGAGGGCTTGTGTATTGGAACAGCGGGGTTCATGGGACTCATACCTTGCGTTGATTGAGTTTACTTATAACAACAGTCACCATTCCAGCATTGGGATGGCACCGTTTGAAGCATTGTATGGTCGGAAGTGTAGAACGCCGTTGTGTTGGTATGATTCGGGGGAGAGTGTGGTTTTGGGACCGGAGATTGTCCGGGAGACTACAGAGAAGATCAAGATGATCCGTGAGAAGATGAAGGCTTCGCAGAGTCGTCAGAAGAGTTATCATGACAAGCGGAGGAAGGATTTAGAGTTTCAGGAGGGTGAGCATGTGTTCTTGAGGGTTTCTCCTATTACCGGTGTTGGTCGGGCGTTGAAATCGAAGAAGCTCACTCCTCGATTTGTTGGTCCTTATCAGATATCCGAGAGAATTGGAAATGTGGCTTATAGAGTGGCTTTACCGCCAAATCTTTCGAACTTGCACGACGTGTTTCACGTGTCGCAACTTCGGAAGTATGTTTCGGATCCATCTCATGTGATCCAAGTGGACGATGTAGAGGTGCGGGATAATCTCACCGTGGAAACGATGCCCGTACGGATTGAGGATCGTGAAGTGAAAACGCTTAGAGGCAAAGAGATTGCATTGGTGAAAGTGGTCTGGCTAGGAGCTGCCGGCGAGAGTATGACTTGGGAGTTAGAGAGCAAGATGCGAGAATCCTACCCAGGGTTGTTTGATCAGGTAAATTTCGAGGACGAAATATTCTAAGTGGGGGAGAGTTGTAACACCCTAAATATTTAATTAATTCATTTAATTAAGTATTTAGGTATTTCTTTTATTTAATTGAGTTTTAATTATTTGTTAGAAGTGTTTTAATTAATTTTGGTGGTATTAGGAGGGAGTGGAGGCGCCACTTGCATGACTTGGGCTTAAGTGAAAAGCCCAAGCCCATGATCCAATGTATGCGAAGGGGTTAGGTTGTTGGGGGCTAGGGTTTTGTGGCCAATTGCGAAATTTTGGAGACAAGAGAGAAAAGAAAGAGAGGAGCGTGAGAAAGAGAGAGGAAGAGGCGGCCAAGAGGAGAAGGAGAAGAGGAAATTCGAAGAGCAAGGAGAGAAGAGATCTCCATCGTAGCTGAGGTTCTGTTGGTGATTGCGTCCTAGGGCATCGAATTCTTCTTCTTGAAAAGGTTAGGGGAGCTCTATCCTTCCATCTAATACATTCTATGATAGGCCCTAGATCTAAAGTTCATGCTAGATTCGTGATGCTCTTGATTGTTCCTTGCGTTCTTGATATTCTTTGTGTTTTGGTGATCTTTGCGTTCTTGATGTTTCTTTTCGTTCTTGATGTAAGTTTTCGTATATATATATATATATATATACCTTGAGTTCATGCGATTTGATTTATTAATTGGTGTGATCTACGAATTTGTATTATTGATGGTGCTATGCGTATGTAATGAGAAATATGGTGTTGATCTATGTGTTGATTTTGTTGGAAGTGAAGTCGCATGATGGGGTTAGCGATGTTGTTTGGTTTCTTTTATTGGGTTTTGATAAAATTGAGTTTTGGTGTTTTTGAATGAGACAAGTGCGTGTTTAGTTGCTGGGAAAAAATGGAGTTTTTGCACTTTAAAATTTGTTAGGAAACCAGTTTTTAGCGTTGAAAAATTGTTGAAAGGAATTCTGGACGTTGCTGCTGTGTTCTGGGCGCTAAGCGCCTGTGCTGGGCGCTGGGCGCCTGATGTTGTGTTGCGCTGCGCGTGTGTGCGCGCCTGGGCGCTAGGCGCCCGTGTTGTGTGTGCGTTGTGCGCGCCTGGGCGCTGAGCGCCTATGGCGCTGAGCGCCTATGGCGCTGTGTTGTGCGTGCGTTGTTGCCCCTGGGCGCTAGGCGCCCGTGTCTGTGTTGTTTGTTGCGCTGTGTGGCGCGCTGTTGCTCCTGGGCGCTGGGCGCCTGTGCGCTTGTTGCCTGGTTGCCTGGGCGCCTAAGGCGCCTGTTCCCAGGATGTTGCCTAATTTTTCCAAAAATTATTTTTATCATAACTTTTGACTCAGACGTCCGTTTCGAACGATTCAAAAAGTGTCGTGAAGCTTTTTCCGCTGTCTATCTATGTGTTCAATTTTTAAAATGGAAAATTGTTATTTTCTGACTGTTTGTGGGCGCCCAAGTGGCTGTCCCCGGTGATCGTCCCAGTGACATTGAAAAATGACGTGGAACTCTTTAAAAATCCCTTTTGGTGTATAAACAACAGTTTTAACACGGTAGTGTCAAAATGACTATTTTGCCCCTAGTGGCCAAAGTTAATGATAATGATGTGTAAATGACGAGGATGCCCTTGGGGGCTAGTCAAATGACTGTTTTGCCCCTAGTGGCCAAAGTTAATGATAATGATGTGTAAATGACGAGGATGCCCTTGGTGGTTAGTCAAATGACGTTTTTGCCCTCAGTGGCTAATGTTGAGTTAAATGATGTTTATGTGTAAGTGACATTTGGGGCCTGAGTGGCTAAGTGATATTAAGGTCTGAGTGGCCTAGTGATGTTGTGTGATGATTATGAATTTGACAGGTGCTGTGCTCCGTGCGAGCAAACAGGTAAGTGATGGGTCACATTGTTGACTGTAATCTGAGTAATTGTGTGATTTCGTGAAGTGAGTGGTGCATGTCATAGAGTCTCATGCCCATATGCATAAAACCCAGTGATGTTTTGAGGCCTGAGTGGCTAAGTGATGATAAGGCCTGAGTGGCTAAGCGACGTTTTTTGAAAAGGTACCTTCATGCATATACCCGCGAGTGGGTTGCATTTCATCAATCTACATGATATGGAATGGGTTATTGTAAATGATGTAAGAGATGACTATGATGGGAGTATTTGGTGTTTGGATGCTGATTGTTCTAGTGCGTAGCCTATGATTAGTGCTTATCATACTTTCTATTATATGGATTGAAATGATGCTCACCCTTTCCTGTTTGAATGTTACCCCCGTGTTGGTAACGTGCAGGTGATTCCCAGTGAAGGTATTAGCTTCACTTTTCGAGTCGAGTCGTCATGCTCTGATACGTAGCACTCAGGGGGGATAACGAACTCGGCCTTTATTAATGATTTTTGATTATTATGTCCATGTGGACTATTTGGTTATGTTTTACTAATTTCCGCTGCGTAGTTGATTGTGTTATGAGGAGTGTTATAAGTGACGTTAACCATGAGGCTTGAGTTTTTGATATTGTGATGTGCTACGTGGACGTATGAATTTGAGTTAAACTGTTTTTAAAGTTTGATAAGCGACGTTTGATTTGAGTATGTGTAACATTTCCTATGAACGAGATTTTTCAAACTCTGATTTTTATAAACAAAGTGACGGGTAGAAAGGGGTGTTACATGAATAGTGTCATGGAGGTTAGAGGAGGAAGATGATGAATAGTGTCCGTGGAGAATTTCGGGGAAATCGGTATTTCGGTCAAAATGAGGTTTCGCGATCGAGTGGAAAGCTTTGGAAGCGGATTGGATATCGCCGGAGCGGGGAATGTTCGTGTGGCTACTCGGTGAATTCGGCTCGATCGTGGTTCACGCTTCAAGGGTGAGTTCTACTCACGTTTAGGATTTTTGTTTTTCGAATTAATTAATTAATTAACTGTTTTATCGCTTTCGCTGGACTGGAATATTTCTGGATACTGTTTGATTCGGATTAGGAATTGATCGGAGCGAGTCTCGGGTTGAGTCGTGTTGAAATGGAATTTTTAGTGATTTAATTTCGAAAGATTTTGAGTCAAAAACCATTATTTTTAAATATGTCGAATTTTGATGAAAATCGAATGTGTTGAGTCTTTGATTGGATTGGTTGATCGAGTGAGGACGTTGGATATGTTTTTGTACTATTTTGGTGTTAGGACTGGACTGGAACAGGTATCGGAATTGGTCAGAACGACGAAAATTGCGAAAACGGGATAAAATACAATGCTGTCAAAAGCGCACGACCCGTGCGTCCCAGGCGCACAGACCGTGCATGTCATTCTGTTTCTGTTTTCAAAAATGCATTACAGGGCGCACGACCCGTGCGTATGGGAGCACGGTCCGTGCGCAGTGTTCTGTCCAAATTTTCCAAACTTGCCCGAAATGATCCCGATCGATTCCAATCCTCTTCTAATCCTTTCCTAACCCTTTTATAATGATATTAGGCTTATAATGCCATGATTTTGGGTATGTTTCAAAAGGGCTTTATAAAACACTTTGAAGTTATAAATTGTTTCCATAAACCGAAATAATAGTACTCGTGTGCGGATATGTTTTATTAATAATTTAGTGGACTATGAGTCCTACGTGGTATGGTATTATTTTCGTCTAAACCGGTCTACGATTCACGATATATATATTATATCGACTATAGGGAACGGTCAAATGTAGATGGACTGAATGTTCATTGAGTATAGGTGAACTAACAGGTTATCGAGTATAGATATATTTATATATTATATCGAGTTTGGGTGACGACCCATGTTGACATACTAGGCGGGGAAGTCATGAACCCTTACCCTAGGCTCCGTGCCATTAGGAAACACTATTGGTATGAGGTTCACCGGGATTACCATGTCTGGGGTCGGTGGTGTGTCAAAGATTAAATAATGCGGTTCATCGGGATTACCATGTCTGGGGTCGGTGCCGTGTTATCTAGTGCGATTCATCGGGATTACCATGTCTGGGGCCGGTGTCGTGCTAGGTTAAATTGCGTGGTCTATAAATTAAACTACAAGAAAGAAAGTTCTATAATACGGTTCACCGGGATTACTGTAACACCCCTTTTCTACCCGGTAATTTGTTTAATAAAAATATCAGAGTTTTCAAAATTTATTTACACCACAAGGGATGTCACACTTACTTCGCTAAAACGTCACACTTCAAATAACTCGCTTTTCAAAAACAGTCTTATAATAACTTCAAAGCGTCATTATCAGTTAAAATACAACTTCACATCGAAAATTCAACAGTTTAATCATAAAAGGCATTACAACTATGCCAGGCTTGCAATACTAAAATCCAATAACCACAATAGTCATAAATGACTTAAACAACATTCATTCCCCTCCCTAGTGTTACATATCAGAGCAGACGACCCGACTCAGCTAGTGAAGGTACCTAAGCCTTCACTCAAGGATCACCTGCACGTTACCGCATAGGGGTAACATTCAAACAGAAGGGGTGAGTTCATCTAACAATATAATAAAGCGTATGATAAGCACTATGCTAGAGCCAAGACACTATATCAACCACATCACGAACATCAAGTCAATCATCAAGGATAAGCAGTCGATTTCATCATCAAGGGTAAAACAGTCAATTACATCATCAAGGGTAAAACAGTCAATTACATCATCAAGGGTAAAACAGTCAATTACATCATCAAGTTACTCGGCACAACGAGTCGTCACAATGTCATGCAGGAGTATGAAATGCAACCCACTCGCGGGCATATGCATGAGGTACCTTTTCACAAACGTCGCTTAGCCCTTAAGGCCTCATCGTCACTTAGCCACTCAGGCCCCAAAACGTCACTGGGTTTATGCATATGGGCATGAGACACTATGACGTGCACCACTCACAACACACAAACACACAATTACTCAAATCATAGTCAACTATGTGACCCGTCACTTACCGGTTTTTGCTCGCAAGAGCACAGCACCTGTCAAATTCACAATCAGCACACAACGTCACTGGCCATTTAGACCTTAACATCACTTAGCCCTTCGGGCCTCAAACGTCACTGGGTTTTCATCGTCACTTACACATAAATATCAATCAACTCAAATCATAGCCACTGAGGGCAAAAACGTCATTTGACTAGCCACCAAGGGCATCCTCGTCATTTACACATCATTACCATCAACTTTGGCCACTAGGGGCAAAACAGTCATTTTAGACCACAACAGCACATAGGGACCAAAACAGCACGCTAAACAGAGGAAAAATGTTGCACAGGGCTCCGGAGCCCTGTGCCCAGGCAACACACCTAAACACACCTAGACACACCTAGACGCACCTAGACACACCTAGACGCACCTAGACATCACCGGGACAACTCACAAACGACACGGGATAAAATGAAATCGCTCTAGCCAAAACGTTCACAATAAAAAGTTGCTCGGTCAATACAAAATTTGGCTAGGGAAAAAGTGCTCAGAAAATCGAGTTTTCCACAAAAGACCATTTTTTAACAGTCTTGACAGCAACACTGCACAGTGGCAGCAACACTGTCACTGTGCAACACACACATAAACCAAAACTTGCGCACATCTCCCAAATGGTGAGTGCTACAGAAAATCCGCTCGAGCCAAAACGTTCACAATAAAAAGTTGCTCGGTCAATACAAAATTTGGCTAGGGAAAAAGTGGTTAGAAAATCGAGTTTTTGACGAAAAACACATTTGTCACTGTTCTGCCAGCAACACTGCAGCAGAACAGCAACACAGCAAGCAACACACAGCAACTGTGCAGATTTTTCCTGCAGCAGTGCGCCTACTTCGGCGAATTAATTAAAATAGTAAACGATAACGGATTTCAACAAAAGACCACTCATTGGAAATTTCTTTGAGTGTAGTTTCAGCCTGTGATTTTCATTTTTCAAAATAAGTATCCAACTGGTACAGTTTTTCAAATTACTACAGAGAGGTACCAATTCGGACAGAATTTTGTGACCCGACTTTGGAGACTTATAACTTGAGCTACACAACTCCGATTTAAACGAAACCAGTGCCAAAACGACCGGCGTTAAGTCTACTTTCTAACTCAATCAGCCACCAATTTTTTGAGTCGACCAAACAGTGCCAGTTTACGAAAACACGAAACAGTGTTCAGAAAATACACAACACGACACATCAATTTTTGACCCCGAAACTTGTCACGCTCCCAATTCGGGTTTAAGGCCACGTCATGCCACGCGAATACCAACATAAACTCCAAAATATAAGGCGTCCCGATTCGGGTTTAAGGCCACGTCATGCCACGCCAATGACCGCAACAATTATGACATTGAGACATAGACACCTTATGTTCAAATCACCAATTCAACACCAATTCATGAATAATCATTGTCACCAATCACCAATTAAATTCATGTCTCAATCACACATATCAACAAACATCAATTATTCATCATAATTCACATACTTTCTCATTGAGTCAACATATCAAACATTCTAGAGGCAAACATAGTCACATAATCAATTTTTTTGACACCAAGACACCATAAATCACCCAATTCAAAATATTATCACAACAATCATGAAATTAATTACACAATCAATTTAACAATTAACTTAGAACCTTACCCAAACATAAAAACCCATCATAATTCCCAATTATAGAGAAGATGAGACCCACCCTTACCTTAGATTATGACAAACACGATAACTCCATACGTAAGCTCCAAAGAACCCGCAACACGACCCTTCTCCTTTTTCTCCTTGAGATTGGCGCACTTCACCTCTCCTCCTCTCATCATGGGCGCCGCGCCCTCCTTCCCTTCCCACTCTCTCTATTCGCATTTTTCCTTTCTTTTTCTCAAAATGAACCAAAACCTTAAAATCTCAGCTTTTATATGCGCTTAGGTTGTCGGGCTTGGATTGCGGGCTTCCCCGCAGCTTAAGCCCAATTTAATTACAACACCTTATCCGATTACAATACTGCTCCTTATTTTATTTAAAACACCTTATACTCATTTTAATAAGTAATAAATAATAATTATATTATTATTTCTACCACCCAATTTCTTTTAACTAATTAAATAATTTAATCTATTATTTTTGGGGTGTTACAACTCTCCCCCACTTAAAGGAATTTCGTCCTCGAAATCCACCTTTCAACGCCAACACGCTCCCACTAAGGCCACCTAGACAACTAGTGCTATCATTCATGCTGATTATTATTGCTCTGATTACCGGCGGTAAGTGCTTGGGCGGCCGTCCCTCCTACTCGTTCAGCCAGGTAACTTCAAGCAGTAATAATTCGACCCACTCTCTACTCCGCTGCGCTACTCTGATAAACTAGCTCGCATTTCACCTCACTCATCTACCCTTAAGGATAACAAAATACATCAATCATCACAGCATCAAGACGAAATTCACAGGGTGCATAACAGTCGTACAACAAGTCTCATAATTTTAGTAACACGACAACAACATCCACAAACAACTCTGCCACTCAGGCGACATCAACAATTACAACTGCCACTCAGGCGACATCAACAACTACAATTGCCACTCAGGCGACATCAGCAACCACAATCGCCACTCAGGCGACACCAACAACTAAAAACCAACGACAGAGTAACATCATCAACAACAACAATATTAACAACTCAGTCACACAATCGGGCACTAAGGCACCGGCAACAGTTAACAATCGAATTAGGCACAACTCATAAAAATAGGGGCAGCGCATAGGTTAGGAATAGTAACAGTACTTTTCGGTACGGTGAAAGTAATTTTTAAAGACAGCAACGATGATTTTTCAGGAAACAACAACAATCATCTCAGGAGGACAGCAGCAGTAGCTTTCAGAAAACAGCAATAATAGTTTTTCGAGAAACAACAACAACAATAACATCAACAACATCACGAGGAAGTTTACTAAATGCGTAACTATAGCAACAACAAGGCACACGGCACGGAAACAATGGCATAATGTCACATGGCAACAACAACAATAGTTTTTCAGGAAGTGACAACAATAATTTTCACAAAAACAGTAACAATAGCTTTTCAGAACAAAAAAAAAAAACTGCAACAATAATTTTCAATGCTACTATCAGTATCCAACCATAACATTGTCTATGAGTCGTTCAAAAGCAATTTTCAAAATCTCTTCATCCTTTAGACTCCAAACCCCAAATAGGACAACTCATAAAACTAGAGACAGTCAACAACCCAAAACAGGCACAACTCGTAAAATAGCAGCAATACCTTGAAGTAGTCCACAAAATAATTTTACAACGCATTCAGTTTTCAAACATCAAACGTATTCACAGGATTTTTTTTTTTGTAAAAGCTCAGCGTCGACCTCTTAAAATAGTTCGGACATATCAACATAAGAAGGTACATGCGACTTAACAATCCACAGCAACAGCAATTAATTCGACATTTTATGTAAAACACACAGAGTTCAATATCAACTAAAACACATGTGAACATTTAAACAACATGACAATTCATTTAGAAGCACGCAGCAATAAGGTCAACAACAAGGATCACAACAGCAAAACACAGTTCTCACACTGAATACACAATAGGGCACACAGCACTAGTAGGGAAATCTCCCCCACTAGTTCACTTACCAATAGAAACTTTCCGGTGTACCTGCAACACAAACAACGGTCAGCACTGAAAAGACAACAGTTGGTCACTATCTGACACAACGACTCGACGACTCGGCCGGACAGACCAACCATTGCTCTGATACCACTAATGTAACACCCATTTTCTACCCGGTAATTTGTTTAATAAAAATATCAGAGTTTTCAAAATTTATTTACACCACAAGGGATGTCACACTTACTTCGCTAAAACGTCACACTTCAAATAACTCGCTTTTCAAAAACAGTCTTATAATAACTTCAAAGCGTCATTATCAGTTAAAATACAACTTCACATCGAAAATTCAACAGTTTAATCATAAAAGGCATTACAACTATGCCAGGCTTGCAATACTAAAATCCAATAACCACAATAGCCATAAATGACTTAAACAACATTCATTCCCCTCCCTAGTGTTACATATCAGAGCAGACGATGTAACAGCCCAAAATAATTAATTAATTTATTTAATTAATTATCTAGGGTTTGTGTTTGAGAAAAATAAAATAAAATGATAGGAATAATTATTTAGCGATTTTATGTGATAGAATATTAGAAATAATTAGTTGTTAGTATATGTGGATAGGTGGTGGCGAATTAGAGGTGTTAGTGGAGGCCCATGATTAAGACATAAACTAAGAAAACCCATGATTGGTTAAGTGAGCCTATAAATAAGGAGTTTTTAAGTTAGAGTTTCATTAGTTGAGAAAATTAGATTTTGTGAGAGAGTGAGAGCTAAGGAGTGGCGGCCAAGGCAAGGAAAAAGAGAGGAATTTCGTGGCTTCCATAGAGAAAAAGAAAGAGAGGAGTTCGTGACCAAGAAAGAAAAGAGGAGAGAGAAGAAAAGCTAAGTTTTTCAAGGTTTCTAAGCCTAAGGATTCGAGTTCTTCAATAAGGTAAGGGGGCTCTCGTTCATAGTTAATAATTTATAAACCACGAAATCATGGGGACTAGGTTTTAGGAGTAGTTGTTTAAATTGCTGTTGATGTTTATAATATCTATATGTGGCTGAAGTGTGATGGTTGTTTGTGTTGTTGAATTCACTGTTTTGAGATGTTCTGACATAGGTTTAGTATTTCAGTGACTGAGAACGTTTTACTAATTGAAAAATTATGTGGTTTGTCATTTCGAAAACTTGATTGAATGCTTGTTAATTTGGCGTTGATTTGGTTGCATTTGGAGTTGTAAAACTTAAGTTATAGGTGAAACAAGTTAGGTTAAAATTCTGGAAACGATTTGGGTATAGGTTCAGTATTTCGGAAACTGGGAACGTTGTGTTCACTGAAAAATTATGTGGTTTACTATTCTGGAAAATATACTGAATGCTTGTTAATTTAAAATTGGTTTGGTTGCGTTTAGAGTTGTGTAGCTCGAGATATGAATTCCACAAGTTAGGGTAATATTCTGGAAGTATTCTGGACATAGGTTCGGTATTTTTAAAACTGGGAACGTTGTGTTCACTGAAAAATTATGTGGTTTACTATTCTGGAAAATAGACTTAATGCTTGTTAATTTAAAATTGGTTTGGTTGCGTTAAGAGTTGTGTAGCTCGAGATATGAATTCCACAAGTTAGGGTAATATTCTAGAAGTATTCTGGACATAGGTTCGGTATTTTTAAAACTGGGAACTTTCTGTTCGTCAAAAAATTATGGGACTTTTTTTGTTAGAAAACAGACTTAATTTTGGTCACTTTGGCACTGGTTTGGTTAAATTTGGAGTAGTGTAGCTCGAGTTATGAGCGTCCCAAGTCAGGTCAAATTTCTGGACTTAAACTAGGCATAGGTTCAGTGTTTCAGGTCTTGTCTCTTCAATTGAACTCTGATTTGAACGATTCTTTTTCCATTAGAAACTATACTCAAATTGCTTTTTTTAAGGCTAAGGTTTTGTTCCATTTGGTCAAGTGTAAGTCAGTTTAGAGTGATTTGAAGTGGAAGGACAAAATCTGTCCAGTCTGGGAACCATTCGGGTTGTTTCTAAAAACTGTAGTAACTGGCTAATAATGTAAAGGTGATGTTTATGACGATGTCGTGATGTGATTGTGATGTTTATGATGCATATTAATGGTGAATATATCTTGGTGATTGGTGAGCATATAAATTATTGGTGAGCAATATAAATACGTTTATGACGATGTCGTGATGTGATTGTGATGTTTATGATGCATATTAATGGTGAATATATCTTGGTGATTGGTGAGTATATAAATTATTGGTGAGCAATATAAATACATCATTTGGTGTTTTGGTGTCATGGTGCATAGTCATGGTGTCGCATAATCATATGCATTTCTGGTGAATAGGCCTCGGCCTCCTAAAATGTTTTGGTGAATGCCCTCAAGGCAATTTTGGTGAATGCCCTCAAGGCAATTTTGGTGAATGGATCCACATGCATATGCCCAGTGGAGTTTTGGGTTGCATTTCATACATTGCATACACGTCCTGTGTTTGATTTCGTCTTCTTGAACTAATGGTGTAACTGTATTCTGGGTGTAACTGTATTTGGTGTGACGGTATTTGGTGTAACTGTATTGACGGTGTAGTTAAATTGATGGTATCCCTGGTGTGCCTATTATACTGTGTTTCTTGTTTTATCTATTATTATCTATGTATTGAGACTCACCCTACTGCGTCGTGTTGCCTCGTATGTCGGCAACCTGCAGGTGACGGTGACTGAAGGTGGCTAGAGATTCTTCTTCTAGTATGGTCGAGTCGGCTCTGATACGTAGCACTCGGGAGGGTTGTCCTTGTGTCTTTCCTTATGTGTTATGTATATGCCTTTCTAAGTTGTAAACCTTTTGAAGTATGATTGCCAAGTTAAACCTTTTTATTTCCGCTGCATGTTTTTGAAAAGAAGTTAGTTATAATTAAAGTACTCTGTTTGCGAAGTGGTTTTCCGGTTCGAAAAATGTGACACTCTTTTGGTGTGAAAAACTCTGATATTTTTTTTAATAAACCGTTGGGTAGAAAAAGGGGTGTTACAGACGACCCGACTCAGCTAGTGAAGGTACCTAAGCCTTCACTCAAGGATCACCTGCACGTTACCGCATAAGGGTAACATTCAAACAGAAGGGGTGAGTTCATCTAACAATATAATAAAGCGTATGATAAGCACTATGCTAGAGCCAAGACACTATATCAACCACATCACGAACATCAAGTCAATCATCAAGGATAAGCAGTCGATTTCATCATCAAGGGTAAAACAGTCAATTACATCATCAAGGGTAAAACAGTCAATTACATCATCAAGGGTAAAACAGTCAATTACATCATCAAGTTACTCGGCACAACGAGTCGTCACAATGTCATGCAGGAGTATGAAATGCAACCCACTCGCGGGCATATGCATGAGGTACCTTTTCACAAACGTCGCTTAGCCCTTAAGGCCTCATCGCCACTTAGCCACTCAGGCCCCAAAACGTCACTGGGTTTATGCATATGGGCATGAGACACTATGACGTGCACCACTCACAACACACAAACACACAATTACTCAAATCATAGTCAACTATGTGACCCGTCACTTACCGGTTTTTGCTCGCAAGAGCACAGCACCTGTCAAATTCACAATCAGCACACAACGTCACTGGCCATTTAGACCTTAACATCACTTAGCCCTTCGGGCCTCAAACGTCACTGGGTTTTCATCGTCACTTACACATAAATATCAATCAACTCAAATCATAGCCACTGAGGGCAAAAACGTCATTTGACTAGCCACCAAGGGCATCCTCGTCATTTACACATCATTACCGTCAACTTTGGCCACTAGGGGCAAAACAGTCATTTGACTAGCCACCAAGGGCATCCTCGTCATTTACACATCATTACCATCAACTTTGGCCACTAGGGGCAAAACAGTCATTTTAGACCACAACAGCACATAGGGACCAAAACAGCACGCTAAACAGAGGAAAAATGTTGCACAGGGCTCCGGAGCCCTGTGCCCAGGCAACACACCTAAACACACCTAGACACACCTAGACGCACCTAGACGCACCTAGACGCACCTAGACATCACCGGGACAACTCACAAACGACACGGGATAAAATGAAATCGCTCTAGCCAAAACGTTCACAATAAAAAGTTGCTCGGTCAATACAAAATTTGGCTAGGCAAAAAGTGCTCAGAAAATCGAGTTTTCCACAAAAGACCATTTTTTAACAGTCTTGACAGCAACACTGCACAGTGGCAGCAACACTGTCACTGTGCAACACACACATAAACCAAAACTTGCGCACATCTCCCAAATGGTGAGTGCTACAGAAAATCCGCTCGAGCCAAAACGTTCACAATAAAAAGTTGCTCGGTCAATACAAAATTTGGCTAGGGAAAAAGTGGTTAGAAAATCGAGTTTTTGACGAAAAACACATTTGTCACTGTTCTGCCAGCAACACTGCAGCAGAACAGCAACACAGCAAGCAACACACAGCAACTGTGCAGATTTTTCCTGCAGCAGTGCGCCTACTTCGGCGAATTAATTAAAATAGTAAACGATAACGGATTTCAACAAAAGACCACTCATTGGAAAGTTCTTTGAGTGTAGTTTCAGCCTGTGATTTTCATTTTTCAAAATAAGTATCCAACTGGTACAGTTTTTCAAATTACTACAGAGAGGTACCAATTCGGACAGAATTTTGTGACCCGACTTTGGAGACTTATAACTTGAGCTACACAACTCCGATTTAAACGAAACCAGTGCCAAAACGACCGCCGTTAAGTCTACTTTCTAACGCAATCAGCCACCAATTTTTTGAGTCGACCAAACAGTGCCAGTTTACGAAAACACGAAACAGTGTTCAGAAAATACACAACACGACACATAAATTTTTGACCCCGAAACTTGTCACGCTCCCAATTCGGGTTTAAGGCCACGTCATGCCACGCGAATACCAACATAAACTCCAAAATATAAGGCGTCCCGATTCGGGTTTAAGGCCACGTCATGCCACGCCAATGACCGCAACAATTATGACATTGAGACATAGACACCTTATGTTCAAATCACCAATTCAACACCAATTCATGAATAATCATTGTCACCAATCACCAATTAAATTCATGTCTCAATCACACATATCAACAAACATCAATTATTCATCATAATTCACATACTTTCTCATTGAGTCAACATATCAAACATTCTAGAGGCAAACATAGTCACATAATCAGTTTTTTTGACACCAAGACACCATAAATCACCCAATTCAAAATATTATCACAACAATCATGAAATTAATTACACAATCAATTTAACAATTAACTTAGAACCTTACCCAAACATAAAAACCCATCATAATTCCCAATTATAGAGAAGATGAGACCCACCCTTACCTTAGATTATGACGAACACGATAACTCCATACGTAAGCTCCAAAGAACCCGCAACACGACCCTTCTCCTTTTTCTCCTTGAGATTGGCGCACTTCACCTCTCCTCCTCTCATCATGGGCGCCGCGCCCTCCTTCCCTTCCCACTCTCTCTATTCGCATTTTTCCTTTCTTTTTCTCAAAATGAACCAAAACCTTAAAATCTCAGCTTTTATATGCGCTTAGGTTGTCGGGCTTGGATTGCGGGCTTCCCCGCAGCTTAAGCCCAATTTAATTACAACACCTTATCCGATTACAATACTGCTCCTTATTTTATTTAAAACACCTTATACTCATTTTAATAAGTAATAAATAATAATTATATTATTATTTCTACCACCCAATTTCTTTTAACTAATTAAATAATTTAATCTATTATTTTTGGGGTGTTACAATTACCATGTCTGGGGTCGGTGCTGTGTTAAGGACAAAATAATGCGGTTCATCGGGATTACCATGTCTGGGGTCGGTGCCGTGTTATCTAGTGCGATTCATCGGGATTACCATGTCTGGGGCCGGTGTCGTGCTAGGTTAAAATTGCGGGGTTTATAAATTAAACTCCGAGATAAAAGATTTTATAACTGGACCGCGAGTGTTAGTAGGGGTTTCGGTAGGACTCACTGAGATTGTATCTCATTGTTTATATGTCGTTGTTTTACAGAGAAACAGGGACGGCAGAAATCCAAGGAGCACGAGTAGGTTGAGCTCAGGCGACTGCTGATGACTTAGCTATTACGCTTAAGTTTATATTTCCTTTTGTTGTCTTTGTACTACAACTCTATGTATTAAAGTTATGTATTTATTTTCCGCTTTCTTGTGCGATATTGAACACTGTATTTCACTGATGATTTATGGTCTTATTTATGTTTAAGACTGTTCTATTGTTATTCAGTGAAAATTTGATTGTGGTGTTCAGTATTTAAACAGGAAATATATCTCTGATGTTTTAGGTTTGGTACACTTGGGTATTTTTACATGTTAAAAATACCGGGGTGTTACAATTTTGGTAAATCACGCACGGGTCGTGCGCCCCTGGGCACGGACCGTGCGTGAGCTGCTGTTACCGGACTCCGATTTCTCATTTCGTCGCTCCTTTCGATCCCGAATCACTTCTAATCTTCTTCCCAACCCATTTTAAGGATATTGCCTTATTGACAACCGTATTTTGAACTTATTCGACTCACGATTTTGAAAAAGAGTTTCAGAAGCATAACTGATTGAAAAACCGAAATCCTAGTATACGTGTGGGTACACCGTCTGATGGACTGACTGAATATATATGTTTATATATGTCAAATGAAAATGATTATAATGCCGGAGGTCTAAATTATGAATTCCTCAAAACGGGTTATAGATCGATATGGATATTGTTTATCCAATTATTATGTGACTGATCCTTTGGTGATCAAAATGAAAAAGAAGATATAAATTATCTAACTCTCGAGAACTTGATGCGTATTGTCATACGTATTGCGTTGGGTGACGACCCGACAAGTAGCATACTAGGGAGGGTAGTCATGACCCCTTACCTAGGCCCTGAATGTGTTTTGGCGTGGTCAACTCACGGGTTACCGGGATTAGCACTGGATTGCAGTCGGTTTATGCTAAATGGAACACACGATTACCGGGATTAGCACTGGATTGCAGTCGGTACGTGTTAAATAAATTCACGAAGTGCGTGGCATTTCGATTATAGCTTGTGATAGCTAATTATCTATTTTTGATAACGGTTTAATAAGTTGAACACACGGTTACCGGGATTAGCACTGGATTGCAGTCGGTACGTGTTAACTAAACTCACGAAGTGCGAGTCATTTCGATTAATGAATAAGACATTGTTATGTCAGCTTTTGTTGTAACGGTTTAATAAATTGAACCGAGTGTTAGTGAGGGGGCACGGTAGGACTCACTGAGACAAGTTGTCTCACCCAATCCATATTTGTTGTTTTTACAGAGAACAGGTTATAAGGACAGCAGGCGGCACAGTTGGTTGTCGGGTTTGATGAGAAGATTGAAGATTGATTCATGTATTATTGTCCTTGTTCTTCTGTAGTTGTATCTGCATTCGGTCGTATGACTCGAGCTTGTATTATTTTATTTATTAGTTTCCGCTGTTTCTTGTAAAGATGTATATCTGAACAGGAATTTTTATACTCTGATTTATACCAAATTGTATATTTAGGTATTTCCATGTTAAAGAAATACCGGGGTGTTACATTTGGTATCAGAGCGGTTCGGCCTTGTCGGACGTAGTGACCTTCGGGTCAAGAACATAGGATCGAGTCAGCTAGGGACTTAGACAATTATATGTCAGACCTTTTTAGTATATTATGTGACGTATTGAGTCAGGATCCACTCAATGTTTCATGTAAAGTACTGAAAATTATGACAGATAGTTGCCTCAGCCCCGAAAATGTCCAAAACCCTACACCATAGGATTCTCAGCCTTCTCGTTTCATCAGAACGTGCAGCGGCAGCAGAGGGCTACATATGACATCTGGAAACCATGATGGACATCCGCGATGGTTCGAGGAAACTGTGTGCGGCTGTTCAGTAAATGAATCGGATGCGGCTGGTGAGTCGCAGTATAAGATATTGTAAATCTTATCGAGATTTCAAATCAAGCAAAGCCATTATGCGGCAGTAACGTCAGTGTACTGAAATCTGTCAGATTAATTAACACCTGAAACCCTGACCTTTATTTAGTCAGCGTGTCAGTTTTCGAGATATCGTTTTCATCATAAATCTTGCCTTCTGGTGTCAGTCAATCACAGTTAGGGCAGCAGTCAAGGAAAATCCTTATCGGTAAATTTTAAGCATAGATTCCAATTCTTCTTCTTCCGAGTCACAAAGTGACAGATGACAAAGCCAATTGAGTAAAGATACTCCGCCGTCAGTTTTGACTAGTGAAATCAAAAGTGCCGATCAGGTTAAGTCCCGATCAGGAATTGTGAATCAAATCCTTCAGAGCATATTAGTTTTTGGAATCGGTAGAAGTGACCTTATTTCAATCCGTTGCTGGAAGCATTCCGATCACGGTATGTGAGAAATTCTCGTTAGTCTTCTGACTCATTTTGTTCGTAACTTCTGCTCCGGAACTCCGATTTTTATGTTCCGAGAGGCGTTGGAAACCTAACAGAAATATCTACACCGATGAATAGGTTGTGAACCATATCTTCAATTGTATTTTGAAGTATACCTCTGTTGTAAATCTGAACCGTAAACTCTAAGCATTTGTGGAATGTGGATCTCCTTGTTGTACGGGAAATTGGTAAAAGGATCTCCAATCAGTCAGTTTAGACTCCTAGAACCCGTTCTGAAGCTATATTGATTAATGTAATGTAATAATTATGTCTGGATAGTCGCGGAAGTTCGGAAAGAAGCTGGGCCAAGGAAAATTCTAAATGATAAATTCGACGAATCAATACGAAGACACTTATGGTGTGCTCGTGTGATTCCCAAAATAACTTTTTGTTTTCAAAATCCCCTGGTGCCACCGCATTTTCAACTTCGTGACTAATCCGAGAATAATTGCTACACTGAAGCTAATTGAGAAACCAAGGATTGCCTAGGATGACTCTAAATCTCATCTTCAAAAGAAAACCTTATGTCGTTCTCGTAGGGTTCCTAATATCGAAATTCGAGTATCCTTAGGATCTGAGTGATCAAGATCTATGAAAGATAGGTATCAAAATTCTAAGGCTAGTTGATCTAGAAAGAGCTATGACCTGTATAAGGGCGACGAACTGTAGGCTTGAGTTCTAAGGAGAAAGTCATAATGGTCGAAAGACACACCCTTATCACTATCTTGGATTAGTTAAAACATCGGTTGTACCGGTCACTACCTGAGATGTTAGAAATGTCTCTAAGATAACCGAAGACGTGGGTTACTAAAATGTTTGCTCGGAAGTAATGGAAGGCTAGGCAACACGTGAATATAATTGCTAGTTGGAGAGGGGTCAAGCCATGTTAGGGCAATCATCTTTCGGTAGTTGTAGTGTTCAAGCTTCCGCTACTGTAGTGGAACTCCAATCGTTAATCTGGATCCCGTTAGGGTTGACAGTAAATTGTTATGACTTTGATCCATCGGATGGATCGAAGCTAGTTCCACCATTCTAATAATCTATCGGCAAGATGTCAATAAAGCAAGTATGTACTGAATTCAGAGTTGTTTGATTTAGCCAATACACGAGGCTTTCTAAGAATCCGATGAGTTGGGTAGTGTAGTGCTTTCCCCTTTTCACCCACTACACCCGTATGATGGAAGAATGTCTGAGAATGAACCGTATGCCGGTCTGAAACTAAATGATTGGACAATGAATGTATGACACATGAGTCTTTGATAGTGCATCCTACAACCTTTGTATAGTCTCTTGAGACAATTGAGTCTTGTTTATTTCTGTCACGAAATACAAGCCTTTGTTCTAACTTCAAAGTTTTATCTTGGACTGATTCGAGAAAGGAATCGAAGGGGAATGAATTGAATCGAATAGAATAGCGGCTTGGGAAATTTTTAAAGCAAATACCCGCTTTCCCTTTCGGCTCAATGTCCTTCCCGATCCCTTCCTCGAACGAACCCAATTGTTTTGTCTTAACGGAGCCGAACTCAAGCACGATAATAGAAGTATGTGAGATCTTGATCGCACAAATGGCTGGTTCCAACAAAGTAACACTTCTACTCTCACTTTCGAACTCGTAACTTTTAAATATCAGAGAATGAGATTCCGCTTTGTTGGAGCGCCGTGTAATGAGTAAGGTTGTAACACCCCTTTTCTACCCGGTAATTTTGTTTAATAAAAATATCAGAGTTTTCAAAATTTAATTACACCACAAGGGATGTCACACTTACTTCGTTAAACGTCACACTTCAAATAACTCGCTTTTCGAAAACAATCTTATAATAACTTCAAAACGTCATGGTCAATTAAAATACAACTTCACATCGGAAATCCAACAGTTTAATCATAAAAGGCATTACAACTATGCCAGGCTTACAATACTAAAAATCCAATAACCACAACAGTCATAAATGACTTAAACAACATTCATTCCCCTCCCTAGTGTTACATATCAGAGCAGACGACCCGACTCAGCTAGTGAAGATACCTAAGCCTTCACTCAAGGATCCCTGCACGTTACCGCATAGGGGTAACATTCAAACAGAAGGGGTGAGTTCATCTAACAATATAATAAAGCGTATGATAAGCACTATGCTAGAGCCAAGACACTATATCAACCACATCACGAACATCAAGTCAATCATTAAGGATAAACAGTCAATTACATCATCAAGAGTAAAACAGTCAATTACATCATCAAGGGTAAAACAGTCAATTACATCATCAAGGGTAAAACAGTCAATTACATCATCAAGGGTAAAACAGTCAATTACATCATCAAGGGTAAAACAGTCAATTACATCATCAAGAGTAAAACAGTCAATTACATCATCAAGGGTAAAACAGAGTCATCACTCACATCACTTACAATAACTCATCTCATGTCATGTAGGCTTATGAAATGCAACCCACTCGCGGGTATATGCATGAGGTACCTTTTCACAAAACGTCGCTTAGCCCTTAAGGCCTCATCGTCACTTAGCCACTCAGGCCCCAAAAACGTCACTGGGTTTATGCATATGGGCATGAGACACTATGACATGCACCACTCACAGTACACAAACACACAATTATTCAATTCATAGTCGACTATGTGACCCGTCACTTACCGGTTTGCTCGCAAAAGCACAGCACCTATCAAACTCACAATCAGCACACAACGTCACTAGGCCATTTAGACCTTAACATCACTTAGCCCTTCGGGCCCCAAACGTCACTGGTTTTTCATCGTCACTCACACATAAACATCAATCAACTCAAACAATAACCACTGAGGGCAAAAACGTCATTTGACTAACCACCAAGGGTATCCTCGTCATTTACACATCATTATCTACAACTTTGGCCACTAGGGGCAAAACAGTCTTTTACACGTCATAACTAATAATAAATAGCCACTAAGGGCAAAACAGTCATTTACACGTCATAATAATTAATAATAGCCACTAAGGGCAAAACAGTCTTTTACACGTCATAATAATTAATAATAGCCACTAAGGGCAAAACAGTCTTTGCACGTCATAATGAGTAATAATAGCCACTAAGGGCAAAACAGTCATTAATCACCCATTTTGACACTAAAACGTTAAAAACAGTTAGTTATGCTCAAAGGAGATTTTCAAAGACACCAAAACATCCTTTCAATGTCACCGCAGTGACCACCGGGAACAACCACTTGGGCGCCCAGCAACATTCAGAAATTATGAGTTTTTATTTTTAAAAATGGGACACATAGATAGACAACTGAAAATGCTTCACAACGCTTTTTGAATCGTTCAAAACGGACACCCGAGTCAAAAGTTATAGCGAAAACAGTTTTCGAAAACATTTGGGAACATCCTGAAACTGGCGCCCTGGGCGCCCAGCGCCCAGGCACCTGGCGCCCAGCAAGGCGCAACACGCAAGCAACACACACGGGCGCCCAGCGCCCAGCGCCTAGGCGCAACACAGCAACACGCGCACATGGGCGCTCAGCGCCCATTGCCACACACGCACACACGCACACGGGCGCTCAGCGCCCAGCGCTGGCACCCAGCGCCCAGCGCTCCACAGACAGCAACGCACACGGGCACTCAGCGCCCAGCAAGGGCGCCTGGCGCCCAGAACACTCCCAGCAACCAGAATTTTTGCTCTAAACACCCCCAAATCATGCCAAAACATCATCAAACAAAATCAAACCATTCTCAAACATACCGATCATCACCAATTGCATATGAACAGCATCTAACACAACCAAATCATCATCAAAACGCGTCCAATCACCTTGAACATACATATTATCACATTTATCTCAAAATCACCATCAACCACAATTTCTCAAATAACAAGTTATCATATGCCTAGGGTTCATCAATAATCTCTAGAAATGCATAAAACGGCACACATAGAGCCTACCGTTACTTAGTCCCCATCATAAAACCCTATTATAGAGAAGATGAGACCCAGCCTTACCTTAGATTATAACAAACACGATAACTCCATACGTAAGCTCCAAAGAACCCGCAACACGACCCTTCTCCTTTTTCTCCTTGAGATTTGCGCACCTCACCTCTCCTCCTCTCCTCATGGCGCCGCGCCCTCCTTCCCTTCCCACTCTCTCTATTCGCATTTTCCTTTCTTTTTCTCAAATGAACAAAACCCTTAAAATCTCAGCTTTTATATGCGCTTAGGTTGTCGGGCTTGGGTTGCGGGCTTCCCCGCAGCTTAAGCCCAATTTAATTACAACACCTTATCCGATTCCAATACTGCTCCTTATTTTATTTAAAACACCTTATACTCATTTTAATAAGTAATAAATAATAATTATATTATTATTTCTACCACCCAATTTCTTTTAACTAATTAAATAAATTAATCTATTATTTTTGGGGTGTTACAACTCTCCCCCACTTAAAGGAATTTCGTCCTCGAAATCCACCTGTCAACGCCAACACTCTTCCACTAAGGCCACCTAGACAACTAGTGCTATCATTCATGCCGATTACTATTGCTCTGATTACCGGCGGTAAGTGCTTGGGCGGCCGTCCCTCCTACTTGTTCAGCCAGGTAACTTCAAGCAGTAATAATCAGGCTCACTCTCTACTCCGCTGCGCTACTCTGATAAACTAGCTCGCATCCTACCCCACTCATCTACCCATAAGGATAACAAAATACTTCAATCATCATAACATCACAACGAAATTCACAGGGTGCATAACCGTCGTACAACAAGTCTCATAATTTTAGTAACGCGACAACAACATCCACAAACAACTCTGCCACTCAGGCGACATCAACAATTACAACTGCCACTCAGGCGACATCAACAACTACAATTGCCACTCAGGCGACATCAACAATTACAACTGCCACTCAGGCGACATCAACAACTACAATTGCCATTCAGGCGACATCAACAACTACAATTGCCACTCAGGCGACACCAACAACTAAAAATCAACAACAGAGCAACATCATCAACGACAACAATATTAACAACTCAGTCACACAATCGGGCACTAAGGCACCGACAACGGTTAACAATCGAATTAGGCACAACCCATAAAAATAGAGACAGTCAACAACCCAAAAACAGGCACAACTCGTAAAATAGCAGCAGTGTACAAAAGTAGGGACAGTAACAGTTATTCTTGAAAGCACTGACAGCGGCCTTAGGAAGCAGCAACAACAACTTTTAAAAGGTAGCAACATTCATTTTCAGCAATAGTCATTTTGCAGAAAACCATAACAATTATCCGAATAAAACAACAACATTATTTTCTGAAAACAGCAATGATCATTTTTCAGAAGCAGCAACAATTATTTAAATAAAACAGCAACAGCAGTTTAAACAAACAGCAGTAGCATTCGACTTTTTAAAACAGCATGGCATTTATCATTCAAACAGCAATAGCAAATAGCTCAGGATAATCCACGAAGCATTATCAACTAAGTACACAGGAAAACGGTTAACGTTTAAAACCTTATTACAACTAGTCAGCCCAAAAGAATAGTTACATTAACATTTACAGTAATTAGTTAATTCGGCCCCAGTGCACAAGCGTCCAAAATGCACATTTTTAAATCTTAAGATTTTTAAAACCACGTAACGCATATCGCAAGAGTGCAACTGCTAAAACAAAATCCGAATCGTTTATAAAAGTGATTTTCAATGCTAATCTCGGTATCCAGCCGTAAAAGTGTTTAATGGATGTTCAAAAGCAATTTCGGAACTTCCATTATTTTTCGGATTATAAAACCCTATAGCGCAATTCAAGGAGTAACGACCAAAAAGATTTTGTCATAAAACTCAAGCATACAAGACTCCATCTTGAGGAAAATTAGGCAAGTCAAAATAGCAATCACATGAGACGGTAGTCCTCAGCTAAATTGTTACATCAAATTGCGGTCTTTTCCAAAAAGAGTTGAGGTCAAAGTTATAGCACTCAATGAAGATATTTTTCGTTTGTAGTGATTAAACGCTACGACAGTTATTAGTGCAGCAACAGCTTGAGATAGTTCACAAAAATAATATTTTCACAACGCACTCGGTTTTTCAAAACATCACACGTATTCACAGGATTTTTCGTAAAAGCTCAGCGTCGACCTCTTAAAATAGTTCGGACACATCAACATAAAAAAGTACATGCGACTTAGCAATCCACAGCAACAGCGATTAATTTTTGACATTTTTATGTAAAACACACAGAGCTCAATATCAACCAAAACACATGTGAACATTTAAACAACATGACAATTCATTTAGAAGCACACAGCAATAAGGTCAACAATAAGGATCACAACAGCAAAACACAGTTCTCACACTGAATACACAATAGGGCACACAACACTAGTAGGGAAATCTCCCCCACTAGTTCACTTACCAATAGAAACTTTCCGGTGTACCTGCAACACAAACAACGGTCAGCACTGAAAAGACAACAGTTGGTCACTATCTGACACAACGACTCGACGACTCGGCCGGACAGACCAACCATTGCTCTGATACCACTAATGTAACACCCCTTTTCTACCCGGTAATTTTGTTTAATAAAAATATCAGAGTTTTCAAAATTTAATTACACCACAAGGGATGTCACACTTACTTCGTTAAACGTCACACTTCAAATAACTCGCTTTTCGAAAACAGTCTTATAATAACTTCAAAACGTCATGGTCAATTAAAATACAACTTCACATCGGAAATCCAACAGTTTAATCATAAAAGGCATTACAACTATGCCAGGCTTACAATACTAAAAATCCAATAACCACAACAGTCATAAATGACTTAAACAACATTCATTCCCCTCCCTAGTGTTACATATCAGAGCAGACGACCCGACTCAGCTAGTGAAGATACCTAAGCCTTCACTCAAGGATCCCTGCACGTTACCGCATAGGGGTAACATTCAAACAGAAGGGGTGAGTTCATCTAACAATATAATAAAGCGTATGATAAGCACTATGCTAGAGCCAAGACACTATATCAACCACATCACGAACATCAAGTCAATCATTAAGGATAAACAGTCAATTACATCATCAAGAGTAAAACAGTCAATTACATCATCAAGGGTAAAACAGTCAATTACATCATCAAGGGTAAAACAGTCAATTACATCATCAAGGGTAAAACAGTCAATTACATCATCAAGGGTAAAACAGTCAATTACATCATCAAGGGTAAAACAGTCAATTACATCATCAAGGGTAAAACAGAGTCATCACTCACATCACTTACAATAACTCATCTCATGTCATGTAGGCTTATGAAATGCAACCCACTCGCGGGTATATGCATGAGGTTCCTTTTCACAAAACGTCGCTTAGCCCTTAAGGCCTCATCGTCACTTAGCCACTCAGGCCCCAAAAACGTCACTGGGTTTATGCATATGGGCATGAGACACTATGACATGCACCACTCACAGTACACAAACACACAATTATTCAATTCATAGTCGACTATGTGACCCGTCACTTACCGGTTTGCTCGCAAAAGCACAGCACCTATCAAATTCACAATCAGCACACAACGTCACTAGGCCATTTAGACCTTAACATCACTTAGCCCTTCGGGCCCCAAACGTCACTGGTTTTTCATCGTCACTCACACATAAACATCAATCAACTCAAACAATAACCACTGAGGGCAAAAACGTCATTTTACTAACCACCAAGGGTATCCTCGTCATTTACACATCATTATCTACAACTTTGGCCACTAGGGGCAAAACAGTCTTTTACACGTCATAACTAATAATAAATAGCCACTAAGGGCAAAACAGTCATTTACACGTCATAATAATTAATAATAGCCACTAAGGGCAAAACAGTCTTTTACACGTCATAATAATTAATAATAGTCACTAAGGGCAAAACAGTCTTTGCACGTCATAATGAGTAATAATAGCCACTAAGGGCAAAACAGTCATTAATCACCCATTTTGACACTAAAACGTTAAAAACAGTTAGTTATGCTCAAAGGAGATTTTCAAAGACACCAAAACATCCTTTCAATGTCACCGCAGTGACCACCGGGAACAACCACTTGGGCGCCCAGCAACATTCAGAAATTATGAGTTTTTATTTTTAAAAATGGGACACATAGATAGACAACTGAAAATGCTTCACAACGCTTTTTGAATCGTTCAAAACGGACACCCGAGTCAAAAGTTATAGCGAAAACAGTTTTCGAAAACATTTGGAAACATCCTGAAACTGGCGCCCTGGGCGCCCAGCGCCCAGGCACCTGGCGCCCAGCAAGGCGCAACACGCAAGCAACACACACGGGCGCCCAGCGCCCAGCGCCTAGGCGCAACACAGCAACACGCGCACATGGGCGCTCAGCGCCCAGCGCCACACATGCACACACGCACACGGGCGCTCAGTGCCCAGCGCTGGCACCCAGCGCCCAGCGCTCCACAGACAGCAACGCACACGGGCACTCAGCGCCCAGCAAGGGCGCCTGGCGCCCAGAACACTCCCAGCAACCAGAATTCTTGCTCTAAACACCCCCAAATCATGCCAAAACATCATCAAACAAAATCAAACCATTCTCAAACATACCGATCATCACCAATTGCATATGAACACCATCTAACACAACCAAATCATCATCAAAACGCGTCCAATCACCTTGAACATACATATTATCACATTTATCTCAAAATCACCATCAACCACAATTTCTCAAATAACAAGTTATCATATGCCTAGGGTTCATCAATAATCTCTAGAAATGCATAAAACGGCACACATAGAGCCTACCCTTACTTAGTCCCCATCATAAAACCCTATTATAGAGAAGATGAGACCCACCCTTACCTTAGATTATAACGAACACGATAACTCCATACGTAAGCTCCAAAGAACCCGCAACACGACCCTTCTCCTTTTTCTCCTTGAGATTTGCGCACCTCACCTCTCCTCCTCTCCTCATGGCGCCGCGCCCTCCTTCCCTTCCCACTCTCTCTATTCGCATTTTCCTTTCTTTTTCTCAAATGAACCAAACCCTTAAAATCTCAGCTTTTATATGCGCTTAGGTTGTCGGGCTTGGGTTGCGGGCTTCCCCGCAGCTTAAGCCCAATTTAATTACAACACCTTATCCGATTCCAATACTGCTCCTTATTTTATTTAAAACACCTTATACTCATTTTAATAAGTAATAAATAATAATTATATTATTATTTCTACCACCCAATTTCTTTTAACTAATTAAATAAATTAATCTATTATTTTTGGGGTGTTACAAAGGTCATCTATAAGTTGGCGTGAATTAAGTTTTGAGATAGTCGTATTTTCAAACTATCGTCATTAGAAATCCCCATTGAAAAGAATTTTCATTCAAATGGAACTATTGTACTTTCAAGTTTTGGAACCGATTTAATGAAAGAATATTTTACTCTTATTTTAGAGTTTTTCCTGGATTCGGTTGCAAGGAAAAATCGTTTCTAGATTCCTTGGACTGAAAGTCAACCTGCTTTATAAAATAACTCTGTTTGCTACAGTCGAGATTTTTAGTAAAATGAGTCAAGCACTTATGTGAGTGTAACTCGAGAAGAGGAGAAAACTTTTCTTCTGGATACCGTATGGTTTGATTCCAAAGAAATTCTCTTAAAGTCATCGTTTCGTTCCAATTCAAGTAACAGCTAAGCCGGAACCTTTTGAGTTCTTGACTTCGATAGTGCAGGATGTATAAATACCCTAAACTATGAGTTCGTATCCTCTACAGATTGTAGGCGTTCCATTGTCCATAACAATTAGTGTCAGCTTTCAAGAGGTCGGAATAGTTAATTTCTGAAGAAAGTCTGTATCTTCATGATGTCTTTCACGTGTCTCAGTGGAGAAAATGAGTTCCCGATCCACTTCAGCCGTTGAGCGTTGAAACGATCGATCTTCGACCGGATTTATCATTCCAACCTTATCCTAGTCATATCCTTGGGCGTGGCGTGAAGACATTGAGGTCAAGGACTATTCCGATTGTCAAGGTAGTCTGAGAAGGCTTCTCAGCCGAAGCTACTCGGGAATTGGAAGAGGACATGATGATCCGATATCAATATCTTTTTGCTTACGGTTCGTCTTGTCAATTTTGAGGACAAAATTTTTAAAAGTTGGGGTGATTGTAACATCCCTAATTTTTAAAGACTCGTACTATGATTCCTAAGACCGAGTAATTAATTGTGGGAATAATTGGTCGTGTCTCAGGGATTAATAGTCGAGGAAAAGTCCAAAGAAATCCTACTCTACGTTTAATTGTGGCTTAGTCATAATTTAAATGAACAATTCAGCTGAAGGGTAAAATCGTCATTTCACCTCACATCGAAGATTTATCAAGTGATTGAAATAATTAATCGCAACTTGAGAGAGAGGTGGTCGAGAAACCTATGCCGAGCGGAAAGCCATAAGATTATTGGGGTTTTAGCCTCAAGACCAAGAATTAATGGGCCAAGGGCAATTTGGTCTTTTCCACCCAATTAAAACCCTCAGCCCCTTTGAAACATAACAACACTCATCTTCATTCCCATTTTCAGTCTGAAACTCAGAAAATAGATGAGAGAGAGAGAGAGGAGAATGCGAATGGAGAAGAGAGAGGAGAAGAAGAGGAAATCTCAAAACCTTGGTGCATGTAAGTGATCTTCATGCCATCCTTCACCATTTTTCTTCCTCTACCCTTTGATACCACTGTTTCTGATCATCCTCCCCTACATCTCCATCCACCATTTTCGAGTAGAAGAAGGATGGAGCTGGGATTTCCAAGTTAGAGGGTGAAGATGCAAGTTCAGCAAATTTCTGGGTAAAACCCGTAGGGTATACCTTCGGTGATTTCATCAAATCTCCCTGAACACAACTCCGATGATCGTGATTCTTGTTTCTCTAGAAAGTAGACAAAAATCTCTTAATTTTTGGGCACAAGAACCGTATGATTTCATGGAGAAATGAGAGAGATATCCTGTTTACAAGTTTCGGTTTCAGAATCAACACTGTCCTGGACCAGTCACCTTGTTTTGTTAATATCTCTCAATCTACTGGATGCATGCGCGTGAAACTTCTTCCATTTGAAAGTAGACGAAATTACCTTCACAATGAGCACCGGTTTGGATAAATTTGGTCACGGATTGACCAAATTATGCCTGTTGCAAAACTGAGTCATGTTGCTGGAAAACAGAAAGAAGAATGCTGGAAATGTGTTTCGTCAAATTTGAGTTCGGTTCGCCGAAGTCTCGAACGCCATCAGTTCGATATATTGAAGTGGGGTCCAGTAGCGAGGATGATTGACTTAGTTACTGGTTGCGCAAGTGGGACCCATCAAGTTCAGATGCGGAGGCACTTGGAGCGTGTACGTGACTACGGGGATTGTTCGAGTGGTTACAATCCGGCCGTCCGTGTTCCGGCGTGATTTCTCGTGGGATCGTCAACCGGGTGAGTTCTACTCACGGATAGGGATATTTTTCGTGTCTTGAAATTATATCGGGTTGAGTCATAAGGCAATTATCAATTTTCGAAAGATTTTGGAACCGAAAACCGTTTTTGAACAATATCGCATTTTTACGGTTTTTATTGAATTGTTGAACAATTTATGAAATTGTGATTTTTAGTGCTTTCACTGGAATATGGCCTGGAATGTTGTTTATTAAATTCGTTTTCAGGTTGGAGAACGAACAGAATTCGCTTTGGGCGAGAAATGGAAAGCGGAATGAGAAACTAGAATTCGGTAACAGAACAGGCCGCACGGGTCGTGCGCCCCTGGGCACGGACCGTGCGTCCTCTTCGGGTTGGCTGTGTGATTTTGGTAAATCACGCACGGGTCGTGCGCCCCTGGGCACGGACCGTGCGCCCCTGGGCACGGACCGTGCGTGAGCTGCTGTTACCGGACTCCGATTTCTCATTTCGTGGCTCCTTTCGATCCCGAATGACTTCTAATCTTCTTCCCAACCCATTTTAAGGATATTGCCTTATTGACAACCGTATTTTGAACTTATTCGACTCACAATTTTGAAAAAGAGTTTCAAAAGCATAATTGATTGAAAAACCGAAACCCTAGTATACGTGTGGGTACACCGTCTGATGGACTGACTGAATATATATGTTTATATATGTCAAATGAAAATGATTATAATGCCGGAGGTCTAAATTATGAATTCCTCAAAACGGGTTATAGATCGATATGGATATTGTTTATCCAATTATTATGTGACTGATCCTTTGGTGATCAAAATGAAAAAGAAGATATAAATTATCTAACTCTCGAGAACTTGATGCGTATTGTCATACGTATTGCGTTGGGTGACGACCCGACAAGTAGCATACTAGGGAGGGTAGTCATGACCCCTTACCTAGGCCCTGAATGTGTTTTGGCGTGGTCAACTCACGGGTTACCGGGATTAGCACTGGATTGCAGTCGGTTTATGCTAAATGGAACACACGATTATCGGGATTAGCACTGGATTGCAGTCGGTACGTGTTAAATAAATTCACGAAGTGCGTGGCATTTCGATTATAGCTTGTGATAGCTAATTATCTATTTTTGATAACAGTTTAATAAGTTGAACACACGGTTACCGGGATTAGCACTGGATTGCAGTCGGTACGTGTTAATTAAACTCACGAAGTGCGAGGCATTTCGATTAATGAATAAGACATTGTTATGTCAGCTTTTGTTGTAACGGTTTAATAAATTGAACCGAGTGTTAGTGAGGAGGCACGGTAGGACTCACTGAGACAAGTTGTCTCACCCAATCCATATTTGTTGTTTTTACAGAGAACAGGTTATAAGGACAGCAGGCGGCACAGTTGGTTGTTGGGTTTGATGAGAAGATTGAAGATTGATTCATGTATTATTGTCCTTGTTCTTCTGTAGTTGTATCTGCATTCGGTCGTATGACTCGAGCTTGTATTATTTTATTTATTAGTTTCCGCTGTTTCTTGTAAAGATGTATATCTGAACAGGAATTTTTATACTCTGATTTATACCAAATTGTATATTTAGGTATTTCCATGTTAAAGAAA
This sequence comes from Astragalus membranaceus, assembly GCA_039519185.1. Classification (NCBI taxonomy): domain Eukaryota; kingdom Viridiplantae; phylum Streptophyta; class Magnoliopsida; order Fabales; family Fabaceae; genus Astragalus; species Astragalus membranaceus. The sequence continues at coordinate 42,345,990 of CM076852.1, forward strand.
TACCGGGGTGTTACATCAATCATCTTCTACTCCTCTTCTCTAAGATCTACTATATCTCATATATCATCTTTATCTCACTAATAGATCTAATATATTCAATATCCTGATTATCTCTTATAATATCTTTATTGGCAATATTGAATACAATTTAAACAAGTCTTGCTTGTCTTCATATCCAAAAGTTCAAATCACATTTTCCGCATCCGATTTGAAAAAGAATATAATCATCATTTGCGAAAAGAATCCATATTTACTCATAACCTTATTCACCCCCCTCTAAGGCTATATAATAAGTCTAACAGTTGCTGGCGCACTGGGCGCCATGGGCGCCGTATGTGGCTGCCCTGTTGTTGTTGCTGGCGCACTGGGCGCCATGAGCGCCATGTCTGACTGCCTGCTGCTTGTTGTCTGTTGGTTGCTGGGCGCACTGGGCGCCATGGGCGCCATGGGCGCCATGTGTGGCTGCCTCGTTCGGTTGCTGGGCGCATTGGGCGCCGTCTTGTGGGTTGTTGGGTACTTTAGGCGCATTAGGCCCACGGTTGGCTAATTGTTGGTTAAGTCGTTAATTTGTTAATCGTTAATTTGTGGAGTTGTTAACCGTTGGTTGAGTTGTTACACTGTTAACTTGTTAAGTTGCTAAATTGTTGGCTCAGTTGTTGAATTGTTGATGATGTTGCACCTAGTTGGATTGCCTCTATTTATTGGCAAGATGTTATGTCGTAGGCCTATGGCCATCGTTGAGACCCTGTTGTTGTTGTGCTGGTATGTAACCCTTGTTATTGACTGCCTGAGCATTCATCACCGCGTCGCATGGATAACATCCCACGTTGGCCTGGACTGGCAAATTATGTTGAAGGCTTATGCATAGTACCACATGCATATGCATAGTATCAAGTCGCATTCATATTGCACCCTTAAGTGACTATGTTGATGACTTGTGATTGATCGAAGTTGATTGTTGGCCGTGAAGTGGTGAATTCATATCCTCTGATTCTAATATACTGTTTTTCATATGTCCTATTATATGGTTTGATATCTCACCCCTTCTGTTTGAATGTTACCCTCCTGTTGGTAACGTGCAGGTAATCACGAATAAAGGCTGCTTACCTTCGTTTGATCGAGTCGGTGTCGTCGCTCTGATACGTAACACTCTAGGGGGGATGAACACGTGTTTTCCTTATTATTTTGTTATCATTATTTTATTGTTGAAACTTAAAGTCGTTATTATCAAGGATTTTGCTGTTTTTTAGCTGTCTTAAGTTGGTTAGAGACGCCACGATTATTTTGAATTGACTTTTGTTGTGAATCCGTTGCGTAGTAATGAAGGTGAGTTATTTTTAAAGACTAAAAGGTTATTTATTGGTTCATCCAAAAGTAAAGTGTTATGTATCTGTTTTCACAGGCGAATTAATCATGTTTGTTGTTTTTAAGAAGAAGGTGTGGCACTCCATTAATTTGTTGGAAATTTTTATAAACTCTGATTTTTCGTATTATTTTACCGGGTAGAAATGGGGTGTTACACAGCGCAATGATAATAATAAACAAATATAAACTGTAAAGAAAGTCAAGAGAGAGGGATAGAGATACACCAGGATTTTTACGAGGTTCGGGATAAAAGCCCTACGTCCTCGGCCTCAGGCTTTGCAACCTTTGGACTTGCTGACAACCACTATATGAAGAATGTTTTACAAATAGGCAACTTCAAATAGCAAATCCCAATTTCCCCAAATTGAGAACCCGAGCTCCCCGCTAAGGATTCCAACACCGCTTCAATCTCACCGATTGAACGACCCAAGAACACCTCCCAGGATTTCAACACCGCTTCAATCTCACTGATTGAACGACCCAAGAACACCTCCCAGGATTTCAAAATAACCACTTAGAAAACGAATACAATATGAGATCTACGAACCAATCACTTCAGCAGTATAGTAACAATATAGTAGAGTGAGAGATGATTGGTTTTTGAAAATGAAGAACTTTGAAATATAGATCCGAAAATGAAAGCTCTTATTTTTTTCTCTTTGCTTTTGATTTGAAATTGCGTAGAAGAGAAGTGGAGTGGTGTGTTTTTCATTTGAGATCCAACGTCCCTATTTATAGAAAATGTAAAAAATTGACCGTTGGAAGATTTTATAAAATGTTAGAATCGATTCTTTGCTTTTAGAAAGGAAGCTTGAAATCGATTCCTTGCTCTTTGAAAGGAAGCTTGAAATCGATTCCTTGCTCTTTGAAAGGAAGCTTGAAATCAATTGTATGCTTCAAAATAGGGAATGTTAAAATCGATTCTTTGCTTCCAAATAGATTAGGAAATCGATTGTTCTCTTTTAAGCCTTACATACTCAATGATAAATCGATTATGTGCTCTGTAGGAAGGCATGTAATCGATTCTTTACTTTTAAAACCAACTTGGAAATCGATTGTTTCAACAAAGGAAAGTAAGTAATCGATTTCATAGTCCAATGTTTTTAGTATATAATCGATTTTATACTCCTATGAGACAATCTAAAATCGATTTATACTCCTATGAAAACATTATAAAATCGATTCTTTTGCTTTAAAAAAGAATTGAGAACCCGAGCTCCCCGCTAAGGATTTCAACACCACTTCAATCTCACCGATTGAACGACCAAGAACACCTCCCAGGATTTCAACACCACTTCAATCTCACTGATTGAACGACCCAAGAACACCTCCCAGGATTTCAAAATAACCACTTAGAAAACGAATACAATATGAGATCTACGAACCAATCACTTCAGCAGTATAGTAACAATATAGTAGAGTGAGAGATGATTGGTTTTTGAAAATGAAGAACTTTGAAATATAGATCTAAAAATGAAAGCTCTTATTTTTTTCTCTTTGCTTTTGATTTGAAATTGCGTAGAAGAGAAGTGGAGTGGTGTGTTTTTCATTTGAGATCCAACGTCTCTATTTATAGAAAATGTAAAAAATTGACCGTTGGAGGATTTTATAAAATGTTAGAATCGATTCTTTGCTTTTAGAAAGGAAGCTTGAAAATCGATTTCTTGCTTCAAAATAGGGAATGTTAAAATCGATTCTTTGCTTCCAAATAGATTAGGAAATCGATTGTTCTCTTTTAAGCCTTACATACTCAATGATAAATCGATTATGTGCTCTGTAGGAAGGCATGTAATCGATTCTTTACTTTTAAAACCAACTTGGAAATCGATTGTTTAAATAAAGGAAAGTAAGTAATTGATTTCATAGTCCAATGTTTTTAGTATATAATCGATTTTATACTCCTATGAGACAATATAAAATCGATTTATACTCCTATGAAAACATTATAAAATCGATTCTTTTGCTTTAAAAAACATTTTCCCATTATCTGTCTTTCTCATGCATGCATGCATTTGACTAAAATATTTTTCAAGGCCTTCAACACAACAATTTTATTTTTTAAAACATTTTTAAAAACATCATCTCTCTTCTACTAAATGTCATAAGGCTGAAGGGATAGGATCTTACATTCGAGTCCTATCAAAAGCAGATAAACAATTAGGTCTTCAACTTCATTGCTGCTTCTTCTGCAAGCCATTGCACTTTAGTCCCTGCTCTTTGATTTAATCCATGTTCTTTCATTCAACTGCAACCATTAGTAGACAAGATGTAATTTGTTATCATACAAAATAAAGAGCGTTTGTCCTTGGTTCAACAAACTCCCCCTTTTTGATGATAACAAATTACATTATGCATAGGGGGGGTGATAATAATGAAAAATTTTCAAAGAGCTCCCCCTAAGCATAAGCATAAAAATATTCATCTAAACCAATCTTATAATTAATCACAATATAAGCACAGATAGCAGCAGATATTTTCTCCCCCACATAATCACATTATAAGCAGATATTTTCTCCCCCATGCATATATTTTCTCCCCCTTTGTTTTCATCAAAAAGGAGGGGAGGTGAGCACATACAAACATAATCACTTTATAAACTAGCAAAGTCAAGCATCCCTAGCTCTCTACGGATTTTACAAAATTGAGCTTCGGCTAGGGGTTTAGTGAAGATGTCCGCTAGTTGGGCATCAGTGCCTACAAATTTCAATCCTATGCTCCCCCTAGAAACATGATCTCTAATGAAATGGTGCCTTAAGTCTATATGCTTAGTTCTAGAGTGTTGGATGGGGTTCTTAGCAATATTGATGGCACTAGTGTTATCACATAAAACAGTCACATTTTCATATAGTAAACCAAAATCCTCTAAAGTCTGTTTCATCCACAGAACTTGTGCAACGCAATTTCCAACCGCCACATATTCAGCTTCAGCGGTGGACAAAGCAAAACTGTTCTGTTTCTTACTATACCAGCAAAATCAGCATCACAGAAACCAACTAAATCAAACATACTCGATTTCGGGTACCACAAACCAAAGTCTAAGGTCCCCTTAACATATCTAAGAATTCGTTTTACAGCTTTGAAATGTGATTCTTTTAGACATGCTTGAAATCGAGCACACAGGCAGACAGCGAACATAATATCAGGACGAGAAGCAGTTAAATATAATAGACTACCCATCATACCTCGATACATAGTTTCATTTACCGGTTTACCTTGCTCATCCTTATCCAACTGTGTTGCGGTCGCCATAGGAGTGCCGATTTCCTTTGCATCATTCATGTCATATTTCTTTAGCAGCTCCTTTGAGAACTTGTTTTGGGATATGAATATTCCTTCATTCATTTGTTTTGCTTGAAGTCCCAAAAAGAAATTTAGTTCCCCCATCATGCTCATTTCGAATTCACTAGTCATCATCTCAGAAAATTCCTTGCATAGATCATCATTAGTAGACCCAAAGATAATATCATCAACATAGATTTGAACTACAATGATATGTTTGCCCTTGGTTTTAAGGAATAAGGTAGAGTCAATCCTACCCTTTTGGAAACCATTGGCAGTTAAATGTTTGCTTAGTCTCTCATACAAAGCTCTAGGGGCTTGCTTTAATCCATAAAGAACTTTGTCAAGTTTGAAAACATGGTTTGGGTTTTTAAAATCTTCAAAACCAGGGGGTTGTTTTACAAATACTTCTTCTTCTAAAAAACCATTTAGGAAGGCACTCTTGACATCCATTTGGTGTAGTTTGAAGCCCATGTAACTAGCAAATGCCAATATTATACGAATGGACTCCAACCTAGCCACTGGAGCAAAAGTTTCTTCAAAATTCACCCCTTCGATTTGGTTAAAACCTTGAACAACCAAACAACTTTTGTTTAATAAAATAGTACCATTTTCATCAAGTTTGTTGCGAAAAATCCATTTGGTACCTATGATGGTTCTGTCAACAGGTTTTTCGACTAAATGCCAAACTTTGTTCCGTTCAAATTGTTCAAGTTCTTTTTGCATTGACAAAACCCATTCTGGATCAGTTAAAGCTTCCTTGATATTATTAGGAACTATTTGAGAGACAAAAGCACTATGAAAGCTTAAAAGATTAAGAGAAGAACGAGTTGTTACCCCCTTTGATGGACTACCAATAATTTGCTCCATGGGATGATCTCGAACTGGTTTCCAAGATTTGGGCAAATCATCATGTGTTCTTCCATGGAGATGATGATAGATGTCTTGGGGCTCTCGTTCCACTTCAGATTCTTCTTGAGGTTCCACTTGCACCTCGGCTTCTTCTACACTTTCACTTTTTGATTCAGGTATTCTGTTTTTGATCACTTCAACCACTTCATCCTCATCATCAGCTTTCTTGGCAAATGGGTTAGTTTCATCAAAAGAAACATGTATAGATTCTTGCATATTTTTATCAATCTTATTGTAAACAATATATGCTCTACTATAACTTGAATAACCCATAAAAATACCTTCGGTTGATTTGGCATCAAACTTACCCAACTTATCTTTTGTGTTTAGAATGAAGCACTTACTTCCAAAAACCTTGAAGTATGAAATATTTGGAGCTCTACCAATCCACAACTCATATGGCGTCTTGTTAAGAGATGGCCTCAAGTATACCTTGTTTAGAACGTGACAAGCTGTGTAAACTGCATGACCCCAAAAATATTTTGGAAGGTTGTGCTCGTTCAACATTGTTCTACTCATCTCTTGCATGGTTCTATTCTTCCTTTCCACCACACCGTTTTGTTGAGGAGTTCTTGGAGCTGAAAAGTTATGATGAACACCATATTTTTCACACCAAGTCCTGAATGATGAATTTTCGTACTCTCCTCCATGATCGCTTCTTATTTCCTTGATAGCTAAGCTTTTCTCATTCTGTAACTTTCTGCACAACTTAGGAAACTCGTTAAAAGCGTCACTTTTATTTGCAAGTAGTATAACCCAAGTATATCTAGAAAAGTCATCAACAATCACGAAGACATACTTAGACCCTCCTAGACTTACATCAATTTCACCAAATAAATCAAGATGGAGCAATTCAAGCACATTTTTGGTGGAAATAACAGGTTTTGTATTAAAATAGGTTTTATGCATCTTACCTAGCTGACATGCATCACATAATTGGCCTTTTTCATATTTGAACTTAGGTAGACCTCTAACATGCTCATTCTTACTTAACTTAGATAGATGTTCTATACTAGCATGTCCTAAACGTCTATGCCACAGATCCACATCACCAATCAAGGTAGGCATGCATACAATATCATCACTTACATTGTCAAAGTCAACATAGTATACATTGTTTTCTCGAAAGCCAGTGATAAAGAGTTTTGAAGTTCTATGAGTAATAAGACATTTGTCAACAGAGAAGTGCACATCAAAATCATTATCACACAATTGGCTAACACTCAGTAGATTGAATTTCACACCATCAACTAATAAGGCATTTTTGATTTTTATTGTGTTTTCCTTACCCACACAACCTTTACCTATTACTTGAGCAGATTCATTGTTGGCAAACTTTACAGATCCACTAGCTTTGGTGCTCAATTTCAGGAATAATGAAGTATCACCAGTCATATGTCTTGAACACCCACTATCAACCATCCATACATTTTTTTTAGATGAAGGACCAACCTGCAAAAGGAACATTTAACAACTAGCACGAGGTACCCAAATTTTGTTGGGTCCTTGGGGGTTAGTCGTCAAGGGGTTTGCTTTCACAATCCACCTTGGTTTCTCACAGGCAGGTATAAGGGTACCAAGCTCACATAATTTACGAATAGGACATCTAAGAGAGCTATGGTTCCCTTTTTGACAATAGGTGCATGAGAAAATAGTAGGTGTATAACTTGAAGTAGCAGCTACAAAAGTTATTTTCTTGTTCAAAACAGAGGAGGTGGAATTACCTTTGTACTCAATACCTCTCCTATCAGCATATCCATGTTGGGAGTGAAGTAACTTGGTCAAGGTCTTTTCACCAACCTCAAACTTTTTTAGGGTTGCTTTCAAAATTTCATTTTCAACCTTGGCTTTTTCAAAATTTTTGTTTAAGCTCAAGAAACTCAAGGTTGAAGGGTTTTGTTTTAAGTAGCTCATTCTTCAATTTAGCTACCTCATTTTCAAGAGTCTCAATTTGAGTGGACAAGCTTTTGTTGCTCTTTGTCAATTTCTTAGATTTTAACAAAAGAGTTTCATGTTCAAAATAGAGAGCTTCAAAAGCCTCACTCAAATCGTGACTACTACACGCATCATCAAATAAATCATCATGCATAGAAGAATCAAAAAGACTATAGGAATTAAGGATTACCTTAGATGCGTCATTTTCCATATTGCAGACAACATTGTCAGTCTTCTCATCTTCATCTGATTCACTATCAGTGCCAAGACTGTCCCATGTAGCTTCAGGTGTGTCATTAGCCATAAGACAATCCGCATTTGCGACTTCCTCTTCTTCCTCTGTATCACCCTCAGTATCTGTGTTGTCCCATGTAGCCTTCATAGCTTTCTTTTGTTTCTATTTGGATTTCAGCTTTGGACAGTTTGCTTTGAGGTGACCTGGTTTGTTGCATTCGAAACACTTTGGTTGATCATCTCTCTTCTCATACTTGTCTTCTTTGTTGTAACCAGACTTCTTTGAGAAATCCCCCTTTCCAAGCTTGTTGAATCTCATGAATGTTTTGAAATTCTTGGCAAACAGAGCCATGTCTTCATTATCAGTTTCTTCATCAGACTCAACCTCTTTCCTTGCTCTAGGGGCAAGAGACTTCTTTTCTTTTACCAGCAAGGGCAGGAGACTTCTTTTCTTTTACCACTTCCTTTTCTTGAACTTTCTTCGCGGCCAATACCACCTCAAATGCAATAAGTGACCTGATCAAGTCTTCTTGGGGCAGAGTGCCAATATCTTTGGCTTCAGTGATTGCACAAGTTTTTGGAAACAACTCACTGGTCAGGGATGCAAGAATCTTCCCATTTATATCCTTTGTAGAATGCTTCTTCCCTAGTGCCCTCAAGTTGTTTACTATCAGATTCAGTCTCTGGTGCATAGCTGCAACCGATTCACCTTCCTTCATTTTGAAGGCTTCATACTCAGACGTGAGGATTCTGATTTTTGTAGCCTTCACTTGGCTTGTACCGACATGTGTAGCTTCCAAGCAATCCCAGATCTCTTTAGCTGTCTGACACCCTTTTACCCTTCCATATTCTTCTTCACATAGAGATAGGTGAAGAATGTTCATAGCTTTGGCATTCTGAGAGATTTTGTCTAACTCAGACTTTCTCAGTTCGCTCAGATCAATGGTGTAGATGTCTTCAACTGGAACTTCTTCTGCTTTGCCGATAGCTTGAATTTTTGTAGTATCTCCGTCAACAACACCACCAGGTTTTCTAATTTTGATCTTCATAAGAATCAGTGGTCCATCAACAATAATTTTCCACAGACTAAAATCTATTGCCTGCACATGACACTTCATTCGACTACTCTAGTAGTCATAGTTAGTCTCATCAAACAAGGGTGGCCTATTGAAGGACATCCCCTCTTTCATAAAAGAACCCATGATCATAGATAAATAAATAAAATAAAAATGCGAGATGTTATGCTCTATATGCAATTTCTAGCTCTTGATACCACTTGTTGGACTATAGGTTAACCTTAGAGGGGGGTGAATAAGGTTATGTGCAAAACTTGAGTTCTTTTCGGTTTTCAAAACTTTTACAATGCTTGTTTAAAACAGATGCGGAAACTAAGATTTAAAGCATTAACAGTGTTCATTTAAATGAAATGCGGAAACTAAGATTTAAACTATATGATGCACCTAATATGATTCACCTAAGCACACAGATCAGGCACAGCGTATTATTATGCTATTATAATAATTTAGGATAGAAAGATATGCAGCGCAATGATAATATAGACAAATATAAACTGTAAAGAAAGTCAAGAGAGGGGGATCGGGATACACCAGGATTTTTACGAGGTTCGGGATAAAAGCCCTACGTCCTCGGCCTCAGGCTTTGCAACCTTTGGACTTGCTGACAACCACTATATGAAGAATGTTTTACAAACAGGCAACTTCAAATAGAAAATCCCCATTTCCCCAGATTGAGAACCCGAGCTCCCCGCTAAGGATTTCAACACCGCTTCAATCTCACCGATTGAACGACCCAAGAACACCTCCCAAGATTTCAACACCACTTCAATCTCAGTGATTGAACGACCCAAGAACACCTCCTAGGATTTCAAAATAACCACTTAGAAAACGAATACAATATGAGATCTACGAACCAATCACTTCAGCAGTATAGTAACAATATAATAGAGTGAGAGATGATTGGTTTTTGAAAATGAAGAACTTTGAAATATAGATCTGAAAATGAAAGCTCTTATTTTTTCTCTTTGCTTTTGACTTGAAATTGCATAGAAGAGAAGTGGAGTGGTGTGTTTTTCATTTGAGATCCAACGTCCCTATTTATAGAAAATGTAAAAAATTGACCGTTGGAGGATTTTATAAAATGTTAGAATCGATTCTTTGCTTTTAGAAAGGAAGCTTGAAATTGATTCCTAGCTGTTTGAAAGGAAGCTTGAAATCGATTCCTTGCTCTTTGAAAGGAAGCTTGAAATCGATTGTATGCTTCAAAATAGGGGATGTTAAAATCGATTCTTTGCTTCCAAATAGATGAGGAAATCGATTGTTCTCTTTTAAGCCTTACATACTCAATGATAAATCGATTATGTGCTCTGTAGGAAGGCATGTAATCGATTCTTTACTTTTAAAACCAACTTGGAAATCGATTGCTTCAATAAAGGAAAGTAAGTAATCGATTTCATAGTCCAATGTTTTTAGTATATAATCGATTTTATACTCCTATGAGACAATATAAAATCGATTTATACTCCTATGAAAACATTATAAAATTGATTCTTTTGCTTTAAAAAACATTTTCCCATTATCTGCCTTTCTCATACATGCATGCATTTGACTAAAATATTTTTCAAGGCCTTCAACACAACAATTTTATTTTTTAAAATATTTTTAAAAACATCATCTCTCTTCTACTAAATGTCATAAGGCTGAAGGGATAGGATCTTACATTCGAGTCCTATCAAAAGCAGATAAACAATTAGGTCTTCAACTTCATTGCTGCTTCTTCTGTAAGCCATTGCACTTTAGTCCCTGCTCTTTGATTTAATCCCCGTTCTTTCATTCAACTGCAACCATTAGTAGACAAGATGTAATTTGTTATCATACAAAACAAAGAGCGTTTGTCCTTAGTTCAACAATAAGCATCTCTCGCACCAACATTTGATCCATCAACTGCTCTCAACCGTTCCTCAAGCATTTTCAGTTTGTCTTTGGCTTGAGGGTTCTCCATAGAGTAATTGTGAGGGAGCCCACTCATACCATAGTAAGGATGAATCATCGGAACTATGGCTGGGTCCACATTTGGGATATGTGAATGAGTGGGGTTTCTGAGATTGGATCCCTGAGCTTGAGCATCAACTATCGGTGGGGGAGTGTAGCTAAGGTTGAATTTGTGGAGCCCCCGGATTACCATCGTGACCTGTCAGTGCAGACTGTCTTTGGCCCACGACTCCTGAGGGACCATCTTCCGGATTGGCAGCGACTGTCGGAGGTGTGTAACCTTGCGGAAGTCCGTAAGGAGGCCATTGGTAACCCTGGTCATTAGCCCTAGTAGGATACACTGTATTTGAGTAATTGTAAAACCTTTAAGATCTCAGCCATCTGTTCTTTCATCCCATCTATTTCTGCCCTAAGCTCTTGATTGCCTAGGTTCTGATTATCCTGACCTAAGTCATTCTGGTGTGGAATGTCCTGATCTGGGTTATCCTAAGGCGGATTGTCCTGATTTGCTTCCATGTTTCTAGCCTGAGAACGAGTCCAATAGCGATGTTGTCGCACCAGCTTGTCTTTTACCCTCTGTTGATGGGATACATGGTATGAGTATATGAATGGATGAAAAGATGAGTGATGCATGTGTCCATGAGTCTTATTGTTTAATGCCGAGAATCGTAAGTGCATCTTGAGTTGTCATAAGTACACAAATTGACGTTTCAGAATATTTTCAAGAAAAAGGATCAACAGGTGAAACAAACAAACATGATTTATAGGGAAAAGTACAAAATTTTTTGAAATAAAATTTCGAAAGGAAAAGTACAATGCTCTTTTAAATTTCGCTCAAATACATATGGCTTTTATTTTTCCACTCCTCTCTCTTTTTCTATTGGTAGTGCTACCAGCTTTTGATAACTCATATTTATATGAGTTATTTATATTCTTTAGGCTTAAGTTAATGTGAGTTCTTAAGTAATTATGTGGTTAAATATGTAAATATGTGTTAAGAAGTGTAAAAGAAGGGTTAGGAGATAATTTGTTATCATTTGACACATTTGGTGCCTTTGTCAGTATTTTAATGTTTCTGATAAAGTGCTGCAGCGGTAAGCGCTATAGCGCTATATGGCGGTGGGACAGCTGGGCAATATTAGAGCATACTACTATTTGATGAGTCATCGTGCTAATCCTCTGCTGAAAGCCTGACACGGACACTTCCAAGTGGAAAGTTTGGACACGTGGCGCATTTCTAGTGATAGATTGTTTTTAAATGATGAGAAGTGTCATTGTCACCTTTTTGAAAAGCTACTTTATGAGATTAGGATAATATCTAACTTCTTCTTCCACACAACATAGAATTCAGAATAGAGGAGAGAGTTTTTGTAGCGAAAAACTTGACACCATTTTCCTCCATTAATCCTCTCCTTCAAGCTCTTATTTTTCAAGAGAAGATCATCATTTCCAACACTGTGAAGCTGTGCTTTAGCGTCAGCAACCCATCTCATGAGAAGGAGCTCACGTAGTGTATCTTTTGCAACCGTGTCTCCTCTTTTCCTATTCGGTAATATGAGTTTTCTTGTTTGTATTGTGTTGATGATGCTCACCATGAGCTAAACACTTAGTAGTTGGATTGCTTGGAACTTTGTAATGAATTTTTAGTATTGTTAATATAATATTGTGATGTTTGCGTTTCAATCTTTGTGCTATAATACTTTCAAACTCGTTTTGGGATTGATCAACTAAAATGGGTACATTCGTAGGTACAAACATGGTCTACGATTCTAAGTCAAAGGTTGATATGAATGAAAGGTTGTTTAAAGACATTTAGACAACTTGTGCTTAACTCTAGACATAGGGGAGCAATAGTTCATAAGGTGAATACTGTGGGTTCCTCATTATACAGGGGTGGACTTATTTAGAACTAGACATAAGGGTTTTGTTACAGGCACAACATCATATGCTACAGCACTTAGCGCTACAACGTCAGATGTTATAGCGCTTTACTTTAAAGGGTTTACTTTGGGAAAAGCAGTCCAACTCATTTTATCAACTCTTGAACTTTCATTCTGAATTTCTACTTATCATCTATCTTTACTTGTTTATTTACATTTATGTTATTCACAATACTTGTTGACAACTTGTTATTGTTACTTGTTTTTCTCACTAGCTTAATTACTAACTTAAATATAGAAGTAAACTCAACAATCTCTGTGGGAACGATATTTACTTATCACTCTATTACTTGTTGTGATTGTGTACACTTGCACAAAATACTTTTCTCACAACAAGTTTTTGGCGCTGTTGCTGGGGATTGTGAAAGTTAATTTCTATTGTTTAGTTAGTAAGTTTAGTTAGTTTAGATTATTTTATTTAGCATGTTCTGTTTTTCTAGAAAAAATTTTTATTATTGTGTTTTGTGTTTGTAGTGTGTTTCTCTTTGTTGTTATTTGTGTTTAGTGTTTGTGAAAAAAAATCCACTTTATGCCATGGACCATTTGAATTTTTACTCCATGCAAGCAAGGAATGCTCAACAACAATTTTTCAACTATGATTTCCATGGGAGTGAACATGAAAGGGGCTGTTATGAGACAAATTTCATGCCCATGACAACCCAAAATATGGATTATGGCATGGAAAATGTTGTGTGTGAGCAAGATTCATATTCTCATGCTCAAACTGAAGGATTACATGAGGACAACTCTGATTTAAAAGAACTCTTAGCTCAATTCCTTGAGGATATCAAAGTGGATAGAGGAAACTCTCAAGTGTCAAGCAAGAATATGGAAGAGAGTTGTATTGAAGAGATGGTTGAGCAAAAGGAAGATAATTTCAAAGAACTCTTAGCTCATTCAATTGAATATATGAAGGTGGAGCGTGATAACTTTGAAGCTTCGTGTAAGAATATAGAGGCTCACTTTAACACTATAATGGAGCATCTAAAAGAAGAGAGTTGTATTGAAGAGCTGGTTGAGCAAAAGAAAGAAAAAAGTGTAGAGTTTGAAGATGAATTTTATCATTTGGACAACTCTGATTTTAAAGAAATTTTTGCTCAGTCCATTGAATCTACTGAGTTGGTTGAGCAAGAGGAAGAAAAAGAGAGTGTAGAGTGTGAACTTGAATGTGGTCAATTGGAAATGGTGGAAGAACAAAAAAATTGTGTAGTTGTAGAAAAAGAAAAATTCAAAAATAGTGACAAAGAAGAAGAACCAAGGTTGAGGTATGAAAAGAGTCACGTGACAATTGAGACTCAACCCTTGGTAATTGAAGAAAATAGTCCTCCGCAAAATGAGCTTCAATTTTTTCAAGAGAGGGGGAATTCCTATCCCAAATGCTTATTGGTTGGTGCATGGGATTTCTGACCAAAAAGAGAAAGCGGAAGGATGATATTTTCTTCTTGTCCTATTATCCACCCTAACTTGGGTTTTGAATGTCAAGTCTAGCTAAGGACTCTTAAACTAAGCGCTACTGGGAGGCAACCCAGATTTTTAGGACAAATTATGTTGTTCTGTGTGTTTTTGTTTTTACTATTACAGCTATGAATAAGAAGACTTGTGGTATGTATGTGCTGTCAATTATGCAGATTTCTGATGCTGTAGCACCATGTGCTATAGCACTCGTAGCTGAGGTGTTGACATTGTGGTTAAAATAGTTAAAAAGAAGATGATGAGAAAGATGATGGAGAGCATAATAAGAAAGAAGAGGGAAGTAATAACCTTCCTAAGTATTTCTGGGCAGACGCGGTAAGCACCGCATGCTATGTAATGAATAGAGTCCTCATAAGGCCTATTCTAAAACAAACGCCCTATGAAATTTACAAAGGAAGAAAGCCAAATATCTCCCACTTTCACGTATTCGGATGTAAGTGCTTTGTTTTGAATAATGGGAAGGACAATCTTGGTAAGTTTGATGCTAAAGTTGATGAGGGCATTTTTCTTGGATATTCCAACTCTAGTAAAGCTTTTAGAATTTATAATAAAAGAACCTTGTCTATAGAAGAATCAGTGCATGTTACCTTTGATGAAACTAACCCCAAAATTGTGGTAGAAAAGAATGTTGATGATCTTGCAGAAATTTTGGGAAACAGCCTTCTAAAAGAACAGGACAAAAGCAAGGAAGATGAAGATCAATCACCTCATCAAGATCTACCTAAAGAATGGAGAATGTCAAAGGACCATCCTCTTGACAAAGATCTACCTCTCAAAAGGGGTAACTACTAGAAACTCTTTAAAAAATGCATGTAACCATATGGCTTTCGTCTCTCAAATTGAACCAAACAATATTGATGAAGCTATTTTTGACGAACATTGGACCCTTGCCATGCAAGAGGAATTAAATCAATTTGAGAGAAACAATGTTTGGGAACTCGTTCCTAAACCTAAAGACCATCTAGTGATTGGAACCAAATGGGTTTTTCGGAACAAGCTTGATGAAAACGACATTATTATTAGAAATAAAGCAAGACTTGTTGCCAAAGGCTACAATCAACAAGAGGGCATAGATTTTGATGAAACCTATGCCCCCGTGGCTAGGCTAGAAGCCATTCGCATGCTTCTTGCTTTTTCTTGCATCATGGATATTAAACTTTTTCAAATGGACGTAAAAAGTGCGTTTTTAAATGGTTATATTCAAGAAGAGGTATATGTTGATCAACCCCCAGGTTTCACAAATTATGAGTTTCCCAATCACGTTTTCAAATTGAAAAAGGCATTGTATGGCTTGAAACAAGCACCTCGAGCTTGGTATGATCGCTTAAGCAAATTTCTACTTGAAAAAGGTTTTGAATGAGGTAAAGTTGATACAACACTTTTCATCAAACATTCAAATCATGACATCTTACTTGTTCAAATTTACGTTGATGACATTATCTTTGGAGATACTAATGAATCTCTTTGTGAAGAATTTTCTAACATCATGCAAAGTGAATTTGAAATGTCCATGATGGGTGAGCTTCGATACTTCCTTGGATTACAAATCCATCAAACAAAGGAAGGAATCTTTATAAACCAATCCAAATACTGCAAAGAGCTCCTTAAGAAATTTGGAATGTGTAACACCCCGATAATTCTAACATGTAGAATCACCGAAATGCACTCAATGGCATACATCAGAGTAACTTCATGTTACTAAAATGTTGAACACAACTAAAACTTTCGATAATACATATCAAATGGTTCTCTGAACCTCATAAACTTTCTGAAAATGCTTAAGTTTCAAAACTTAAGACTTGTACATAATCCTGGTGTTCAATACTCAAAACATAAAGTAGCGGAAACGATTTTACAACTTAAACAATGAAAGTCATACAATCGTGACATAACTAAATAAAAATACAAAGGGCTAAGCGGAAATCCAATTTCCAATAGTTCCATGAGTCGCACCGGCTAACCGTGCTTTGTCGCCTTTGCTTTCCCCTGCTTCTCTGTAAAAACCACAAATATGAAGGGTGAGATAAACATTATCTCAGTGAGTCCTATCGAGACCCCTTACTAACTCTAGCGGTTCATTATACTTTACTTTGAACTCGTGGCCCTAAAAAGCAACCACGTGGAAATATTTTAAGTTCCTGTATCCTTTATGCTCATGGCCCTCCTAAGCGACACATAAAGCATACAATATTTTACCTCTTGTAATTTGTAGCCCTACTAAGCAACTACGCATTACATTTTGTTCCATGATTTTAGCATAACACCTCAGCCTACCTATTTTATAGGCACTTCTTTGGCTTTGGTGAACCCATCCCGCTATTTCTAGTGGGGGAAACATTCTTGAGTCTAGGTTTTGGGGCTCATGACTTCCCCTCCCCTAGTATGCTAATCCTCTAAGGGTCGTCACCCTTTTCCTCTTGTATTTATTATACATTATATATATATGTACCCGCAATGGGCCGTCAGTGATTTCAGTCATGTACCGTCTATCCTTCCACGAGGGAAGGCATTTTACCGTGAATTAACGTTTCTTGACTTATGTTCTCTCGCGTTCTCTAAGTACAATTTTCGGTTACGTTCATAACACACAAGTTTTCTATCAAGCATGTTCAATCCCATGATATCAGTATCTTTACATTGTTGGGGAACCTCGGGGAATGGATTAGAAGATGTTTGGAATTATTCGGAATGGATAAAAAGGTACCTTGAAGTTGGAAATCAGAAGGTTACGCACGACCCGTGCGTATAGGCGCACGATCTGTGCGCGTTTTAATAAAAAGTGGAAAGTTTCAGAATGATATGCACGATCCGTGCGTCTTGGTGCACGATCCGTGCGTAACTAAAAATCCATTTCGTGCAGTATCAGATGGGGGCGCACGACTCGTGCGCAGAGGTACCCGATCCGTGCGTCTCCATCATTTTTCCAGAAAAAAGCATTTTCATGAATAATTCCGTTCCGTTCCGATTCCAAAATCTCTCCCGATCGAGACCCAAACTTAAACCCACATTGAAACAGTATTTTACAGCAACACAATCAATCCAATTCAGTACATCCAAACAATCAATCAAGCAATTCATAGTTCAAATCACAATTTTTGGGAAAAAGGTTTTCGATAAATTTCCTTTCGATACCAGAAACACATGACAAGGGTTATCGAAAAGTGGAGACCCATAACACACACATATCCCCTAAGCGAGTTATAGAACTCACCGGTTGCGATGAAAATCGCAAAATGCCGAGACTTCAATGAACTCGACGGACCGTAACACACGAACTCCCCCGAAATCGTTCCAAATGCTTCTAAAGCCGAAATCAAAGTCTCAAACCTTCCAAACTCCACCCAGCAACTGGAAATGCTCCCACAACTACCCCAATGAATACCAAACAGTAGCTTGACCTTGTGATGAGCTCTAGCACTGATTATGGAGCTTGAACAAGAACATGCAAGGTTGAAAACTCTATTTTTGGATACTTGGAGCTTGAGGGTTCGAAAATGCGGAATTGAAGAGAACTGAAATGTTGGCTTACAAGGTAGTATCAGTGGGAAGAGGGAAGTCAGCTGATCACAATGGTACAATCGGATGATACATGCATTCAGTTTGGTGGGAGTTCTCTTCCTCTCTTATTTCCCTCCCCTTCACGCCTCCCTCTCTCTTTCTCTACCCTCTCTCACTCTGTTTATGTTTCAGTTATGAAGATGAGGTGTTGTTGGTGTTTTTCGCTGACTTAATGAGAGTGGGAAGCATGACTCAGCTGGGGAAATTCATTTACACAAGGTGAAAAGACCACATTACCCTTGGTTTTCCATTCCCCACATAAAACTAACTCTAATTCATTCCTAATCCCCTATTTAATTCATAACTCATACTATATTCACTCATTGCATATAATTATAATTTTATGAAGATGGTCAACCGAAACTCATTAATATTTGGAAAAGACGGAAATATTCTCGCTTAAAATCCCAATTAACTCACTATATCAAATTTAATCAATTATGCTAATTAATTATCTTGACACCTCTTGCTACTTTCGATAAATGAAATTAGCTAAATTGGGGATGTTACAATCACCCCAACTTTTAAAATTTTGTCCTCAAAATTGACAAAGCACCTTGACAAAGGAATGGATCTGGTCCGGAGTGTTTTCTCTCCACGTTCGATGATCCTGATTGGAGTAGGCTGATAAGATAAATCCGACCTGATGTCAATCGCTTCATAACTTAATGGTTGATTCGGATCATGAATATATTTCCTTAACTGCGATACATGAAACACATCATGTAATCTGGATAATTTTGGAGGTAATGCAATGCGATACGCTACCAGCCCAACTCGCTCAATAATCTGGAAGGGTCCGACATACCGAGGACTGAGCTTCTTCGCTCGCAAAGCGATACCGGTCCCGATGGTTGGAGAAAGTCTCAAAAAGACAAGGTCTCCTTCTTCGAATTCTAACGGCCTTCTTCTCTTATCCGCATAACTCTTTTGTCGACTCTGGGCGGCTTTCATCCTTTCTCTTATCTGACGGATCTTCTCCGAAGTCTCACAGACCAAATCTGGTCCCAACAATCTCTGCTCACCTCTATCCCACCAACACAATGGTGTTCTACACTTCCTTCCATACAATGCTTCATATGGCGCCATCCCAATACTAGAATGGTAACTGTTGTTGTATGAAAATTCCACCAATGGAAGGTGATCCTCCCATCTGCCTCCACTATCGAGTACACAAGCCCTCAACATATCTTCCAATGTCTGAATTGTTCTCTCAGTCTGCCCGTCTGTCTGAGGATGGTAAGCGGTGCTAACACACACCGTTGTTCCCAACACCATATTCAAGGCTCTCCAAAATCGAGATGTGAACTTGGGATCTCGATCACATATGATACTTGTAGGGATTCCATGCAACTTCACAATATTCTTGAGATACTCATCTGCTAACTTAGCAACCTTGTGATTCGAACGCACCAGAATAAAATGGGCGGACTTGGTCAGGCGATCCACCACTACCCAAATAGAGTCATTTCCGGCTTGGGACCGTGGCAATCCCATGACAAAATCCATAGATATGCTTTCCCATTTCCATTCAGGTACATTCAACGGCTGTAACTGGCCACCTGGCTTCTGGTGCTCTATCTTAACCCTTTGACAAGTCAAGCATCGAGACACAAACTCTGCAATATCTACTTTCATGCCCGGCCACCAGTACAATTGCCTCAAATCTCGATACATCTTGGTAGACCCAGGATGTATTGAGAACTGACTCTTATGAGCCTCCGCTAAAACTTCCCTCTTCACATTCTCATCCTTCGGTATGCAAATCCTACCATCAAAACAAATTACGCCATCACTGTCTTCGGTGTAACTTGGCAATCTCTTCTGCGCTTGCAGTCCTAAATCAACCTCTTGGACTGAGCGAATCAGATTTCTCAAAGGACTCGAAATCCGAATGTGACTCCACACCAACCCGTTCCTTCTTGACTTAACTCTCACGTTGAGGTCTCTAAACGATTCCAACAAAGACATCTCGTGTATCATCAACTCTGCAGTATCGATAGACTTTCTGCTCAAAGCATCGGCCACAACATTAGCCTTACCAGGATGGTACTTCAATTCAAAATCATAATCTTTCAGGAATTCTACCCATCTCCTTTGCCTGTTGTTCAACTCCTTTTGGTCAAACAAATATTTAAGGCTCTTGTGCTCACTAAAGACTTCGAAATGAGACCCATACAGGTAATGTCTCCAAATCTTTAGGGCAAACACGATCACTGCCAGCTCGAGATCATGAGTTGGGTAATTCTCTTCATGCGGCTTCAACTGTCTGGAGGCATAAGCAACTACTTGTTGATACTGCATTAGGACACATCCCAAACCCTTACCAGAGGCGTCTCAATAGATTTGGAATCCTACGGACGGATCTGGAAGAATAAGGACTGGTGCAGAAGTCAAACGATTCTTCAATTCCGCAAAACAATTATCACAGTCCGAGTCCCAATCGAACGACTGACCCTTGCGAGTTAACCGAGTGAGTGGAAGAACCAGCTGGGAAAATCCTTGAATGAACCTTCGATAATACCCAGCTAATCCCAAGAAACTTCTTACCTCAGTAACCGTGGATGGCTGTTCCCACTCTACCACAGCTTCAATCTTACTGGGATCCACTGCAACACCTGCCTGACATATCACATGACCTAGAAATTTAACTTCGGGCATCCAAAAATCACATTTGGACGGCTTAGCGTACAACTTCTTCTCTCGGAATACGTTCAGAACAATTCGGAGATGTTGCACATGCTCCACAATCGTCTTAGAGAACACCAAGATATCATCAATGAACACCACCACAAACTGATCCAGATAGGGATTAAAAATCCGATTCATATAATCCATGAATACGGCTGGAGGATTGGTCAAGCCGAAGGGCATCACTACAAATTCATAGTGCCCATACCTCGTACGTGTAACATCCTCAAAATAATTAGGCGAATTATCTGGATGTTAACCCAATTGGAATAATTTAGTACTTGACTGGTAAATTTATTGAGTGCTAAAATTATTTATTGGATGTCATTGGATCGTTAACTGGATAATGCGGGTCAAGGAAGTTTTGGAATCGAAATAAGGGATTAAGATCAATATGGTAATTGGACCACGCTACCACTTATTTATTAATTAAATATATGTGTGTGTGTGTTGAATAAAGAAGAAAAGAAAAGAAGAAAGGAAAGAAAGGAAAGAAAGAAGAATACGCAGAGAAGAGGAAAGAAGAAAAGAAAAAAGAAAAGAAAGAAGAAGAGAAAGAAGAAAGAAGAAGAAGAAGGATCACCCCCAAGCCCCACACTTCATCACCTTCATCATCTCACCATCCTTTTCAAAACCCAAGAAGTAGGTGAGTTTTCCTCCACTTTTCCCCCTATTTTATGACCTACGAATTTGGGAAGGTTTTGATGGTGATTTGGTGAAATCGTGTATTGTGTGATGAAATTGATGATTGAATCATGCTTAGGATCGAAGCTAGGAGCGGATTGAACGCGATTGGAAGCTCGGAACGAAGTTAGGAGCGGTTCGGTGTTGATTGGGTTCGATTCGGTGGTTTTGACATATCGGTGGTTTCGGCAACGACTCTCGCTTCAAGGGTGAGTTTTACTCACGTTTAGGCTTATTCCGTTTTGAAATGAATTGTGTGACTTGGTTTCGAAAGATTTTGAGTCAAAAACGTTATTTTGAAATATATCGCGTTTTAACGAAATTCGTAATCGTTGAGTTTTTGATTGAATTGCTTGATTGTTTGATGTTGATTGGACTGGTATATTGTCTGGTACTGTCTGTTTTTGAATTAGGAATCGATCGGGGCGAGTTTCGGATTAATCAGAAAGCAAATTTTCTTAAAACAGGCCATTTTTGGAATGCTATCAAATGCGCACGACCCGTGCGTCCCAGGGGCACGACCCATGCGCCTGGTTCTGTTTCCGTGTTTAAAAATGTCTAACAGGGCGCACGACCCGTGCGTCCAGGGGCACAACCCGTGCGCCTACTTCTGCCCAAAATTTTCAAAGTGCCATAAATGATTCCGTTTCGATCCCAATCCTTTCCTAATCCTTTCCTAACCCTTCTATAATGATATTAGGCTTATAATGCCATGATTTTGAGTATGTTTTAAAAAGGGGTTTTACCAAATACTTTTGATGTTCAAATCATTTCCAAAAAGCCGAATAATAGCATGCGTGTGCGGACATGTTTTATTGATAACAAAGCGGGCTATGGGTCCTATGTAGTAGAGTATAATTTAACGAGCTAAATGTTCGTACGATTGTAGATATATGTATATCATATCGAGTTTGGGTGACGACCCATGTTGACATACTAGGCGGGGAAGTCATGAACCCTTACCCTAGGCTCTGTGCCATTAGGAAACACTATTGGTTATGGGGTTCGCCGGGATTAGCAGTGCGTGCAGTCGGTGTTATGTTAAAAGTTATGTACTACGTTCACCGGGATTAGCAGTGCGTGCAGTCGGTGGTACGTAGAAATTGTTTTGTAGTGCGGTTCACCGGGATTAGCAGTGCGTGCAGTCGGTGTCGTGTTAAATTAAACAGGATTTATAATTGGACCGAGAGTGTTAGTAGGGGTCTCGGTAGAACTCCCTGAGATTGTATCTCAATGTTTAAATGTTGTTGTTTTACAGATAAACAGGGACAGAAGAAACCTCAGAGGCACGAGTAGGTGGCCCCGGGAGAAGGATAATGACTTAGCTTTATGTTCAAGTTTATTTCCCTTCTATTGTCTATGTATCACAACACTATGGAATTAGTGTTTTGTTTATCTTTCATTCCGCTTTCTTGAATGACTCTGACTACCATAGTTGCTGACAGTTTATGGTCTGAGTACCGTATGGTCTTATTTGTGTATAAGACGGTTATGTTATATTTCAGCAAAAATTTTATAGTGGTATTCAGTGTCTAAGCAGGAATTATTATCTCTGATGTCTTATACTTTGGTACACTTGGGTATTTTTACATGTTAAATATACCAGGGTGTTACAGTTGGTATCAGAGCAGTTCGACCTAGTCGGACTTAGCTTTAGGATCTTTGCTTTCTCCAGTCGTGATTTTTTTAGTATGCTATTAGACATTGAGCTTGATCAACTTAATACTTTGTGCAAATTTCGCAGAATCATGGCCAGAAGAGGTAGAGGCGTTCCTCCTCCTGTTGATCCAAACTTCGAATGGATGCAGAATGTCATTGAGAATCAACAGAAGATGATGTAGGATATGTTGCAAATGCAGCATGACCAAATGGGTCTGCAACAGCCCAATTTCCAACCCCATCAAGAAGATCCTAACCGGACATACTTCCAATTTTAAAAGATGAAGCCCCCGACCCCCGACTTACAAGGGTGGACCTGATCCAATGACTGCTTATTATTGGATTGATTCCATGGAGAAAATTTTTCAAACCTTGCAATGCGGGGAAGAGGAGAAGGTAATATGTGCGGAAAATGTGCTCGATGAAGATGCCCATACCTGGTGGAGTAATGCAAGGCAAATGATGGAACTCCAAGGAACCCCCCTCACTTGGGACAACTTCAAGGAACTGTTTTTGAAGCAATATTTCCCTTCAGTGAAGAGACTAAGCAAGCAAGCAGAGTTTGTGAATCTCAAATAGGGTGATTTGTCCGTTGGGGAATATGCTGCGAAATTTGAAAGACTGTCTCAGTTCTATGAGTTGGGGAGGTATGCCCCAAATGATATGTGGAAGATGCAAATGTTCAAAGAAGGTCTCCGAGCTGATGTGAGCCAAGGACTCAGTTCTTACACTTTGGTTAATTATCCTGCCCTAGTGCAACAAGCATATGTTGCTGAGGAGGATCTGAGGAAAATGTATGCTGAAAAGAAAGACTATTGGAAGGGTAAGAAAAAGGTTGCTGAATCTCCTACCCCAAGCATACAATTCAAGGGAAACAATTATAAAGGAAACCAGGTACAATCCTTTGACTCATCAAAGTTCCGCAAATGTGACACTTGTGGAAGACATCATCAGGGTGACTGTCGACAAAGGCCAAACCGGTGCTATAATTGTAACGAAGAGGGCCACTATTCAAATGAATGCCCGAAGAAGAAGAGTTTTCAAGGAGCACCCAATGCTCCTAGGCAGGGGCGAATCAACACATTGGATGCTCGAACCATCACACCTACAGATAATCTTCTGAGGGGTACGGGATCTCTTTTTAATAACTCAGTCAATATTTTATATGATTCCGGTGCAACTCATTGTTTTATATCACAAGCGTGTGTGGATCGGTTGGGTTTAGCATTATCTGAGCTATCCGAACCGATAACTATCTTAACTGCTGCCAAGGGTCGTGTCCAGACCCAATCATTGTGTGAGAATTGCCTACTTGTCATAGGGGACAGACAATTTGTTGTGAAATTTATCTGCTTGCCTATGAGAAGTATGGACATTGTTCTGGGTATGAATTGGATGGCTGAAAATCATGTGACAATCAACTGTGCCGATCGGACCATTAGCTTCGCCTCTGAATCCGTAGGGTTGACACAGGCAGATTCTGAAGTAACGATCTCTTACACCGAAGCAAGCCAGTCATTATTCCAAGGTACGGAAGCTATTCTTATTATGTTATCCGCATCTACTGAAACGGGTTTAGACTTGTCATCCGTGCAAGTGGTAAATGAATTCCTAGATGTCTTTCCAGAAGAAGTATCATCCTTACCTCCTGACGGAGAGGTAGAATTCTCAATAGAATTGATTCCTGGTACAGGATCGATATCTATTGCTCCTTATAGGATGTCTCCTTTAGAATTGAAGGAATTGAAGTCTCAACTTGAAGAGTTGATATCGAAGAGGTTTATCCGACCGAGTGATTCTCCATGGGGTGCTCCGGTATTGCTAGTTAAGAAGAAGGACAGAAGCATGAGGTTGTGTATTGACTACCGTCAACTCAACATGGTGACGATTAAAAACAAATATCCATTGCCAAGGATAGACGATTTGCTTGACCAACTTCGAGGTGCAGTGGTATTTTCAAAAATTGATCTGAGATCGGGCTATCATCAAATAAAGGTAAGAGCCTTAGATGTTCCGAAGACAGCTTTCCGTACTAGATATGGACATTACGAGTTCGTAGTGATGCCCTTCGGTTTGACTAATGCTCCAGCCGTATTCATGGATTACATGAACCGAGTGTTCCACACATATCTCGATCAGTTTGTAGTAGTTTTTATTGATGATATCTTGGTGTACTCTAAGACCATTGAGGACCATGTTCAACATCTCCGCATTGTTCTGAACGTACTCCGAGAAAAGAGATTGTATGCCAAGCCGTCGAAGTGTGACTTCTGGATGCCGGAAGTGAAGTTTTTGGGACACGTGATTTCCCAATCGGGAGTTGCGGCGGATCCCAGTAAGGTGGAAGCGGTGTTGAACTGGGAACGACCAACATCTGTCACTGAAATAAGAAGTTTCTTGGGTCTAGCTGGTTACTACAGGAGGTTTATTCAAGGTTTTTCACAATTGGTTCTTCCACTTACTCGGTTAACTCGTAAGGCCCAACCGTTTATATGGGATGCCGATTGTGAGGAATGTTTTCAAGAGTTGAAGGTTAGGTTGACTTCTGCTCGAATCCTAATTCTTCCGGATCCGTCTTTGGAATTCCAAATTTACAGTGATGCTTCTGGAAAGGGTTTAGGATGTGTTCTAATGCAGAACCAACAAGTTGTAGCTTATGCCTCCAGACAGTTGAAGACTCATGAAGAGAATTATCCGACTCATGATTTGGAGTTGGCAGCTATTGTGTACGCACTGAAGATTTGGAGACATTACCTATATGGGTCTCGTTTCGAAGTCTTCAGTGATCATAAAAGTTTGAAATATTTATTTGACCAAAAGGAGTTGAATAACAGGCAGAGAAGATGGGTGGAATTTCTGAAGGATTATGACTTCGAATTGAAGTATCATCCGGGAAAGGCTAATGTTGTAGCTGATGCACTAAGTAGGAAATCCCTCCACATAGCAGAGTTTATGATGCATGAAATGAAATTGTTGGAGTCCTTTAGGGACTTAAATTTGAATGCAAGATCAAGGAAGAGTCGGTTAGTGTTGAGCCATATGAAGATCTCCAGTTCGTTAAGGGATTCTATTCGCTTAGCGCAGGAAATTGATATGAAGCTACAATCACAGAAATTGTTGCCAGATTTTACTGAAGATAGTGATGGAGTTATTTGTCTCAACGGTAGGATCTGTGTGCCAGATAATGAAGATATTAAAAAGCAAGTGCTAGAAGAAGCACACCGAAGTCTATTTTCTGTACATCCTGGATCCACCAAGATGTATAGAGATTTAAAGCAGATGTATTGGTGGCAAGGAATGAAGTTAGAAATTGCTGAATTTGTGTCAAAATGCTTAACTTGCCAAAGAGTTAAGATAGAACATCAGAAGCCTGCTGGTCTGCTACGGCCACTAGATGTGCCAGTGTGGAAATGGGAAGACATTTCCATGGATTTTGTGATGGCATTGCCAAGGTCTCAAGCCGGTAACGACTCCATTTGGGTAGTTGTAGATCGGTTAACCAAATCAGCTCATTTTATTCCAGTTCGTTCTAGCAGTAAAGTATCCAAGTTAGCTGAGGTGTATTTGAAGAACATAGTAAGGTTACATGGAATTCCTGCCAGTATTGTATCGGATCGAGATCCGAAGTTCACTTCTCGATTTTGGAAAGCTCTGAATGAAGCATTGGGGACTAAAGTACTTCTTAGTACCGCTTATCACCCGCAGACAGATGGTCAGACCGAGAGAACTATCCAGACATTAGAAGATATGCTTAGGGCTTCAGTACTTGATAACGGGAAGAAATGGGAGGATCATCTTCCATTGGTGGAATTCTCATATAACAACAGTTATCATTCCAGTATCGGAATGGCACCTTTTGAAGCCTTGTATGGTAGGAAGTGTAGAACTCCATTGTGTTGGTGGGAAGTCGGTGAGAATCGATTGTTAGGACCCGAGATGGTTCATGACACTACAGAAAAGATCCGCCAGATCAGAGAAAGAATGAAAGCTGCACAGAGTAGGCAAAAGACTTATGCCGACAAAAGGAGAAGGCCGTTAGAGTTTGAGGCAGGTGATCATGTGTTTTTGAGATTATCACCAACCATTGGCACAGGTAGGGCATTACGGATGAAGAAGCTCAGTCCTCGGTATATTGGACCCTTCCAAATTATCGAGCGAGTTGGGCCTCTTGCATACCGCATCGCTTTGCCTCCTCCATTGTCAAATCTGCATGATGTATTTCATGTGTCTCAGTTGCGGAAGTACATTCCCGATCCAAGTCAACCGTTAGATTTTGAAACGATTGACCTTCGACCGGACTTGTCTTTCCAACCTCATCCAAATTACATCATGGAACGTGGCGAGAGGACGCTACGGACGAAGTCAATTCCCATTGTCAAGGTGGTTTGGGATGGTTTTTCCGTCGAGGAAGCTACTTGGGAGTTGGAGAACGATATGCGGACTCAGTATCCGTATTTGTTTTCTTAAGGTACGTTGTGTTTAATTTTGAGGACAAAATTATTTTAAGTGGGGGAGAATGTAACATCCTCAAAATAATTAGGCGAATTATCTGGATGTTAACCCAATTGGAATAATTTAGTACTTGACTAGTAAATTTATTGAGTGCTAAAATTATTTATTGGATGTCATTGGATCGTTAACTGGATAATGCGGGTCAAGGAAGTTTTGGAATCGAAATAAGGGATTAAGATCAATATGGTAATTGGACCACGCTACCACTTATTTATTAATTAAATATATGTGTGTGTGTGTTGAATAAAGAAGAAAAGAAAAGAAGAAAGGAAAGAAAGGAAAGAAAGAAGAATACGCAGAGAAGAGGAAAGAAGAAAAGAAAGAAGAAAAGAAAGAAGAAGAGAAAGAAGAAAGAAGAAGAAGAAGGATCACCCCCAAGCCCCACACTTCATCACCTTCATCATCTCACCATCCTTTTCAAAACCCAAGAAGTAGGTGAGTTTTCCTCCACTTTTCCCCCTATTTTATGACCTACGAATTTGGGAAGGTTTTGATGGTGATTTGGTGAAATCGTGTATTGTGTGATGAAATTGATGATTGAATCATGCTTAGGATCGAAGCTAGGAGCGGATTGAACGCGATTGGAAGCTCGGAACGAAGTTAGGAGCGGTTCGGTGTTGATTGGGTTCGATTCGGTGGTTTTGACATATCGGTGGTTTCGGCAACGACTCTCGCTTCAAGGGTGAGTTTTACTCACGTTTAGGCTTATTCCGTTTTGAAATGAATTGTGTGACTTGGTTTCGAAAGATTTTGAGTCAAAAACGTTATTTTGAAATATATCGCGTTTTAACGAAATTCGTAATCGTTGAGTTTTTGATTGAATTGCTTGATTGTTTGATGTTGATTGGACTGGTATATTGTCTGGTACTGTCTGTTTTTGAGTTAGGAATCGATCGGGGCGAGTTTCGGATTAATCAGAAAGCAAATTTTCTTAAAACAGGCCATTTTTGGAATGCTGTCAAATGCGCACGACCCGTGCGTCCCAGGGGCACGACCCGTGCGCCTGGTTCTGTTTCCGTGTTTAAAAATGTCTAACAGGGCGCACGACCCGTGCGTCCAGGGGCACGACCCGTGCGCCTAGTTCTGCCCAAAATTTTCAAAGTGCCCTAAATGATTCCGTTTCGATCCCAATCCTTTCCTAACCCTTCTATAATGATATTAGGCTTATAATGCCATGATTTTGAGTATGTTTTAAAAAGGGGTTTTACCAAATACTTTTGATGTTCAAATCATTTCGAAAAAGCCGAATAATAGCATGCGTGTGCGGACATGTTTTATTGATAACAAAGCGGGCTATGGGTCCTATGTAGTAGAGTATAATTTAACGAGCTAAATGTTCGTACGATTGTAGATATATGTACATCATATCGAGTTTGGGTGACGACCCATGTTGACATACTAGGCGGGGAAGTCATGAACCCTTACCCTAGGCTCTGTGCCATTAGGAAACACTATTGGTTATGGGGTTCGCCGGGATTAGCAGTGCGTGCAGTCGGTGTTATGTTAAAAGTTATGTACTACGTTCACCGGGATTAGCAGTGCGTGCAGTCGGTGGTACGTAGAATTTGTTTTGTAGTGCGGTTCACCGGGATTAGCAGTGCGTGCAGTCGGTGTCGTACTAAGTTAGAATACTATCACACGGTTCACCGGGATTAGCAGTGTGTGCAGTCGGTGTCGTGTTAAATTAAACAGGATTTATAATTGGACCGAGAGTGTTAGTAGGGGTCTCGGTAGAACTCACTGAGATTGTATCTCACTGTTTAAATGTTGTTGTTTTACAGATAAACAGGGACAGAAGAAACCTCAGAGGCACGAGTAGGTGGCCCCGGGAGAAGGATAATGACTTAGATTTATGTTCAAGTTTATTTCCCTTCTATTGTCTATGTATCACAACACTATGGCATTAGTGTTTTGTTTATCTTTCTTTCCGCTTTCTTGTATGACTCTGACTACCATAGTTGCTGACAGTTTATGGTCTGAGTACCGTATGGTCTTATTCGTGTATAAGACGGTTATGTTATGTTTCAGCAAAAATTTTATAGTGGTATTCAGTGTCTAAGCAGGAATTATTATCTCTGATGTCTTATACTTTGGTACACTTGGGTATTTTTACATGTTAAATATACCGGGGTGTTACAGTACGGAAAGCGGTCTTCGGGACGTCCAAAGCTCGAACCCTGATTTGGTGATAGCCGGACCTCAAATCAATCTTTGAAAATACCGAAGCTCCTCTCAATTGATCTAACAAATCATCAATCCTCGGTAGAGGGTACTTGTTCTTGACAGTCACCTTATTCAACTGACGATAATCGATACACAATCTCATACTTCCGTCCTTCTTCTTGACAAGCAACACTGGAGCACCCCATGGTGAGGCACTCGGCCGGATAAACCGTTTGGAAATTAGCTCTTCCAATTGGACTTTCAATTCCCTCAATTCTAATGGCGACATTCTATACGGGGCTATAGAAATAGGTCCAGTGCCTGGAACCAACTCTATAGAAAATTCCACCTCACGATCCGGAGGAAATGAAGGAACTTCATTGGGAAACACATCAAGAAATTCATTAACAACTTGCACAGAAGATAAATCCTGACCTGTCTCAGTGGATGCAGACAGCATCATGACATAAGCTTCTGCGCCTTGGAACAGATAGTTGCTGGCCGAAGTGAAAGAAATAACAGCTTCAGAATTGGGCGGTTGTAGCTCCACTGACTCGGAGGCGAAATCGATAGTTCGATGGAAACAATCTATAGTCACATGGTTGGCCATCATCCAACTCATTCCTAGGACTACGTCCATGCCCTTCATTGGTAAACAAATGAAGTCTACCACAAAATTCCTGTCTCCAATGGATAGAAGACAGTTTTCACATATCACTCGGGTCTGAACACTACCTTCAGCAGCAGTCTTAATGGAGATTGGTTGAGGCAAAGGAGTTAAAGCCAATCCCAACCATTCGACACAAACTTGAGATATAAAACAATGGGTTGCACCCGAATCATATAAAATACTAACGGAGTTATTAAAAAGAGATCCCATACCCCTTAGTAGATTATCTGACGGTGTGACCTTCTGGGCGTCCAAGGTGTAAACCCTCCCATGAGTTGTAGTAGCAGCAGAGTTATCTCCTTGACTCTTCTCCTTCACTGGGCAGTCCCGTGCATAATGACCCTCTTTCTTGCAGAAATAACACTGGTTGGATCCCTCTGGCATTTACCCTGATGATACTTTCCACAGTTGGAACATGTACTGAACCTTGAGGAGTTCGACGACTGAACCTGCTTCCCCTTGTTGGAGTTGTGCCTGGGACCCATTTGATTGTTGGATGATCCAACATTCTTCTTATTCTGATGGAATACTTTCCTGCTTGCATATAACCTCTTCAAGTCACTCTCAGCTATGTGTGCTTGCTGAACCATGGCGGCATAGTTAGTATAAGCAAAAGAACTCAAAATCTGAGCAATGTCTTCCCTTAGCCCATACTTGAACCTTTCGGTTTTCTACTTGTCATTGGGAGCATATCCGGCTAAACCGAAGAATTGATATAACTCTTCAAACTTAGCCGCGTACTGACCCACAGTTGAGCTTCCTTGAGTGAGAGTCAGAAATTCATTCTCCTTGTCAAACCTCACAGCTGTCGGAAAGAACTGCTCCAAAAATACCTGCCTGAAATGTTCCCAAGTCTGGGGAGTACCCATAGTGGCCATCATGGCTTTGGCGTTAGTCCACCAGTTGTTAGCTTCTCCCTTCAGCATATGTGTCGCCAATCTCAGCTTGTCCTCATCAGTGACTTGCATGGCTACAAAAATCTTCTATGTCATCCAGCCAATGCTGGGCTTCCATGACATCCGGTCCTCCTCTGAATTCGGACGGCTTCATTTTCAGAAATTCAGAGAAAACCCTCCTTGGGTCAACTTGGGGCTCAGGGACTTGCTGAGGCTGAGCTTGAGCATTCTGCTGCATTAGCAACATATCTTCCATCATCTTCTGTTGTCTCTCGATCACATTCTGCATCCATGCAGAATGCGGATCAATTGGTGGGTTGTTCCTCGATCCTCTTGCCATAATTATGCAAATGATACACCAAGTATTAAGTTGATCAGTCTCAATGTCTCTTAGCATCACAAGAAGTAAAATAGCAGAATTACTCGAGGAACAAAGCCACCCTAACTGTCTAAGCCCGACTAGGTCGAGCTGCTCTGATACCATAATGTAACACCCCGGTAATTCTAACATGTAGAATTACCGAAATGCACTCAATGGCATACATCAGAGTAACTTCATGTAACTGAAATGTTGAACACAACTAAAACTTTCGATAATACATATCAAATGGTTCTCTGAACCTCATAAACTTCTTGAAAATGCTTAAGTTTCAAAACTTAAGACTTGTAGATAATCCTGGTGTTCAATACTCAAAACATAAAGTAGCGAAAACGATTTTACAACTTAAACAATGAAAGTCATACAATCGTGACATAACTAAATAAAAATACAAAGGGCTAAGCGGAAATCCAATTTCCAATAGTTTCATGAGTCGCACCGGCTAACCGTGCTTTGTCGCTTTTGCTTTCCCATGCTTCTCTGTAAAAACCACAAATATGAAGGGTGAGATAAACATTATCTCAGTGAGTCCTATCGAGACCCCTTACTAACTCTAGCGGTTCATTATACTTTACTTTGAACTCGTGGCCCTAAAAAGCAACCACGTGGAAATATATTAAGTTCCTGTATCCTTTATGCTCATGGCCCTCCTAAGCGACACATGAAGCATACAATATTTTACCTCATGTAATTTGTAGCCCTACTAAGCAACTACGCATTACATTTTGTTCCATGATTTTAGCATAACACCTCAGCCTACCTATTTTATAGGCACTTCTTTGGCTTTGGTGAACCCATCCCGCTATTCCTAGTGGGGGAAACATTCTTGAGTCTAGGTTTTGGGGCTCATGACTTCCCCTCCCCTAGTATGCTAATCCTCTAAGGGTCGTCACCCTTTTCCTCTTGTATTTATTATACATTATATATACATGTACCCGCAATGGGCCGTCAGTGATTTCAGTCATGTACCGTCTATCCTTCCACGAGGGAAGGCATTTTACCATGAATTAACGTTTCTTGACTTATGTTCTCTCGCGTTCTCTAAGTACAATTTTCGGTTACGTTCATAACACACAAGTTTTCTATCAAGCATGTTCAATCCCATGATATCAGTATCTTTACATTGTTGGGGAACCTCGGAGAATGGATTAGAAGATGTTTGGAATTATTCGGAATGGATAAAAAGGTACCTTGAAGTTAGAAATCAGAAGGTTACGCACGACCCGTGCGTATAGACGCACGATCTGTGCGCTTTTTAATAAAAAGTGGAAAGTTTCAGATTGATATGCACGATTCGTGCGTCTTGGCGCACGATCCGTGCGTAACTAAAAATCCATTTCGTGCAGTATCAGATGCGGGCGCACGACTCGTGCGCAGAGGCACCCGATCCGTGCGTCTCAATCAGTTTTCTGGAAAACAGCATTTTCATGAATAATTCCGTTCCGTTCCGATTCCAAAATCTCTCCCGATCGAGACCCAAACTTAAACCCACATTGAAACAGTATTTTACAGCAACACAATCAATCCAATTCAGTACATCCAAACAATCAATCAAGCAATTCATAGTTCAAATCACAATTTTTGGGAAAAAGGTTTTCGATAAATTTCCTTTCGATACCAGAAACACATGACAAGGGTTTTCGAAAAGTGGAGACTCAGAACACACACATATCCCCTAAGCGAGTTATATAACTCACCGGTTGTGATGAAAATCGCAAAATGCCGAGACTTCAATGAACTCGACGGACCGTAACACACGAACTCTCCCGGAATCGTTCCAAATGCTTCTAAAGCCGAAATCAAAGTCTCAAACCTTCCAAACTCCACCCAGCAACTGGAAATTCTCCCACAACTACCCCAATGAATACCAAACAGTAGCTTGACCTTGTGATGAGCTCTAGCACTGATTATGGAGCTTGAACAAGAACATGCCAGGTTGAAAACTCCATTTTTGGATACTTGGAGCTTGAGGATTCGAAAATGGGGAATTGAAGAGAACTGAAATGTTGGCTTACAAGGTAGTATCAATGGGAAGAGGGAAGTCAGCTGTTCACAATGGTACAATCGGATGATACATGCATTCAGTTTGGTGGGAGTTCTCTTCCTCTCTTCTTTCCCTCCCCTTCACGCCTCCCACTCTCTTTCTCTACCCTCTCTCACTCTGTTTCTGTTTCAGTTATGAAGATGAGGTGGTGTTGGTGTTTTTGGCTGACTTAATGAGAGTGGGAAGCATGACTCAGCCGGGGAAATTCATTTACACAAGGTGAAAAGACCACATTACCCTTGGTTTTCCATTCCTCACATAAAACTAACTCTAATTCATTCCTAATCCCCTATTTAATTCATAACTCATACTATATTCACTCATTGCATATAATTATAATTTTATGAAGATGGTCAACCGAAACTCATTAATATTTGGAAAAGACGGAAATACCCCTATCCTAGTATTCTCGCTTAAAATCCCAATTAACTCACTATATCAAATTTAATCAATTATGCTAATTAATTATCTTGAGACCTCTTGCTAATTTCGATAAATGAAATTAGCTAAATTGGGGATGTTACAGAATGAACAATGCCAAAGAAATCTCAACTCCCATGAGTACATCATGCTCTCTTTACAAAGACGAGGAAGGTAAGTCGGTGGAGGTAAGCAAGTATAGAGGTATGATTGGCTCTCTTCTCTATCTCATTGCTAGTCATCCTGATATTATGTTTAGTGTATGTATGTGTGCACGTTTTCAAGCTAATCCCAAAGAATCACATCTCTCTGCGGTCAAACGCATCATGAGATACCTCATTGGCACACAAAACATGGGTTTATGGTATCCTAAAGGCACAGATTGCTCTTTGGTTGGGTACTCTGATTCTGACTTTGCTGGCTGTAAAATGGATCGAAAGAGTACCAGTGGAACGTGTCACTTGCTTGGAAATGCCTTAGTGTCTTGGAAACCAATACGTTGCTGCAGGTAGTTGTTGTGCGCAAATAATTTGGTTGAAACAACAATTAAGTGATTTTGGTATGGATCTCAAAACAGTCCCAATTAAATGCGACAACACCAGTGCCATAAATCTCACAAAAAATCTGGTTTATCACTCACGGACTAAACACATTGAGATTAGACACCATTTTATCAGAGATCATTTTCAAAAAGGTGATTGCTTGATTGAGTTTGTGGAAACATCTAATCAACTTGCAGATATTTTTACTAAGCCTTTGCCGAAAGAAAGTCTCTCTTTCATAAGATTAGAATTAGGATTTCTGAACCAATCGTGCATTGAGTGACTGTGCGGTTTTTTTTATTACTCCATGTTGAATATATGCTTTAGACTGCTCTTTTTCGATTATTTTCCGCTTTTTGATAATGACAAAAGGGGGAGAGTTATGTGATTTGCATGTTTCAGGGGGAGCATTTTTTTTAATGCTTGCATATTGAAAGGGGGAGTATAATCTGCGCTTATCTCTGATATCTATAATAATACAAAGTAAAATGTTTTTCGAAGCCACTAATCCTAGGTGTCAATTTTATAGCAATTTGAGAGAAAAATAATAAATGCAAAATTCAGTTTTATTTTCGAAAAAAAAAACATTGATTCATAACCAATAGTAATGCTTAAATGAAATTTCAAAGCATTCGAATTTTTGAATCTGGAATTTTTGGGCGAAAATTATTAATTTTTTTAAATTGGTTCATTTTGGCGCAGTTTTCACATTTCATTTTCAAACAATTTTCATAAAACTATTTTATATAAATAGGCTCTTTGTTCGTAGGTCAACGTTATACAGTCGGTGCTCTTATCTTTTACCCATCTTCTTTTTTCCTGTAACTTTTTGGAACATAATGGAACTCAATTCTGAAATGGCTGTTGATTTTTTTTTTCTATTCCATCATAGAAATGTCAACTTGAATGCACTACATCATTTTAGAACAAGTGTATATCAAATTTTCTAAATTGATTTTTTTTACCTTTCTTTTGAGATAACAAAAAAATCTGAACTTTTTGTTGTCATTTTATAACACGACTAGCATAATATAGTCATGGCCCATATTGGTGAAATCATTTCTGCTAACTGGTGAAACAAATATTTTCAATTTGTTTGTTGTTGAATTCATTAACATTTTTGTAACTTTTTTTGTTGTCTTTTTTATAGGTATGGGATTCATCTTAGAGTTATCAATCACTCAAATTCAGTTGTCTTCATCTTAAAAACGGTGTTGCTTTTCAATTTTATGAAAAGCATCTGACTTATATAAATGATTCAACCAACAAGAATGTAATTGAATGTTTTAAGTTAGTTACATTTATCCACAAACATTATGTTCATATGCTTATACTGGTTGCATTGTAGGTATCTGGATCATTTCGTCTAGCTGATGTATTCAAAAGTTCATATCTGTTTGAGATAATTTGCCCCAACACCCAATCAATTGATGATGATAATACATATGTTGTTACTAGCATATTTCCACAGCGTTAGACTTAGTATTAGTTTTTCTACTATTTATAACAACTATTGTAAAGTAAAATACTGACGGTATTAATGTAACATCCCTAATTTTTTTAAAAATAAAAGACTCGTACTATGATACCTAAGACCGATTAATAAATTGTGGGAATAATTGGTCGCGTCTCGGGGATTAATAGTCAAAAGAAATTGTCAAAGAAATCCTATCCCACATTTAATTATGGGTTAGTCATAATTTAAATGAACATTTCAAGCTGAAGGGCAAATTTGTAAATTCGCACCCTTCATATAAATACCCTCAAGTCTGAACCCTTTCAACCATATCTCCCTCACTTTATCACTTCCTAAGAGTTCTGAAGTTGGAAAACTGAAAACAGAAAAGGGAAAAGAAGAGGGAGGGGCGCGAAGGAGAAGGAAGGGAGAGGAACGGATCCACCTCAAAAGTGAATGCATGTAAGTGCTCTCACTCCCATTCTACTCCATTTTCAATTTCCAATCTATTGGTACCACTTTCAGAGCTTGATTCTCACTCATCCTCTCAACCCCATTTTCGAAATATGAAGCTCAAAGCATTGAAAATGGTGGAGTTCTAAGTTGTTGTCTGCTTGCATGTTCAGTACAAGCTATTGGGGAGGAAGTTCTAAGCCTACATTTCGAAATTGAGGAACATTCACTCAAGACTGAGTTTCGGTTTCAGTGATTCAGTAGAGAGGTAGCCGTTTCGCTCTAGCTGGTGCTTTTCGGTTCTCGTTCGTGTGTGTACCTTTCGGTCATTCCGGGTCTCGGTGGAAGCTCCTAGTGAAATCGTCAACGGGTGAGTTCTACTCACGATTAGGGACGTTTTGTGACTTTGAATAATTATGTTTCGGTGCTGTGTCAAATCCCAGTTTTGAACGATTAAAGGATCGAATTCACATTAAAACGAATTAAATGAATTTCCAGAAATTGTGAAATTATAGATAATTTCGAAGATGATTTCAATTGTGATTATATATTGGAAATATGTTCTGGGAATTTTCTGAGTTTCAGGTGATCGAAATTAGAAATCGAATTGGGCGAGAACGGAGAACGAAAATGAGAAATATGTGAAATTTTGGTAACAGACACAGGTCGCACGGACCGTGCGCCCCTGGGCACGGATCGTGCGCCTGCTTCGGGCTGGATGAATTGGAAATTAAACGGGACGCACGGGTCGTGCGCCCCTTGGGCACGGATCGTGCGCTCCCTTCGGGTTGGAAATTTTAATTGAAGTGCATCACGCACGGGTCGTGCGCCCCTGGGCACGGACCGTGCGTTAGGTTCTGTTACCGACTTCCGTTTTCTCGTTTCGTCGCTCCGTTTGATTCCGAACCTTTTCTAATTTCTTTCTCAATCCATTAAAAAGGATTTGCCTTATAGAAAACCTTATTTTGAACTTGTTCAACTCATGATTTTGAAAAGGAACTTTGAAAGCCCTTTTGACCGAAAAACTGAGACCTTAGTGCGCGTGTGATTACACCGACTGATGGACTGACTGATTACATATGTATATATATGTTTATATATGCCAATTGAATATGATTATAATGCTGGAGGCCTAATTTATGAATACCTCAAAACGGATTATAGATCGATATGGATATAGTTTATCCAACTATTATATGATGGATCCTTTGGTGATCGAAAAGATATAAGTTATCTAACTCTCGAGAATTTGATGCGTATTGTCATATGTATCGCGTTGGGTGACGACCCGACAAGTAGCATACTAGGAAGGGAAGTCATGAGCCCTCACCCTAGGCCCTGTATACGTTTTGGCGTGGTCAATTCGTGGGTTACCAGGATTAGTGGATGGTTGCACAGCCGGTTTATGCTAAGTAAGTACACGATTCGCCGGTATTAGTGGTTGTTGCACAGTCGACGTTTCGATTAATAAAATAAGTAAGTACACGATTCGCCGGGATTAGTGGTTGTTGCACAGTCGGTGTTTCGATTAATAAAATAAGTAAGTACACGATTCTCCGGGATTAGTGGTTGTTGCACAGTCGGCGTTTCGATTAATAAAATAAGTAAGTACACGATTCGCCGGGATTAGTGGTTGTTGCACAGTCGACGTTTCGATTAATAAAATAAGTAAGTACACGATTCGCCGGGATTAGTGGTTGTTGCACAGTCGACGTTTCGATTAATAAAATAAGTAAGTACACGATTCGCCGGGATTAGTGGTTGTTGCACAGTCGGCGTTTCGATTAATAAAATAAGTAAGTACACGATTCTCCGGGATTAGTGGTTGTTGCACAGTCGGCGTCTCGATTATTAAAACAAGTTAAACATACGACTCGCCGGGATTAGTGGTCGTTGCACAGTCGGCGTTTTGATTTATAAATTAAGAACACGAATTGCCGGGATTAGTGGTTATTGTACAGTCAGCAATTTGATTAATAAATAAGACATTGTTATGTCAGCTTTTGTTGCAGCGGTTTAATGAATTGGACCGAGTGTCAGTGAGGGGGCACGGTAGGACTCACTGAGATAATGATATCTCACCCAATCCATATTTGTTGTTTTTCAGAGAAACAGGGAAAAAGGAAGACCATTGTGCACGAGTAGTTGATATACTCTCGGAGGTGCTGAAGACTTAGTCATATTTATGCTTTGTCCTTTTGTTGTTCTTTTTGGGTTGTATAACTTGTATTGGTTATGAGTTTTACGAACCTGTTTATGTTTCTGTTTGGTATTTGGACTTGGATATTGTATTTCCGTTCGGTATGGAACCGATGGACTTCTATTTTATGAAGTAATGTTATTCTGATTATGTTTTTATTTCGGAAAAAGTTAGTACGTCCAATACTTAAACAGGAACTGTGTCCTCTCAATTTCCGCATCTGTGCATCGTCGGTCTCTCTACACGTTAGAAATACCAGGGTGTTACAATTAAAACTATCGTATTTTGTTCAGTTAAAAAAAAGAATATTTTATTATTAATATTTGTATGTTATATTTAAATTTAACTATAATCTTTTTTAGCATAAATATTTAAATATTATTAAATCCTATAATTTCTGTATTTTAAACAATAGGTTGATTATATTTATAAGTAATTAATTTCACTTATCACATTATATTTATAAGTAATTAATTTCACTTATCACAGAAAAAACCATGGTCATTTATCAAGAAAAATCATATGTCTGAATACCAAGTAAACAACTACGCTAAGAAAAAAGCCTTTGACCATTTTTTGTGGTTCTCGAATTTTAAAAAAAATATATTCACTTTCATTTTTTTATATTTGTCGTAAATTATGTCTTATACCTTCCAAAATATTTTTTTTGTGTGTCTACGTATCTTTATTTGTCAATTTATATCGTGTCTGTCTACATATTCACTTTTCATTATGCATGCTATGTGTGTTTTTCCAAAAACAGAATTGATATCATCAGTAAAAGATAAAATAATTAATTTTTAGTACACTAATTTATTCCATAAGCATTTACATTACTAAAATCACCATCATGTTATTCGCACAAACTAAAATACTTTAAAATATAAAAAAAATGGAAACATTGTAGGTATCTGGATCATTTCGTCTGGATGAGTATTCAAAAGTTCATATCTGTTTGAGATAATTTGCCCCAACTCCCAATCAATTGATGATTACATATGTTGTTACTAGCATATTTCCAGAGCGTTAGACTTAGTATTAGTACATATGTTGTTATTTAAAAAAATTTCACAGCGTTAGACTTAGTATTAGTTTTTCCACTATATAGAACAACTATTGTAAAGTAAAATACCGAAGTTATAAAAACTATCGTCTTTTGTTTAGTTAAAAAAAGAATTTCTTATTATTAATATTTGTATCTTATATTTAAATTAACTATAATCTTTTTTAACATTAATATTTAAATTTTATTAAATCCTAGAATTTCTATATTCTATTTTAAACAATAGGTTGTTTATATTTATAAGTAATTAATTTCATTTATCACAGAAAAAACCTTGGTCATTTATCAAGAAAAATCACATGTCTGAGTACCGAGTAAACAACTATGCTAAGAAAAAAGCCTTTGACTATTTTTGTGGTCATCGCGTTGTAATAAAAACATATTCACTTTAATTTTTTTTATATTTTTTCGTAAATAGTGTCTCATACCTTCCAAAATATTTTTTTGTGTGTCTACGTAATTTTGTTTGTCAATTTTTATCAGTAAAAGATAAAATAATTAATTTTTAGTACACTAATTTATTCCAAAAGCAATTTACATTACTAATTTCACCATCATGTTATTCACACAAACTAAAATACTTTAAAATATTAAAAAAAATGGTAGCATTTCCCCTATCCTCCCGTTTGGTGCCACAAAAAAATATTCAAATTATTTCTAAATTATTTCACCAACAAATTAAATTATTTTATACAAATTTTTTAACGAAAACGTAAGGGTTAGGATACAAATTTTTTAACGAAAACGTAGTATAGTATCCTGTGCATCGCACGAGTTGCATACTAGTACACATTATTACAAAATATTTCTATCCTAACCCTTTCATTGAGCAAATCCCTTCTAATGATGTTTGTCATCATAAAAAAGGGGGAGAATGTGAATATATGCCTTGACAGGAATTGTTAGACTATATGATAACCTTAGAGGGGGGTGAATAAGGTTATGTGCAAAACTTGAATTCTTTTAAATTTTAGGATAATGCTAGTTTAAATCAAATGCGGAATCTGAGATTTAAACTTATATGATGTATGTAAGCAGGCAGATCAGGCACAGTAAGGTATTACTCTATATTCAATATTCAAAATAAGGTTGTTTTATAAGTAATGCAATGATATTGAATATAGCAAATCTACAGTAGTGATAGAGAAGATGATAGATAAACAGATCTGTAGTACAGTGAGTATAACTATAACCAGATTAACAGATTCAGATCAGAGTAGGGATATAGTTATACAATAAATCCACTGAGTGATATTATAAACATATATAAATAGTAAATAAAGTAAAGAGAGAGGGATAGAGATACACCAGGAATTTTACGAGGTTCGGGATAAAAGCCCTACGTCCTCGGCCTCCGGCTTTTCAACCTTTGGACTTTGCTGATAACCACTATATGAAGAACCAATGTTTTACAAACAATCAACTTCAAATAGAAAATCTCAATTCCCCTGAATTGAGAACCCGAGTTCCCCGCTACGGATTTCAACCGCTTCAATCTCCTGATTGAACGACCCAAGAGCACCTCCCAGGATTTCAATACCACTTCAATCTTCCCCGATTGAACGACCCAATATCACCTCCCAGGATTTCAAACCAACTCAATCTCCTGATTGAGAGACCCAAGAAAACTTCCCAGGATTTCAAACCAACTCAATCTCTTGATTGAGAGACCCAAGAAAACTTCCCAGGATTTCAAAGTGACCCCACTTAAAATAACGAATACAACTTTGAGATCTATGATCCAATCACTTCGGACAGTATGACAATATAGTAACTTTAGACAGATGAGTGATTTGGAAAATAGAAAATGATATGAAAGTTGAAGCTCTATTTTCTCTCTTTCTCAGATCTAGAAAATGTATGTGAGAAGCAGAGAGGAGTTGTGAATTGTGGTGTGAGGTGTGATTTGAAAATGAGAAACACACCTCCTATTTATAGTGTTAGGAGAGGTTTGAAAAAATGAAACTCATTTAATACGTAGTATAATCGATTATGCTCTTCATGTGAAACAAATGGCTAATCGATTATTTGATATATATATATATATATATATATATATATATATATATATATATATATATATATATATATATATATATATATATGGAAACTTGGTTTGGCTTCATAATCGATTATCATATGTAGTTGTAGGAGTGCATAATCGATTATTGTTGTCAAGGATGGCTTCATAATCGATTATATTACTTGGTTAAATAATGATATAATCGATTAGAGTTGTCAAGAAAAGAAGGAAGTCACTAATCGATTATGTGTTTTGGTGGAAATGAAGGCATAATCGATTATGTTTATAAAAAGGAAACTTTGAAGAGTTGATAATCGATTTATGTAGGTAGGTTTTTTTATGCACTAATCGATTATTGATCCAAAAAAGGAAGGTAAGGCAAGCTCTTAATCGATTATTTGTTTTAGTTAAAATAGGAGAGTAATCGATTATGTGCTCTGAAACATTCAGGAACCTATTCTATTACCATAATCTATTATCTTTGTAAAAATATAGGATTTTGATTTCAAGCCTTCAATCAAAATCGTTTTAGGGTTTATGTTGCCACCTTATGCATGCATGCAATTTTATAAAATATTTTTCAAAACTATTTTGATGCACCATGCATGTTTTGAAAAACTCATCTCTCAGCTACTAAGAGTCATAGCCTTCAGTGATAGGACCTTACACAGTGTCCTAAAGAAAGCGGATAAACAAATAGGTCTTGAACTGCTGAGGTGGCTTCTTCTCCAAGCTGCTCCATTTTAATCTTCCTGCTCTTTGCTTTATGTCCTGTACATAATTCAACTTGAACCATTAGTAGATAAGATGTAATTTGTTATCATACAAAACAAAGAGTGTTTGTCCTTGGTTCAACAAACTCCCCCTTTTTGATGATAAAAAATTACATTATGCATAGGGGGTTTGATAGTAATGGAACTTTTTCAAAAAGCTCCCCCTAAGCATATGCATAATAAAATAAACAGTACATCAGCAGGATAACAGCAATTATTTTCTCCCCTTACATATACCATGCATATATTCTCTCCCACATCTTACATATACCATGCATATATTCTCTCCCACATATAACATGCATAATATTCTCTCCCCCTTTGTTTTCATCAAAAAGGAGGGGGGGTGAACACATAGAAACATAACCACATTATAAACTTGCAGAATCAATAGACAGTAGTACATAGCATATGAAATATCAAAAATAGTAGTTCATGCTATGCTCCCCCTTACTTGGTGATCCCCCTGATTAATTTTAGAATGCAAAGCTTAGCCAAAAGAGGGTGGACCATCACAGTATAGAAAATAGGATACCCATGAGATATGTCATACTTGGTTCAACAATATAGGTACCATATTTAACTTCAAAATATGTTGTATCAATGATCCAGCACAATAGAGAGATAACGTTTAAGAAGAACAAACTAACCTTCACCGGTGATTCTTCCTCTATTGTTGATATCACAAGTCACATGACTGCTTTTTCGGGGGGTGAGTGTTTAAGAACCTTTTTGCGTCTCCAGTCATGAACTTCGAGTCTCTGCTATCAAGGTATCGATCTGACCCCCATACCTTGTA
Organism: Astragalus membranaceus; assembly: GCA_039519185.1. Taxonomy (NCBI): domain Eukaryota; kingdom Viridiplantae; phylum Streptophyta; class Magnoliopsida; order Fabales; family Fabaceae; genus Astragalus; species Astragalus membranaceus. Next base: position 42,389,121 of record CM076852.1, read on the forward strand.
GCACACCTGTACTAAAATCAAGTAGAGAATTTTGGTACCCAATTCCTTTTGGGTCCTTTGGGGTTAGTCATCAAGGGTTTTGTTTTCACAATCCACCTTGGTTTCTCACAAGCAGGTATAAGGGTACCAAGCTCACACAATTTACGAATAGGACATCTAAGTGAGCTATGGTTCCCTTTTTGACAATAAGTGCAAGAGAAAACAGTAGGTGTATAACTTGAAGTAGCAGCTACAAAAGTCATTTTCTTTTTCAAAACAGAGGAGGTGGAACTACCTTCATACCCAATACCTCTCCTATCAACATATTCATGTTGGGAGTGCAATATCTTGGTTAAGGTATTTTCACCAACCTCAAACTTTTTTAAAGTTTCTTTCAAAATTTCATTTTCAACCTTGGCTTTTTCAAAATTTTGTTTAAGCTCAAGAAACTCAAGGTTGAATGGTTTTATTTCTTGTAGCTCATTCTTCAACTTAACTACCTCATTTTCTAGAGTCTCAATTTGAGTGAGCATGCTTTTGTTACTCTTTGCCAATTTCTTAGATTTTAACAAAAGAGTTTCATGTTCAAAATAAAGAGCATCAAAAGCCTCACTCAAATCTTGACTACTACAACCATCATCAAGTAAATCATCATGCATAGAGGAATCAGAAAGACTAGAAGAGTTAAGGCTTACCTTAGATGAGTCATTTGCCATATGACAAACACCATTTGCAATTTGCTCTTCTTCGTCCGTTTCACTATCAGTGCCAAGACAATCCCATATAGTAGCCTTAGGTGTTTCACATGCCGTGGGACAAATGGCATTTGCAACCTCCTCTTCTTCACTGTCAGTATAGTTGTTCCATGTAGCCTTCTTAGCTTTCTTGGATTTCTTTGAGTTATTTCTCTTTTCAAGTTTGTTGAATCTCATGAATTCTTCAAATAATTCAGCCATGTCTTCATCATCAGATTCTTCATCTGACTCAACCTCTTTCCTTGCTACCCTAGGTATTTTAGCAGCAAGAGCAAGAGATTTTCCTTCTTTTACCATTTTTGCTTCTTGATCTTTGTTAGCAGCCAATACAACCTCAAAGGCAAGAAGTGACCCAATCAAGTCTTCTTGAGGCAGAGTGCCAATATCTTTGGCTTCAGTGATTGCACAAGTTTTTGGAAAGAACTCACCAGTCAGAGATGCAAGAATCTTCCCATTTATATCTTTTGTAGAATACCTCTTTCCCAGTGCCCTTAGGTTGTTCACAATTAGATTCAGTCTCTGGTGCATAGCTGCAACAGATTCACCTTCCTTCATTTTGAATGATTCATACTCAGAAGTTAGGATTCTGATTTTTGTATCCTTTACTTGGCTTGTACCGACATGTGTAGCTTCCAGACAATCCCAGATTTCTTTTGCTGTTTGACACCCTTTTACTCTTCCATACTCTTCTTCACAAAGTGATAGGTGAAGAATATTCATAGCCTTGGCATTTTGAGATATTTTGTCAAGCTCAGATTTTCTCAGCTCGCTCTGATCGATGGTGTAAATGTCTTCAGTTGGAACTTCTTCTGCTTTGCCGGTGGCTTGACTTTTTGTAGTGTCTCCATTAGTACCACCTGGTTTTGTAATTTTGATCTTCATAGGAATCAGTGGTCCATCAACAATAATCCTCCAAAGGGTGAAATCTATAGCCTGCACATGACATTTCAGTCGACTACTTCAATAGTCATAGTTAGTTCCACCAAACAGGGGTGGCCTATTGAAGGACATCCCCTCTTTCATAAAAGAACCCATAATCACAAATAGATAAATAAAATTTAAGTTGTGGGATGTAAAGCTCTATATGCAATTTCTAGCTACTGATACCACTTGTTAGACTATCTGATAACCTTAGAGGGGGGTGAATAAGGTTATGTGCAAAACTTGAATTCTTTTTAATTTTAGGATAATGCTAGTTTAAATCAAATGCGGAATCTGAGATTTAAACTTATATGATGTATGTAAGCAGGCAGATCAGGCACAGTAAGATATTACTCTATATTCAATATTCACAATAAGGTTGTTTTATAAGTAATGCAATGATACTGAATATAGCAGATCTACAGTACTGATAGAGAAGATGATAAATAAACAGATCTGTAGTATAGTGAGTATAACTATAACCAGATTAACAGATTCAGATCAGAGTAGGGATATAGTTATACAATAAATCCACTGAGTGATATTATAAACATATATAAACAGTAACTAAAGTAAAGAGAGAGGGATAGAGATACACCAGGAATTTTACGAGGTTCAGCATAAAAGCCCTACGTCCTCGGCCTCCGGCTTTTCAACCTTTGGACTTTGCAGATAACCACTATATGAAGAACCAATGTTTTACAAACAATCAACTTCAAATAGCAAATCTCAATTCCCCTGAATTGAGAACCCGAGCTCCCCGCTAAGGATTTCAACCGCTTCAATCTCCTGATTGAACGACCCAAGAGCACCTCCCAGGATTTCAATACCACTTCAATCTTCCCCGATTGAACGACCCAAGATCACCTCCCAGGATTTCAAACCAACTCAATCTCCTGATTGAGAGACCCAGGAAAACTTCCCAGGATTTCAAACCAACTCAATCTCTTGATTGAGAGACCCAAGAAAACTTCCCAGGATTTCAAAGTGACCCCACTTAAAATAACGAATACAACTTTGAGATCTATGATCCAATCACTTCGGACAGTATAAAAATATAGTAACTTTAGAGAGATGAGTGATTTGGAAAATAGAAAATGATATGAAAGTTGAAGCTCTATTTTCTCTCTTTCTCAGATCTAGAAAATGTATGTGAGAAGCAGAGAGGAGTTGTGAACTGTGGTGTGAGGTGTGATTTGAAAATGAGAAACACACCTCCTATTTATAGTGTTAGGAGAGGTTTGAAAAAATGAAACTCATTTAATACGTAGTTTAATCGATTATGCTCTTCATGTGAAACAAATGGCTAATCGATTATTTGATATATATATGGAAACTTGGTTTGGCTTCATAATCGATTATCATATGTAGTTGTAGGTGTGCATAATCGATTATTGTTGTCAAGGATGGCTTCATAATCGATTATATTACTTGGTTAAATAATGATATAATCGATTAGAGTTGTCAAGAAAAGAAGGATGCCACTAATCGATTATGTGTTTTAGTGGAAATGAAGGCATAATCGATTATGTTTATAAAAAAGGAAACTTTGAGGAGTTGATAATCGATTTATGTAGTTAGTTATTTTTATGCACTAATCGATTATTGATCTAAAAAAGGAAGGTAAGGCAAGCTCTTAATCGATTATTTGTTTTAGTTCAAATAGGAGAGTAATCGATTATGTGCTCTGAAACATTCAGGCACCTAATCTATTACCATAATCTATTATCTTTGTAAAAATATAGGATTTTGATTTCAAGCCTTCAACCAAAATAGTTTTAGGATTTATGTTGCCACCTTATGCATGCATGCAATTTTATAAAATATTTTTCAAAACTATTTTGATGCACCATGCATGTTTTGAAAAACTCATCTCTCAGCTACTAAGAGTCATAGGCCTTCAGTGATAGGACCTTACACAGTGTCCTAAAGAAAGCGGATAAACAAATAGGTCTTGAACTGCTGAGGCGGCTTCTTCTCCAAGCTGCTCCATTTTAATCTTCCTGCTCTTTGCTTTATGTCCTGTACTTAATTCAACTTGAACCATTAGTAGATAAGATGTAATTTGTTATCATACAAAACAAAGAGTGTTTGTCCTTGGTTCAACAGGAATAACCTGGTTTTGATGATTGACAAAAGAAGTTCAAAAAGGTCAAGATTGCAAAAAAGAGGAAAATCAGATCAAGCTTTCAAGTCAAGATTTGTTTATTGTATTGTGTGTGTTTAGGATATTTCTGTAAGTGGAAATAAAGCTCTCTAAAATAAATCACACACTCACAATATTTTTCTTGCATGAAAATAATTTTTAAACAAATCTCATGCATGCATATATGATTTTAGAAACAAACATAATCGATCATAAGGATGCCACATTCAAGCATACAATCGATTCTTAATATTCCCTATGAAACCATAATCGATTTCATCATGCTTTAAGGAAGCACAAAATCGATTTTCATCATGCTCTAAGGAAGCACAAAATCGATTTCATCACGCTTTAAGGAAGCACAAAGTCAATTTCATCATACTTTAAGGAAGCATACAATCGATTCTTCATGTTTTAAGGAAGCACATAATCGATTTCCTCCGTCTTTTAAGGAAGCACATAATCGATTTCCTCATGTTTTTAAGGAAGCACATAATTGATTTCCTCCTTCTTTTAAGGAAGCACATAATCGATATCCTCTTTCTTTTAAGGAAGCACAGAATCGATTTCCTCATGTTTTTAAGGAAGCACATAATCGATTTCCTCCTTCTTTTAAGGAAGCACATAATCGATCATCATCTCTAAGCCATTCAAGCACACAATCGATTTTAGCATTTCTATATTCTACTCAACGGCTATATTTTTCTAAGCCTATAAATAGAAGGCTTTGCAAATCATTTCATACAACAACTCATTCTTGCATCTAAAACTCTATCATTCTTCTCATCACTCTCACTCTTCTTACACTTGCTAAATTCTTTTTTTGAGAGCTTTATATTTCATATAGTTTGAGTTGTATTAATCGCGCTTCAATTTGTTCTATCCACACTATTGAGTGTGTTATCAAAATCTGTTGTATTTCTTAGTTTTGGGTGTGATCCCAAGGTATTCAAGAGAGGAGATATCTCTTGGTTTTAAAGTTCTTTTACATAGGGAGGTGATATCCCAGGTTTGTGTGAAAAGGTCTTTGGTTGTAAAGGTTTCTAGCTGAACCTGTTTTAAAAGCTAGTGATTGATTAAAATTCCTTGGAGTTTTCCTTGGGGACTAGACGTAGGCCTCAGGAGTGGCCGAACTAGTATAAATCTCTGTGTGTCTTCTTCTTTCCCTTTATCTCTTTTAGTTTCCTCTGCAAGTCATTCTTATTCAAATTAAAATGTTTTCTTAAGCGCTTTATTGTATTTGATCAAACTTTTTATTCAGATATTTTATTTTTAATCACCAGTTTTAATTGCACAATTCACCCACCCCCCCCTCTTGTGTTTTGAAGTCACTTGGTCAACAAGTGGTACCAGAGCTAGACTCTTGGTAAAGACTAACTGTCTCAAGAGGCAAGATGACTTCAAACAATGACTCCTTAAATAGACCCCCATCTTTCAATGGTGAAGGGTATGATTATTGGAAAACAAGAATGAAAATTTTTATTGAAGGAGTAGATTGTGATATTTGGGATGCTGTCGTAAATGGTCCATTTGTTCCCACTCATCTTGTTAATGATGAAATGGTAAACAAGCCTAGATCTCTTTGGACCAAAGATGAAAAAGAAAAGGGTCAATACAATTTGAAAGCTAAGAACATCATCACAACTGCGCTAAGCATCGATGAGTTCTATCACGTATCACATTGTAAAACCGCCAAGGAAATGTGGGACGCCCTTCAAGTGACCCATGAAGGTACTACCGAGGTCAATGGGGCTAGAATGAACACATTAACTCATGAGTATGAGCTATTTAGGATGAAACCGGGTGAAAACATCCATGAACTAATCAAACGTTTCATCCATATAGCTAACCATCTTAGAGGCCTTGGAAAATCTTTCGAAAATGAGGACTTGACCAATAAAGTTCTGCGATGCCTAAATAGAATTTGGCAACCCAAAGTGACAGCTATCTCAGAATCAAAAGACTTATCCTCTTTGGACTTAACCACTTTGTTTGGTAAATTGCCGGAACATGAGCTCGAATTGAATCGACTAGCTGAAAGCGAGGAAGGTGAAAAGAAAAAGAAAGGACTTGCTCTTATAGCATGCACCAAAGAAAGTGACACGGAAGACTATGACAGCCTCAATGAAAATGATGAAGACACAAGCCTAATGGTTCGCAGATTCAAAAAGTTCATGAAGCCCAAAGGAAAATCAAAACAATTGCCTAATCCTCAAGAGAAGAATCAGGAAGGAACTTCCTTCAATCCAACATGCTATAAATGTGGTAAGAAGGGACACATAAAGCCGAACTGCCCTCAAAATCAAAAATATGAGAAACCGGATAGAAAACCCCGAAAGGAATCAAAAGGAAGAAGGGCGTATATCACTTGGGATGAAAATGACATGGAATCATCCGATGAATCTGAAGAAGAGGAAGCAAAACTATGTCTCATGGCAGAGCATGAGGAAGATGAGGTAAACTCCTTTGAAACTGAACTTGATTTAACTTATGATGAGTTTCTTAGTATTTGTGAAGAACTAAATAATGAGTCAACTAAACTTAGGAAAATTGTTTCAAATTCTAATAAAACTATTTCCACTCTTCAATCCAAAGTTGAAACTTTAAATAAGGAAATAGATGTTCTTAAAGAAAAACAGATTTTCGTAAGTGAAGTTTCCTCTTGCAACTCTTATGAAAATAAAAAGGAGAGTACTCTCAAATGTGAAGATTACAATGTTTTGAAAAACAAAATCAATGATTTGCACAACACGCTTGCAAAATTCACCAGGGGAAGAGATAATCTAAATATCATTTTGGGAAATCAAAGGGGAACTTATGATAAAGCTGGTTTGGGCTATCAACCAAAGAATCATGAAAAATCTTTCAAAAAGTTTTTTTGCCCAAACAAAACTACTAGTAGCCCTTTCACAAAATGTTATTATTGTGGTAGAAATGGTCATACATCTTCTATTTGTAATGCAAGAAAGAACATTGATTTGGATGACAAAAGGAAGTGGATTCCAAAAGGCACAATTCCTAAGACTAACCCAAAAGGACCCAAAATGATTTGGGTACCAAAAGTTAAAACTTGATCTTCTGATGTAGGTGTGCTTGAAAGCCAAGAGCTCAAAGTGGTATCTAGATAGCGGCTGTTCAAAGCACATGACAGGAGACACAGAGAAGTTCTCTCATTTGACTCCAAAAAGCAGCGGCTTTGTGTCTTATGGTGACAATACAAAAGGTAAAATTATTGGTGTCGGCACTATTGGTAAGAAACCAAATCCTGTTATTGAAAATGTATTATTAGTTGAAGGCTTGAAGCATAACTTGCTAAGTATTAGTCAACTTTGCGACAAAGGTAATAAGGTTGTGTTTGATTCTTCTACTTGCAAGGTAAAAAATACTGTGGACATGCAAACCCTTTTTACTGGGGAAAGAGTTGGAAACACCTATACTGTTGATCTAAATGATCTTCCCTCAAATGATGCATGTTGTCTTATTAGTAAATAGCCTACCAAAGCTACATTATGAAAAAGATAAATTATGCGATGCGTGTCAAATAGGAAAACAAGTAAAGGTCACTTTTAAACCAAAAAATGTTATTTCTACAAATCGACCTTTACAACTTTTACACATGGATTTATTTGGCCCATCTAGAACTATGAGCCTTGGTGGCAATTACTATGCACTCGTTATTGTGGATGATTACTCTCGCTATACATGGACCTTGTTTATTTCTCATAAAAATGACGCTTTTGGTGCTTTTCGAAAACTTACTAAGATCATTCAAAACGAAAAACGTTTAACTATTGCATCTATCCGAAGTGATCACGGTGGTGAGTTTCAAAATGAGGCTTTTGAAAATTTTTGCAATGAAAATGGAATTGACCATACCTTTTCCTCACCACGAACTCCTCAACAAAATGGAGTACTAGAAAGGAAAAATAGGTCTCTTGAAGAGCTAGCGAGGACGATGCTCAATGACACTAATCTTCCTAAGTATTTCTGGGCAGACGCAGTAAGCACTGCATGCTATGTAATGAATAGAGTCCTCATAAGGCCTATTCTAAAACAAACGCGCTATGAAATTTACAAAGGAAGAAAGCCAAATATCTCCCACTTTCACGTATTCAGATGTAAGTGCTTTGTTTTGAATAATGGTGTAACATCCCAGACTACTTTCAGAACTGTCAACTGCCCCCACAAACCAACACGTGTCTTTCCAGCATGCGTTGTCCTCACTTGCATGCTTTCTAGGAAACTTCCCAGAAGGTCACCCATCCCACTACTACTCCAAGTCAAGCACGCTTAACTATGGAGTTCTTATGGGAAGGGCTCCCGAAAAGAAGATGCATCTTGTTGGTATAGGTAGTCCAAATCAACTCTTTTAAGCCTTCCTTCAACTATACAGTCCCATACCTGCACAGCCTCAGGATCCCTCTCATTCCGGTGTGTATTTGGTTCATTCACGTGTCCCTTCGCCTAGAAGCTGCCAGGAGCCGCTCTTTGCCGTGCCAACTTTTTAGGCACCGGCGATCACTCCCCGCCCTCGTCAGCCACGGATGTCACATGCCCACCAGCTTCCGCTTGGTTCTTCCCCGAACCACACCGTACTGAGAGAGGTCTGCTTCTCTGATACCATTTGTAACATCCCAGACTACTTTCAGAACTGTCAACTGCCCCCACAAACCAACACGTGTCTTTCCAGCATGCGTTGTCCTCACTTGCATGCTTTCTAGGAAACTTCCCAGAAGGTCACCCATCCCACTACTACTCCAAGTCAAGCACGCTTAACTATGGAGTTCTTATGGGAAGGGCTCCCGAAAAGAAGATGCATCTTGTTGGTATAGGTAGTCCAAATCAACTCTTTTAAGCCTTCCTTCAACTATACAGTCCCATAATTGAAGGAAGGCTTAAAAGAGTTGATTTGGACTACCTATACCAACAAGATGCATCTTCTTTTCGGGAGCCCTTCCCATAAGAACTCCATAGTTAAGCGTGCTTGACTTGGAGTAGTAGTGGGATGGGTGACCTTCTGGGAAGTTTCCTAGAAAGCATGCCAGTGAGGACAACGCATGCTGGAAAGACACGTGTTGGTTTGTGGGGGCAGTTGACAGTTCTGAAAGTAGTCTGGGATGTTACAAAAATGTAACATCCGCAAAATAATTAACCGAATTATTTGGATGTTAACCCAATTAAATTAATTTAGTACTTGACTGGTAAATTTATTGAGTGCTAAAATTATTTATTGGTTGTCATCGGATCATTAACCGGATAATACGGATCAAGGAAGTTTCGGAATCGAAATAGGAGATTTAGATCAATATGGTAATTTGACCACGTTGCCATATATTTATTAAATAAATATATGTATATACGTGGGTGTGTGTGTTAATAAGAAAGGAAAGAAAAGAATTGAAAGAAAAGAAAGAAGAAAGCCACGCGAGAAACAGAGAGGAGAGGAGAAAAAGAAAAGAAGAGAGAAAGAAAGGGGAAGGAAGAAGAAGAGGAAAAAGGGGAAGGTTAGGCTCATCAAAACGACTTCCGTCCAGCACGAAAAATGCTCAGCGTTACTTCCTCTTCGATTTGGTACCAACATCTTCATCATCAACTCACTCTACACGAATTTACCATTTTCGGTTTGAAGCTCAAGGTGGCGTTTTTGAGAGCTATCTTCGTCAATAAAGCGGTTTGAAGGCTAGGGGAGTTCGAATGGAGGCTTGGGTACTAGCTTGGAGTGAAAGAATCAAGGTTTGATTGGGTGAGATTTGAGAAATCAAATTTGGGGTTTTTAGATGAATAGTGATTTTGAGCTTGAAGATGATGAATAGTATCTGTGGAGGATTTCGGGGAATTCGGAGTTTCGGTCAAAAGAGGTTTCGTGATCGAGCGGAAAGTTTTGGAATCGGATTTGAGCGTCGCCGGAGCGCGTAGTTGATTCGGGGAACGTTCGTGCGGTTTTGTCAGAAAAGCGGTGTCGCGGAAAGTCTCGGTGATTTGGCGAAGTCTCGGCGATTTTGAAGTCTCGGTGTCGGCACACGCTTCGAGGGTGAGTTTTACTCATGTTTAGGATTTTTGTTTTTCGAATTAATTGATAAACTGTTTTATCGCTTTCGCTGGACTGGAATATTATGTGATACTGTCTGATTCGGGTTAGGAATCGATTGGGGCGAGTCTCGGGTTGCGTCGTGTTAAAAATGGAATTTTTGGTGATTTGATTCGAGAGATTTTGAATTAAAACCGTTATTTGGAAAATCGCCGTAATTTGATAAACTTCGATTTGATTTAGATTTTGATTGATTGTTTGATGTTGATTGGGTTTGATTATGTGTGTGTGAAAACTGTTTTCGATCGGAATTAAAATCGGAATTAAGCGGAATCGCGATTTTCGCGCGAAACCGCCAAAATCTGCCCTTGACAGACCCCCTGCTGTCTGATAGCGCGCCACTTGCGCGCCGCGCGCCACCCGCGCGCTAATTGGCAGAACTTCCTGTCTGTTCGCGCGCCGTTTGCGCGCCACGCGCCACTCGCGCGCCAATTGGCAGAATTTCAACAACCAAACACTGTTTTTCGTTTCGCGATAACTTTTGATCCGGGAACCCGATTGAGGTGTTCTAAGATGCGTTGGAAAGCTTATTCAGAGGACTAACTGAATATTCTATTTTTCAGGCAAAATGAACTGTTTTTGATATTGAAAATTGTGTCGAAAAGTGGTCAACTAGATTGCGAGTGTGAACTTGGATTTTTATAAAATGTGGATTAAAGTGTTTCATTGATTGTCTGATTTGATGGACCGTGGGTTCATAGTACTGTAGATATATATGTATATATATATATATATATATCGAGTTGGGTGACGACCCATGTTTTGACATACTAGGCGGGGCAGTCATGCTCCCCCAACCTAGGCTCCGTGCCAATAGGAGAATGTACTATTGGTAAGGGGGTTCACCGGGATTAGCACTGGATTTGCAGTCGGTGTTATGTCATGAGTTTGTTGTACGTTCACCGGGATTAGCACTGGATTTGCAGTAGGTGTCGTACTGTGCGATACACCGGGATTAGCACTGGATTTGCAGTCGGTGCCGCACTTTGTTTGTTCACGTTCACCGGGATTAGCACTGGATTTGCAGTCGGTGTCGTGTTGATTTTAAAAAGAAAAAAAAAAGGGATTTTTAATTGAACCGAGAGAGTTAGTAGGGTTCTCGGTAGAACTCACTGAGATTGTATCTCACTGTTTAAATGTTGTTGTTTTACAGAGACACAGGGACAGCGGAAATCCAAGAGGCACGAGTAGGTTGAGCTCGGATTGGTTGCTGATAGCCTAGCTTTATGTTTAAGCTTATTTCCCTTCTGTTGTCTGTATACTAGAACATTATGTATTTAAGGTATATCTTTCTTCCGCTTTCTTGTATGATACTGAATACTATAATTGCTGATGGTATATGGTCTGAGAACCATATTGTCTTGTTGTAAATAAGACTGTTTGGGTTTTATTCAGCGAAAAATTTATAGTAATATTCAGTGTCTAAGCAGGAAATATATCTCTGATGTGTTACTAATGTGCACCTGGGTATTCTCAGTAGAAAGAAATACCGGGGTGTTACAGTTGGTATCAGAGCAGTTCGACCTAGTCGGACTTAGTTTAGGGTTGAGTCGATTCCTTGTTAGTCCTGGTTGTAATTACACTTGTGATGCTAAGAGATATTGAGCCTGATCAACTTAATACTTAGTGCATCATAAGCGGAATTATGACTGGATGATCAAGATGCAATCCTCGACCAAAATCGGAATCTTCAACCGGTGCATCCTCAGGAAAGGTGACATGACGGTGGAAGAATACACCGCTAAGTTTGAGAAGTTGTCTCAGTTTTACCAAGTGGTAAAATAAGCTCTGGAAGACGAATGGAAAATGCAGAAGTATAAGAAGGGCATAAGTGCTTTTATGACTTAGGGTCTCAGTTCTTATACTATTACCAATTATGTTGCCTTAGTGCAATCAGCCTATGTCGCTGAGGATGATCTCATAGGAAATATAGGAAAAGAAAGAAGGTAGTTGAATTATCAACTCCGAATGCAAAGTCCTAAGATAATTTCATCAAAGGAAAAGCAGATGCAATTCTTTGATTCTTCAAAGGTCAGAAGATGTTCTAACTGTGGAAAGCCTCACAGCGGTGATTGCAAGCGAAGATCTAATCGGTGCTATTATAGAAATGTAGAGGGTCACTATGGTAAAGAGTGCCCTGTAAGGAAGAGTTTCAAGGAGTTACAAGCAGCTATAAGGCAAGGACGAGTCACATTCTGGATGTTTAGGCAGTTACGACTGCAGACAATCTACTAAGGAGTATGAGATCAGTTTTCAATAACTCGATCAGTATATTATATGATTCGGGTGCAACCTATTGCTGTATATCCCGATCGCATGTGAATCGGTTGGGATGAGCCTTATCATCGCTATCCGAGCAGATAACTATTTTAACTGCTGCTAAGGGTTGTGACTAGACCCAATCTTTGTGTCGGAATTGCCTACGTGTTATAGGAGACAGAAATTTCATAGAAGGATTAATTGTTTGCCTATGAGAAGTGTGGACACCATTTTGGGTATGAATTGGATGACTGCAAATCATGTTGCAATCGACTGTATTAATCAGCTATCAGCTTCGCTTCAGAATCAGTTGAATTGTCTAGGACAAATTCTGAAGCCGTTACCTAGTTCACCTTAGACGGTCAATCTTCATTCCAAGGTGCGGAAGCACATGTTAGTAGGTTATCTGCATCCACTGGAACTAGTATTAGATTTATCATCTGTACAAGTTGTGAATGACTTTCTGGATGTTTTCACGATGAAGTTTCTTCTGAACCTCCAGAACGAGAAGTAGAGTTTACTGTAGAATTGATTCCTGGCACGGGATCAATATCTATTGTTTCTTATTGATGGTTTCTTGAGAATTAAAGGAAATGGAGTCTCAACTTGAAGAGTCGATGTTAAAGAAATTCATTCGACCGAGCGCTTTTCTATGGGGTGTTCCGGTGTTGCTTGTCAAGAAGAAATATGGAAGTAGGAGATTGTTTATTGATTATCAACAACTCAACAAAGTGACGATCAAGAACAAATATCCTTTTCTAAGGATACACGAATTGCTGGATCAGCTTCGAGGTGCAGAGGTGTTTTCAAAAATTGATCTGAGGTTAGGTTATCATCAATTGTTAGTTAGAGTCTTAGATATTCCGAAGACAGCCTTCCGTACTTGGTATGGACATTACGTGTTCGTAGTGATGCCCTTCGGTTTGACTAATGCTCCAGCGGTATTCACGGATTACATGAACAGGGTTTTCCACCCTTACCTGGATCAGTTTGTTGTAGTTTTCATTGATAATATCTTGGTGTACTCTAAGACTATTGGGGAGCATGCCCATTAACATCTCCGCATTATTCTGAATGTACTCCGAGAAAGGAAATTGTATGCCAAGCCGTCGAAGAGTGACTTCTGGATGCCGGAAGTGAAGTTTTTGGGACGCGTGACTTCCCAATTGGGAGTTTCGGTGGATCCTAGTAAGGTCGAAGCGGTGTTGAATTGGGAACGACCAACGTTAGCCACTGAAATCAGAAGTTTTCTAAGTATAGCCGGTTACTACAGGAAGTTTATCGAAGGATTCTCACAATTGGTTCTTCCACTTACTCGGTTAACTCGTAAGGGTCAACCTTTTACGCGGGATGCCGATTGTGAAGAATGTTTTCAAGATTTGAAGGTTCGGTTGACTTCTGCTCCAATCCATATTCTTCCAGATCTGTAACATCCGCAAAATAATTAGTAGGAATTATTTGGATGTTAACCTAATTAAACCAATTTAGTACTTAACTGGTAAATTTATTAAGTGCAAAAATTAATTATTGGTCGTCATCGGATCGTTAACCGGATAATACGGACCAAGGAATTTTTGGAATCGAAATAGGAGATTTCGATCGATATGGTAATTTGACCGCGTTGCAACTTAAATATTAAATAAATATATATATATATATATATATATATATATATATATATATATATATATATATATATATATGTATAGGTGTGTGCGTGTGAAAGGAGAAGAAAGAATTAAAAAGAGAAAAGGAAAGAAAGAAGGGAACGAGAGACAGAGGAGAAACAGAGAGGAGAAAAGAAAAAGAAAAGAAGAGAGAAAGAAAGGGGGAGGAAGAAGAAGAGGAAAAGGGGTGCTTCCGCTCAACAAAACGACTTCCTTCCAACACGAAAAATGCTCAGCGTTACTTCCTCTTCGATTTGGTATCAAGATCTTCATCATCAACCCTCTCTCTCTCACTTTGCCATTTTCGAACTTGAGAGGGAAAATCGGAGTTTCGATGGTTATGGCTCAAGGGAAAGCTAAGGACGATGTTTAGGAGCGAGCACGAGGTGGATTACTCGAGTATTGAAGATCGATTGGGTGATTTGGAATTGAAAATCAAAGATTGGGGTTATGGATGAATAGTAGCTTTTGGAGGTTAGGGATGATGAATAGTGTCCGTGGAGGATTTCGAGGGGTTTGGCATTTCGGTCAAAAGCGGTTTCGTGATCGAGTGGAAAGCTTTGGAAGCGATTTGGATGTCGCCGGAGCGGGGAATGTTCGTGTGGCTACTCGGTGATTTCGGCTCGATCGTGGATCACGCGTCAAAGGTGAGTTCTACTCACGTTTAGGATTTTTGTTTTTCGAATTAACTGTTTTATCGCTTTCGCTGGTCTGGAATATTACTTGATATTGTCTGATTCGGGTTAGGAATCGATTGTGGCGAGTCTCGGGTTGCGTCGCGTTAAAATGGAATTTTTGGGTGATTTGATTCGAGAGATTTTGATTTAAACCGTTATTTGGAAAATCGTCGTATTTTGATAAACTTCGATTTGATTAAGATTTTGATTGATTGTTTGATGTTGATTGGGTTTGATTATATGTGTGTGAAAACTGTTTTCAATCGGAACGAGAATCGGAATTAAGCGGAATCGCGATTTTCGGGCGAAACCGCCAAAATCTGCCCTTGACAGACCCCCTGCTGTCAACCCACGCGCCACTTGCGCGCGGCGCGCCACTCGTGCGCCATTGGGCAGAACAATCTGCCTGTTCGCACGCCACTTGCGCGCGGCGCGCCACTCGCGCGCCAGTTGACAGATTTTCAGCAACCAAACACTGTTTTTCGTTTCGTGATATCTTTTGATCCGGGAACCCGATTGAGGTGTTCTAAGATGCGTTGGAAAGCTTATTCAGAGGCCTAACTGGATATTCTATTTTTAAGGCAAAATGAACTGTTTTTGATATTATAAATTGCTTTGGAAAAGTGACGAACTAGAGTGCGAGAGCAAACTTAGATAGAGTTTCGAAACAGGTCTAATAATCGAATTGGTACTGCTTTGTGTTCTTGCCTTCGGTTTTAGACAACATATATATAAGGTATACATGGTTAAATAATCGAATTGGTACTGCTTCGTGTTCTTGCCTTCGATTATTCGACTAAAGCGTAAAGTACGATGATAGGATTACAAATCGAATTGGTATTGCTTTGTGTTCTTGCCTTCGGTTTTAGACTAAATATATATATGGCGTACTGGTCTAATAATCGAATTGGTACTGCTTTGTGTTCTTGCCTTCGGTTTTAGACAACATATATATAAGGTATACATGGTTAAATAATCGAATTGGTACTGCTTCGTGTTCTTGCCTTCGATTATTCGACTAAAGCGTAAAGTACGATGATAGGATTACAAATCGAATTGGTATTGCTTTGTGTTCTTGCCTTCGGTTTTAGACTAAATATATATATGGCGTACAGGTCTAATAATCGAATTGGTACTGCTTTGTGTTCTTGCCTTCGGTTTTAGACAACATATATATAAGGTATACATGGTTAAATAATCGAATTGGTACTGCTTCGTGTTCTTGCCTTCGATTATTCGACTAAAGCGTAAAGTACGATGATAGGATTACAAATCGAATTGGTATTGCTTCGTGTTCTTGCCTTCGATTTTAGACAAAGTATATATGTAAGTGATAACCGGTTTAATAATCGAATTGGTACTGCTTTGTGTTCTTGCCTTCGGTTTTAGACTAAATATATATATGGCATACATGTTTAATAATCGAGTTGGTACTGCTTTGTGTTCTTGCCTTCGGTTTTAGACAACATATATATAAGGTACACATGTTTAATTGTCGAATTGGTACTGCTTCGTGTTCTTGCCTTCGGCATTAAACAAAATATATATATAGTGCACAGGTGTAATAATCGGATTGGTACTGCTTCGTGTTCTTGCCTCCGATTTATTATGTCTGGGGTAGAGCCCATGTTAGGATACTAGGAAGCGGCAACTATATCCCCTCCCTAGGCCCTTATACCCTAAACCCGAACGATTCATAATTGAACCGCGAGTGTTAGTAGGGGTCTCGGTAGAACTCACTGAGATTGTATCTCACTGTTTAAATTTTGTGGTTTTTACAGAGAAGCAGGGAAAAAGCAATGGTGAAGAAGCACCGCTAGGTGGTGTGCTTATGAAGACGGTGAAGACTTAGTTTTCATTGTTAATGTCTTTCCCTCGAGATCTTTGTATTTACGATTGTATAACTTGTACCAGTAAAAGTTGTAAAATCGTTTCCGCTATTTCTTGGTATTTGGATATTGGACTCTAGGTTATGAGCTGTTTTTATTTATGTTCAATATCTAAAACAGGAAAAATATCTCTGATTATTTTATGATGGTACACTTGGGTATTTTTACTCGATAAAAATACCGGGGTGTTAAGTTGGTATCAGAGCAGTTCGACCTAGTCGGACTTAGTTTAGGGTTGAGTCGATTCCTTGTTAGTCCTTTTTGTAATTACACTTGTGATGCTAAGAGACATTGAGCCTGATCAACTTAATACTTAGTGCATCATAAGCGGAATTATGTCTGGATGATCAAGACG
The DNA here is from genome assembly GCA_039519185.1 of Astragalus membranaceus. Taxonomy (NCBI): domain Eukaryota; kingdom Viridiplantae; phylum Streptophyta; class Magnoliopsida; order Fabales; family Fabaceae; genus Astragalus; species Astragalus membranaceus. Next base: position 42,405,857 of record CM076852.1, read on the forward strand.
CAGTCCTCGACCAAAACCGGAATCTCCAACCGGTACATCCTCAGGAAAGGTGGCAGAACGGTGGAAGAAAACACCGCTAAGTTTGAAAAGTTGTCTCGGTTTTACCAAGTGGTAAAGTAAGCTTCGGATGACGAACGGAGAATGCAGAAGTATAAGACGGGCATAAGTGCTTTTATGATTTATGGTCCCAGTTCTTATACCGCTACCAATAATGTTGCCTTGGTGCAACCATCCTATGTCGCCGAGGATGATCTCATAGGAAGTATGGGAAAGTAAAGAAGGTAGTTGAAATTATCAACTCCGAATGCAGAGTCCTAAGATAATTTCATCGAAGGAAAAGCAGATGCAATTCTTTGATTCTTCAAAGGTCAGGAGATGTTCTAACTGTGGAAAGCCTCACAGCGGTGATAGCAAGCGAAGATCTAATCGGTGTTATTATAGAAATGTAGAGGGTCACTATGGTATAGAGTGCCCTGTAAGGACGAACTCCAAGGGGATTAGCCTTATCATCGCTATCCGAGCCGATAACTGTTTTAAACTGCTGCTAAGGGTCGTGTCCAGACCTAATCTTTGTATAGAATTGTCTACTTGTCATAGGAGGCAGAAATTTAGTTGTAGAATTTATTGTTTGCCTATGAGAAGTGTGGACACCATTTTGAGTATGGATTGGATGACTGCAAATCATGTTGCAACCGACTGTGTTAATCAACTATCAGTTCCTCTTCAGAATCAGTTGAATTGTCTAGGACAAATTCTGAAGCGGTTACCTAGTTCACCGGAGACGGTCAATCTTCATTCCAAGGTGCGGAAGCACATGTTAGTATGTTATCTGCATCCACTGAAACTAGTTTAGATTTGGCGAATATTCAGGTCGTGAATGACTTTCTGGATGTTTTCACGATGAAGTTCTTCTGAGCCTCCAGGGCGAGAGGTAGATTTTACGGTAGAATTGGTTCCTGGAACGGGATCAATATCTATTGATTGTTTCTTTAAGAGTTAAAGGAAATGGAGTCTCAACTTGAAGAGTCGATGTTAAAGAAATTCATTCGACCGAGTGCTTCTCTAAGGAGTGCTCTAGTGTGGTTAGTCGAAAGGAAAAGTGGTAGCATGAGATTGTGCATTGATTATCGACAACTCAACAAAGTGACGATCAAGAATAAATATCCCTTACCAAGGATAGACGAATTGCTTGAACAATTTGAGGCGCTGCTGTGTTTTCTAAAAATCGACCTGAGGTCAGGATGTCATCAAATAAAAGTTAAAGCCTTAGATATTCCGAAGACAGCTTTCCTTACTAGGTATGGACATTACGAGTTCGTAGTGATGCCTTTCGGTCTACCTAATGCTCCGGCGGTATTCATGGATTACATGAACCGAGTTTTTCATACGTATTAGGATCAGTTTGAAGTCGTTTTCATCGATGATATCTTGACGTACTCGAAGACCATTGAGGAGCATGTCCAACATCTCCGCATTGTTCGGAAAGTACTCCGAGAAAATAAGTTGTACTTGAAACCCTCGGAATGTGATTTTTGGGTGTCAGAGGTAAAGTCTTTGGGACATATGATTTCCCAAGTCGGGAGTTTCTGTAGATCCCAGTAAGAAGGAAGCGGTGTTGAATGGGAGTGACCAACATCAGTCACAGAGATCAGAAGTTTTTGGGTCTAGCCGGTTACTATAAGAGATTTGTTAAAGAGTTCTCACAGTTAGTTGTCCACTTACTCGGTTAACTCGTAAGGGTCATCCGTTTACGTGGGATGCTGATTATGAAGAATGTTTTCAAGAATTGAAGGTTTGGTTGACTTCTGCTCCATTCCTGATTCTTCCAGATCCGTCATTGGAATTTCAATTTTTCGATGACGCTTCAGGGAAAGGTTTAGGATGTATTCTAAAGCAAAATCAACAAGTGGTAGCTTATGCCTCCAGACAATTAAAGTCTCATGAGAAGAGTTATCCGACTCATGATTTGAAATTGGCAGCTATTGTGTATGCACTGAAGATTTGGAGACGTTACCTGTATGGGTCTCGTTTCGAAGTCTTTAGTGGTCACAAGAGTTTAAGGTATCTGTTTGATCAGAAAGAACTGAATAGTAGGCAGAGAAGTGTGTTGAGTTTCTGGGGGATTATAAATTCGTGTTGATGTAGCCTTCAAGAGAGGCCAGTGTTGTAACTGATGCACTGAGTAGGAAGTCCATCCACATGACTGAGTTTATTGATGCATGAGATGGAATTATCAGAGTCTTTTAGAGACTTAAATCTGAATTCAAGATCAAGGAGGAACCTGTTAGTGTTGAGCCATATGAGGATCTCTAGTTCCCTAAGGGATTCTATAAGCTTAGCACAAGAAGTTGATGTGAAGCTACAATCACAAAAGGTATTTCCAGATTTTACTATGGATAGTGATGGAGTCAGTTGTTTCAACGGTAGAATCTGTGCGGCCGATGATGAGAACAATAAAAGGCAAGTGTTAGAGGAAGCACACCGAAGTTTATATTCTGTTCCAGGGTGTACAGAATATAAAGCAGATATATTAGTGGCGAGGTATTAGTTTGTTAACCTCTCCTTTGTGAAGGTTAACAATGAGATAGTATTATGAGGTTCCGTTTGACAAGTCGAACGTGAATACGAATATGTAAATGAGGTAACTGCTGACTGTTTTCACGTTGCGAATAACCATCAAAGGATTAATTGATGAATCTGCTTGCAAGTGACTGAGATTTCCGAAGTGAAGCTTGGCGTGCGGTGTAATAATTTCAAAAAAAAAATCGTTTTTGTGAAAACCCGCATCCTAAAGTTAATTTTGGGAACGAATTAAGAGGCTAATAGAATATGATTGAGGAGGAAAAATCCTAGGAGGATTACTTAAGTTGAGGGGAAGCTCTCAACGCTATTGACTAATTCGGAAAGGAGCTCTGAGTTCTGTTTGGTAGTTGTTTGGAGAACAACTGAGGTGATTTTCATTACGTTCAATTTATTTGGTGTCCCCGTGGTTTATTTCTACGTTTAAGATAAACGTTTCTGGTAAATCCTCATTTCATCTTCTTTCGAGAAGTATTATCTCAAAGACATGGGGGCGAATCAAAAAGTTTAACAAGTGACTTTTCCGTCACAATTGTCAATGTGTACGAGAACTGTTATGGATTTTAGAAGATTTGTCGAGAACATGTTTACACCCTTCGAGGAAATCGTGTTTGTTTTTACCTCTACCGAGGAGTACCGGTTTGTGGATCTCATTTTCAACATATATTTCTATCAAGTGTCTTGTATTAAACCCTTTGATTTAGATTAATCTAAGTTGGGGAGTAAACGAGGATAATTGGAATGAAGTTTCGGGAGTGTTTTCAAACGCGGTGCCGAGCCGATGTAGGCGAAGGATGAGTTTCTCGTGTAGATGCGTGACCAGAGAGTTCGTATCAAGGTAGTAGTGGATCATACTTGGAGATTGATGTGCCAACTTGGGAAGAGTTCCTACGCTCATTTCGTTAATTCAAAAATGTTTTCCAGCAAATTTGGACCTTTCTGAGAATGTCGATCCTCGGTTAGTCAATCGTAAGGCTTGACGAAATTTTGAGGACAAAATTCTTTTAAGTTGGGGAGAATGTAACATCCGCAAAATAATTAGTAGGAATTATTTGGGTGTTAACCTAATTAAACCAATTTAGTACTTAACTGGTAAATTTATTAAGTGCAAAAATTAATTATTGGTCGTCATCGGATCGTTAACCGGATAATACGGACCAAGGAATTTTTGGAATCGAAATAGGAGATTTCGATCGATATGGTAATTTGACCGCGTTGCAACTTAAATATTAAATAAATATATATATATATATATGTATAGGTGTGTGCGTGTGAAAGGAGAAGAAAGAATTAAAAAGAGAAAAGGAAAGAAAGAAGGGAACGAGAGACAGAGGAGAAACAGAGAGGAGAAAAGAAAAAGAAAAGAAGAGAGAAAGAAAGGGGGAGGAAGAAGAAGAGGAAAAAGGGGAGCTTCCGCTCAACAAAACGACTTCCTTCCAACACGAAAAATGCTCAGCGTTACTTCCTCTTCGATTTGGTATCAAGATCTTCATCATCAACCCTCTCTCTCTCACTTTGCCATTTTCGAACTTGAGAGGGAAAATCGGAGTTTCGATGGTTATGGCTCAAGGGAAAGCTAAGGACGATGTTTAGGAGCGAGCACGAGGTGGATTACTCGAGTATTGAAGATCGATTGGGTGATTTGGAATTGAAAATCAAAGATTGGGGTTATGGATGAATAGTAGCTTTTGGAGGTTAGGGATGATGAATAGTGTCCGTGGAGGATTTCGAGGGGTTTGGCATTTCGGTCAAAAGCGGTTTCGTGATCGAGTGGAAAGCTTTGGAAGCGATTTGGATGTCGCCGGAGCGGGGAATGTTCGTGTGGCTACTCGGTGATTTCGGCTCGATCGTGGATCACGCGTCAAAGGTGAGTTCTACTCACGTTTAGGATTTTTGTTTTTCGAATTAACTGTTTTATCGCTTTCGCTGGTCTGGAATATTACTTGATATTGTCTGATTCGGGTTAGGAATCGATTGGGGCGAGTCTCGGGTTGCGTCGCGTTAAAATGGAATTTTTGGGTGATTTGATTCGAGAGATTTTGATTTAAACCGTTATTTGGAAAATCGTCGTATTTTGATAAAGTTCGATTTGATTAAGATTTTGATTGATTGTTTGATGTTGATTGGGTTTGATTATATGTGTGTGAAAACGGTTTTCAATCGGAACGAGAATCGGAATTAAGCGGAATCGCGATTTTCGGGCGAAACCGCCAAAATCTGCCCTTGACAGACCCCCTGCTGTCAACCCATGCGCCACTTGCGCGCGGCGCGCCACTCGCGCGCCATTGGGCAGAACAATCTGTCTGTTCGCGCGTCACTTGCGCGCGGCGCGCCACTCACGCGCCAGTTGACAGATTTTCAGCAACCAAACACTGTTTTTCGTTTCGCGATATCTTTTGATCCGGGAACCCGATTGAGGTGTTCTAAGATGCGTTGGAAAGCTTATTCAGAGGCCTAACTGGATATTCTATTTTTAAGGCAAAATGAACTGTTTTTGATATTATAAATTGCTTTGGAAAAGTGACGAACTAGAGTGCGAGAGCAAACTTAGATAGAGTTTCGAAACAGGTCTAATAATCGAATTGGTACTGCTTTGTGTTCTTGCCTTCGGTTTTAGACAACATATATATAAGGTAAACATGGTTAAATAATCGAATTGGTACTGCTTCGTGTTCTTGCCTTCGATTATTCGACTAAAGCGTAAAGTACGATGATAGGATTACAAATCGAATTGGTATTGCTTTGTGTTCTTGCCTTCGGTTTTAGACTAAATATATATATGGCGTACAGGTCTAATAATCGAATTGGTACTGCTTTGTGTTCTTGCCTTCGGTTTTAGACAACATATATATAAGGTATACATGGTTAAATAATCGAATTGGTACTGCTTCGTGTTCTTGCCTTCGATTATTCGACTAAAGCGTAAAGTACGATGATAGGATTACAAATCGAATTGGTATTGCTTCGTGTTCTTGCCTTCGATTTTAGACAAAGTATATATGTATGTGATAACCGGTTTAATAATCGAATTGGTACTGCTTTGTGTTCTTGCCTTCGGTTTTAGACTAAATATATATACGGCATACATGTTTAATAATCGAGTTGGTACTGCTTTGTGTTCTTGCCTTCGGTTTTAGACAACATATATATAAGGTACACATGTTTAATTGTCGAATTGGTACTGCTTCGTGTTCTTGCCTTCGGCATTAAACAAAATATATATATATAGTGCACAGGTGTAATAATCGGATTGGTACTGCTTCGTGTTCTTGCGTCCGGTTTATTATGTCTGGGGTAGAGCCCATGTTAGGATACTAGGAAGGGGCAACTATATCCCCTCCCTAGGCCCTTATACCCTAAACCCGAACGATTCATAATTGAACCGCGAGTGTTAGTAGGGGTCTCGGTAGAACTCACTGAGATTGTATCTCACTGTTTATATTTTGTGGTTTTTACAGAGAAGCAGGGAAAAAGCAATGGTGAAGAAGCACCGCTAGGTGGCGTGCTTATGAAGACGGTGAAGACTTAGTTTTCATTGTTAATGTCTTTCCCTCGAGATCTTTGTATTTACGTTTGTATAACTTGTACCAGTAAAAGTTGTAAAATCGTTTCCGCTATTTCTTGGTATTTGGATATTGGACTCTAGGTTATGAGCTGTTTTTATTTATGTTCAATATCTAAAACAGGAAAAATATCTCTGATTATTTTATGATGGTACACTTGGGTATTTTTACTCGATAAAAATACCGGGGTGTTACAAGATCCGTCTTTGCAATTCCAATTTTACAGCGATGCTTCTGGGAAGAGTTTAGGATGTGTTCTTGTGCAGAATCAACAAGAGGTAGCTTATGCGTTCAGGCAATTGAAGACTCATGAGGAGAATTACTCGACTCATGATTTGGAATTGGTAGCTATTGTGTATGCACTGAAGGTTTGAAGACATTACCTGTATGGGTCTCGTTTCGAAGTCCTTAGTGGTCACAAGAGTTTAAGGTATCTGTTTGATCAGAAAGAACTGAATAGCAGGCAGAGAAGTGTGTTGAATTTCTGGAGGATTATGACTTCGAAATGAAGTATCATCCGGGGAGGGCTAATATTGTAGCCGATGCGCTAAGTAAGAAATCCATTCATATAGCAGAGTTAATGATGCATGAAATGGAATTGTTAGTCTTTTAGATCTAAGTTGGAGTACATCCATAAGTTTCCACTTTGGTGGCAAGGTGTTTGTTTGTTAACCTCTCCTTGGTGAAGGTTAACAATAAGATTGTCTTACGAGATTCCGTTTGACAAGGCGAACGTGAATACGAATATGTTAGTGAGGTAACTGCTGACTGTTTTCACGTTGCGAATAACCATCAAAGGATTAATGGATGGATCTACTTGCAAGTGACTGGAATTTCCGAAGTGAAGCTTGGTGTGCGGCGTAATAGTTTTGAAAAATCGTTTTTTTGAAAACCCGCATGCTAAAGTTAATTTTGGAACGAATTAAGAGGTTAATAGGATATGATTGGGGAGGAAAATCCTAGGAGGATTACTTAGGTTGAGGGGAAGCTCTCAACGCTATTGACTAATTCGGAAAGGAGCTCTGAGTTTTGTTTGATAGTTGTTTGGAGAACAACTGAGGTGATTTTCATTACGTTCAATTTATTTGATGTCCCCGTGGTTTACTTGTACGTTTAAGATAAACGTTTCTGGTAAATCCTCATTCCATCTTCTTTCGAAAGGTGTTATCTCGAAATCTTGGGGGCGAGTCAAGAAGTTTCACAACTGACTTTTCCATCACATTGTCGGTGTGTATGAAGACTGTTGTGGATATTAGAAGATTAGTTGAGAAAGTGTTTACACCCTTCGAGGAAATCGTGTTTGTTTTCACCTCTATCGAGGAGTACCAGTTTGTGGATCTCATTTTCAACCTGTATTTCTATCAAGTGTCTTATATTAGACCCTTTGATTTAGATTAATCATAGTTGGGGAGCAAGTGAGGAATGAAGCTTAAGGAGTGTTTTCGAACGCGGTGCCGAGCCTATGTAGGCGAAAGAGGAGTTTCTCGTGTTGATTCGTAACCAGAGAGTTCGTATCAAGGTAGTAGTGGATCATACTTGGAGATTGATGTGACAACTTTAGAAAGATTTTCTACACTCATTTCGTTAATTCAAGATTGTTTTCTCGCAAATTTAGACCTTTCTGGGAATGTCAACCCTCGGTTAGTCGGATGAAAGACTTAGCGAAATTTTGAGGACAAAATTCTTTTAAGTTGGGGAGAATGTAACATCCGCAAAATAATTAACCGAATTATTTGGATGTTAACCCAATTAAATTAATTTAGTACTTGACTGGTAAATTTATTGAGTGCTAAAATTATTTATTGGTTGTCATCGGATCGTTAACCGGATAATACGGATCAAGGAAGTTTCGGAATCGAAATAGGAGATTTAGATCAATATGGTAATTTGACCACGTTGCCATATATTTATTAAATAAATATATGTATATACGTGTGTGTGTGTGTGTGTTAATAAGAAAGGAAAGAAAAGAATTGAAAGAAAAGAAAGAAGAAAGCCACGCGAGAAACAGAGAGGAGAGGAGAAAAAGAAAAGAAGAGAGAAAGAAAGGGGAAGGAAGAAGAAGAGGAAAAAGGGGAAGGTTAGGCTCATCAAAACGACTTCCGTCCAACACGAAAAATGCTCAGCGTTACTTCCTCTTCAATTTGGTACCAACATCTTCATCATCAACTCACTCTACACGAATTTACCATTTTCGGTTTGAAGCTCAAGGTGGTGTTTTTGAGAGCTATCTTCGTCAATAAAGCGGTTTGAAGGCTAGGGGAGTTCGAATGGAGGCTTGGGTACTAGCTTGGAGTGAAAGAATCAAGGTTTGATTGGGTGAGATTTGAGAAATCAAATTTGGGGTTTTTAGATGAATAGTGATTTTGAGCTTGAAGATGATGAATAGTATCCGTGGAGGATTTCGGGGAATTCGGCGTTTCGGTCAAAAGAGGTTTCGTGATCGAGCGAAAAGTTTTGGAATCGGATTTGAGCGTCGCCGGAGCGCGTAGTTGATTCGGGGAACGTTCGTGCGGTTTTGTCAGAAAAGCGGTGTCGCGGAAAGTCTCGGTGATTTGGCGAAGTCTCGGCGATTTTGAAGTCTCGGTGTCGGCACACGCTTCGAGGGTGAGTTTTACTCACGTTTAGGATTTTTGTTTTTCGAATTAATTGATAAACTGTTTTATCGCTTTCACAGGACTGGAATATTATGTGATACTGTCTGATTCGGGTTAGGAATCGATTGGGGCGAGTCTCGGGTTGCGTCGTGTTAAAAATGGAATTTTTGGTGATTTGATTCGAAAGATTTTGAATTAAAACCGTTATTTAGAAAATCGCCGTAATTTGATAAACTTCGATTTGATTTAGATTTTGATTGATTGTTTGATGTTGATTGCGTTTGATTATGTGTGTGTGAAAACTGTTTTCGATCGGAATTAAAATCGGAATTAAGCGGAATCGCGATTTTCGCGCCAAACCGCCAAAATCTGCCCTTGACAGACCCCCTGCTGTCTGATAGCGTGCCACTTGCGCGCCGCGCGCCACCCGCGCGCCAATTGGCAGAACTTCCTGTCTGTTCGCGCGCCGTTTTCGCGCCACGCGCCACTCGCGCGCCAATTGGCAGAATTTCAACAACCAAACACTGTTTTTCGTTTCGCGATAACTTTTGATCCGGGAACCCAATTGAGGTGTTCTATGATGCGTTGGAAAGCTTATTCAGAGGCCTAACTGAATATTCTATTTTTAAGGCAAAATGAACTGTTTTTGATATTGAAAATTGTGTCGAAAAGTGGTCAACTAGATTGCGAGTGTGAACTTGGATTTTTATAAAATGTGGATTAAAGTGTTTCATTGATTGTCTGATTTGATGGACCGTGGGTTCATAGTACTGTAGATATATATGTATATATATATATATCGAGTTGGGTAACGACCCATGTTTTGACATACTAGGCGGGGCAGTCATGCTCCCCCAACCTAGGCTCCGTGCCAATAGGAGAATGTACTATTGGTAAGGGGGTTCACCGGGATTAGCACTGGATTTGCAGTCGGTGTTATGTCATGAGTTTGTTGTACGTTCACCGGGATTAGCACTGGATTTGCAGTCGGTGTCGTACTGTGCGATACACCGGGATTAGCACTGGATTTGCAGTCGGTGCCGCACTTTGTTTGTTCACGTTCACCGGGATTAGCACTGGATTTGCAGTCGGTGTCGTGTTGATTTTAAAAAGAAAAAAAAAGGGATTTTTAATTGAACCGAGAGAGTTAGTAGGGGTCTCGGTAGAACTCACTGAGATTGTATCTCACTGTTTAAATGTTGTTGTTTTACAGAGACACAGGGACAGCGGAAATCCAAGAGGCACGAGTAGGTTGAGCTCGGATTGGTTGCTGATAGCCTAGCTTTATGTTTAAGCTTATTTCCCTTCTGTTGTCTGTATACTAGAACATTATGTATTTAATGTATATCTTTCTTCCGCTTTCTTGTATGATACTGAATACTATAATTGCTGATGGTATATGGTCTGAGAACCATATTGTCTTGTTGTAAATAAGACTGTTTGGGTTTTATTCAGCGAAAAATTTATAGTAATATTCAGTGTCTAAGCAGGAAATATATCTCTGATGTGTTACTAATGTGCACCTGGGTATTCTCAGTAGAAAGAAATACCGGGGTGTTACAAATGGGAAGGACAATCTTGGTAAATTTGATGCTAAAGCTGATGAGGGCATTTTTATTGGATATTCCAACTCTAGTAAAGCTTTTAGAATTTATAATAAAAGAACCTTGTCTATAGAAGAATCAGTGCATGTTACCTTTGATGAAACTAACCCCAAAATTGTGGTAGAAAGGAATGTTGATGATCTTGCAGAAATTTTGGGAAACAGTCTTCTAAAAGAATAGGACAAAAGCAAGGAAGATGAAGATCAATCACCTCAACAAGATCTACCTAAAGAATGGAGAATGTCAAAGGACCATCCTCTTGACAAAGTGATAGGTGATATATCAAAAGGGGTAACTACTCGAAACTCTTTAAAAAATGCATGTAACCATATGGCTTTCGTCTCTCAAATTGAACCAAACAATATTGATGAAGCTATTTTTGACGAACATTGGACCCTTGCCATGCAAGAGGAATTAAGTCAATTTGAGAGAAACAATGTTTGGGATCTCGTTCCTAAACCTAAAGACCATCTAGTGATTGGAACCAAATGGGTTTTTCGGAACAAGCTTGATGAAAACGGCATTATTATTAGAAATAAAGCAAGACTTGTTGCCAAAGGCTACAATCAACAAGAGGGCATAGATTTTGATGACCGTGGCTAGGCTAGAAGCCATTCGCATGCTTCTTGCTTTCTCTTGCATCATGGATTTTAAACTTTTTCAAATGCACGTAAAAAGTGCATTTTTAAATGGTTATATTCAAGAAGAGGTATATGTTGATCAACCCCCGGGTTTCACAAATTTTGAGTTTCCCAATCGCGTTTTCAAATTGAAAAAGGCATTGTATGGCTTGAAACAAGCACCTCGAGCTTGGTATGATCGCTTAAGCAAATTTCTACTTGAAAAAGGTTTTGAAAGAGGTAAAGTTGATACAACACTTTTCATCAGACATTCAAATCATGACATCTTACTTGTTCAAATTTACGTTGATGACATTATCCTTGGAGCTACTAATGAAATTATTGTGAAGAATTTTATAACATCATGCAAAGTGAATTTGAAATGTCCATGATGGGTGAGCTTCGATACTTCCGTGGATTACAAATCCATCAAACAAAGGAAGGAACTTTATAAACCAATCCAAATACTGCAAAGAGCTCCTTAAGAAATTTGGAATGGACAATGCCAAAGAAATCTCAACTCCCATGAGTACATCATGCTCTCTTGACAAAGACGAGGAAGGTAAGTCGGTGGAGGTAAGCAAGTATAGAGGTATGATTGGCTCTCTTCTCTATCTCACTGCTAGTCGTCCTGATATTATGTTTAGTGTTTGTATGTGTGCACGTTTTCAAGCTAATCCCAAAGAATTACATCTCTCTGCGGTCAAACGCATCATGAGATACCTCATTGGCACACAAAGCATGGGTTTATGGTATGCTAAAGGGACAGATTGCTCTTTGGTTGGGTACTCTGATTCTGACTTTCCTGGCTGAAAAATGGATCGAAAGAGTACCAGTGGAACGTGTCACTTGCTTGGAAATTCCTTAGTGTCTTGGCACAGTAAGAAACAAGCAAGTGTAGCGCTATCCACCGCCGAAGCGGAATACGTTGCTGCAGGTAGTTGTTGTGCGCAAATAATTTGGATGAAATAACAATTAAGTGATTTTGGTATGGATCTCAAAACAGTCCCAATTAAATGCGACAACACCAGTGCCATAAATCTCACAAAAAATCGGGTTTATCACTCACGGACTAAACACATTGAGATTAGACACCATTTTATCAGAGATCATGTTCAAAAAGGTGATTGCTTGATTGAGTTTGTGGAAACATCTACTCAACTTGCAGATATTTTTACTAAACCTTTGCCCAAAGAAAGTCTCTCTTTCATAAGAACAGAATTAGAAATTCTGAACCAATCGTGCATTGAGTGACTCTGCGGTTTTTTTTATTGCTCCATGTTGAATATATGCTTTAGACTGCTCTTTTTCGATTATTTTCCGCTTTTTAATAATGACAAAAGGGGGAGAGTTATATGATTTGCATGTTTCAGGGGGAGCATTTTTTTTAATGCTTGCATATTGAAAGGGGGAGTATAATCTGCGCTTATCTCTGATATATACATTATTACTAAATATTTCTATCCTAACTATTTCATTTAGAAAATCCCTTCTAATGATGTTTGTCATCATCAAAAAGGGGGAGAATGTGAATATATGCCTTGATAGGAATAACCTGGTTTTGATGATTGACAAAAGAAGTTCAAAAAGGACAATATTGCAAAAAGCGGGAAATCAGATCAAGCTTTCAAGTCAGGAGTTGTTTATTGTATTGTGCGTGTTTAGGATATTTGTGTAAGTGGAAATAAAGCTCTCTAAAATAAATCGCACACTAACAATATTTTTCTTGCATTAAAATAAATTTTAAACTAATCTCATGCATGCATAAATAATTTTAGAAACAAACATAATCGATCATAAGGATGCCACATTCAAGCATACAATCCATTCTTAATATTCCCTATGACACCATAATTGATTTCATCATGCTTTAAGGAAGCACAAAATCGATTTTCATCATGCTTTAAGGAAGCACAAAATCGATTTCATCATGCTTTAAGGAAGCACAAAATCAATTTCATCATACTTTAAGGAAGCATACAATCGATTCTTCATGTTTTAAGGAAGCACATAATCGATTTCCTCCTTCTTTTAAGGAAGCACATAATCGATTTCCTCATATTTTTAAGGAAGCACATAATCGATTTCCTCCTCCTTTTAAGGAAGCACATAATCGATTTCCTCTTTCTTTTAAGGAAGCACATAATCGATTTCCTCCTTCTTTTAAGGAAGCACATAATCGATCATCATCTCTAAGTCATTCAAGCACACAATCAATTTTAGCATTTCTATATTCCACTCAATGGCTATATTTTTCTAAGCCTATAAATAGAAGGCTGTGCAAATCATTTCATACAACAACTCATTCTTGCATCTGAAACTCTATCATTCTTCTCATCACTCTCACTCTTCTTACACTTGCTAAAATCTTTATTTGAGAGCTTTATATTTCATATAGTTTGAGTTGTATTAATCACGCTTCAATTTGTTCTATCCACACTATTGAGTGTGTTATCAAAATCTGTTGTATTTCTTAGTTTTGGGTGTGATCCCAAGGTATTCAAGAAAGGTGATATCTCTTGGTTTTAAAGTTCTTTTACATAGGGAGGTGATACCCCAGGTTTGTGTGAAAAGGTCTTTGGTTGTAAAGGTTTCTAGCTGAACCTGTTTTAAAAGCTAGTGATTGATTAAAATCCCTTGGAGTTTTCCTTGGGGACTAGACGTAGGCCTCAGGAGTGGCCGAACTAGTATAAATCTCTGCGTGTCTTCTTCTTTCCCTTTATCTCTTTAATTTTCCTCTGCAAGTCATTCTTATTCAAATTAAAAAATTTTCTTAAGCGCTTTATTTTATTTGATCAAACTTTTTATTCAGATATTTTATTTTTAATCACCGGTTTTAATTGCACAATTCACCCCCTCTTGTGTTTTGAATTCTCTTGGTCAACAGTGAGTAGCCTCCACATTTCACAGATGTGTGTGTAACGCTTTGTTGTGCCCCCTTCCTTCAGCTGGAATCTCGTCATCAGTAAAGGTGAGGTAATTACTTACTACGAGGTTTCCAACGATCCCATCAAACTGGTCGACTGAGATGTCATGAGCGACATGGGCCTCTTTCAATACTATTGTCAATGCTGCACGATGGGCCTCGGAACTGAGCAATAATGACAGCAGAGATATCTTGGCAGGGGGTTGGTTCAGCTGATCAACTATCTTATACTCGCTCTGTCTCATAAGCTTCAGAAATTCTCCGGCTTCTTGTTCTGATAGTGTTCTTTTACCCACAGTCTTTTCAACGGGTTCTTGTTCTACGCCTTTGCCTTTGCGGGCTCTTTCTTCCCCTTCTTTGTTTGCTCCCCACTGAGTCCTTCGGGGGTATAAATACGCCCACTTCGAGTCATCCCACTGGTCCCTGAGATGTTGATGACATCAGGGGTGGTCTGATCTTTCACGTTGTAATTCCATGGGACTGCACTGGTGTCCTTAGAGGGGAAGTTTAACACCGCGATATTTTTATCGAGTAAAAATACCCAAGTGTACCATTCCTAAAACATCAGAGATATATTTCCTGCATAGATACTGAACAATACAATATAGTTCTCGCTGAATAACAACAAAACAGTCTTAAATACAAATAAGACCAAACAGGTTTCCTGACCATAACCTTCAGCAAACTATAGTGCTCAATATCATACAAGAAAGCGAAAAAAAAAATTATAATACCAATACAATGAGTTGTAATACATAGACAACCTAAAGGAAGTGCAAACTTAAGCATAAAGCTAAGCTATCAGCAACCAGTCCGAGCTCAACCTACTCGTGCCTCTTGGATTTCCGCTGTCCCAGTGTCTTTGTAAAACAACAACATATAAACAGTGAGATACAATCTCAGTGAGTTCTACCGAGACCCCTACTAGCACTCTCGGTCCTTTTAAAACTTTTTTTTTTGATTTGAAACAACATCGACCGCAATCCGCTTGCTAATCCCGGTGGACCATACAATAAGGCTTCGATCTAGTAAGACACCGGCTGCAATCCACTTGCGTCTCCCGATGAACTAGCATCCTAGGCCTTTCTATGTACCACCAGCCGCAATCCGCTTGCATCTTCTGGTGAACATAGTACAATAACTTTTAACATAACACCGGCCGCAATCCCATTGCATCTTCCGGCGAACCCCATAACCAATAGTGTCTCCTAATGGCACAGAGCCTAGGGTAAGGGTTCATGACTACCCCGCCTAGTATGTCAACATGGGTCGTCACCCAAACTCGATATAATATATATATCTACAACCATGTATAACCACCCACATTGGGCTGACTCCTATAATCGATATAATATATATATATATATATATATATATATATATATATATATATATATATATATATCGTGAATCGTAGACCGGTTTAGACGAATGAATAATAATCATTCCGCGTCAGTGATACAATCCCACATAGAACTTATAATTCGTTTTATTATCAATAAAACATATCCGCACACGAGTACTATTGTTCGGCTTTTCGAAAGAATTTCAACTTCAAAAGTATTTTATAAAACCCTTTTGAAATATACCCAAAATCATGGCAATATAAGCCTAATATCATTATAGAAGGGTTAGGAAAGGATTAGGAGAGGATTGGAATCGATCGGGATCGTTTCGGGCAAGTTTGTAAAATTTGGACAGAACACAGCGCACGGTTCGTGCGCCCATACGCACGGGTCGTGCGCCCTGTAATGCATTTTTTAAAACACAAACCGAAAGGGGCGCACGGTCCGTGCCCCTGGGACGCACGGGTCGTGCGCTTTTGACAGCACTGAATTTTATCCCGTTTTCGCAATTTTTGTCGTTCCGATCAATTCCGATACCTGTTCCAGTCCAGTCCCAACAAAAAAACAGTCCAAAAACATATTCAAACAACAATGATCATCAATCAAACAATCCAAAAACCGATTGGACCTAAAACGTGATTTTTCGTACAAAGCTTTCCACTCGATCACGAAACCTCTTTTTGACCGAAATACCGAATTCCTCGAAATCTTCCCCGAACACTATTCATCTTCTTCTTCCTCAAGCCACTATTCACACATAAACCCAATTTTTGAACCCTAACCTTTAATTCTTCAAAAACTCCAAATCGGATTTCAATATTCGCGTAATCCACCTTGAGCTCGCTCCTAAACATCATCCTGAGCTTTCCCTTGAGCTACAACCATCAAAACTCCAATTTTTCCTCTCAAATTCGAAAATGGCAAAGTGAGAGAGAGTGAGTTGATGATGAAGATCTTGGTACCAAATCGAAGAGGGAGTAACGCTGAACCGTTTTCGTGTTGGAAGGAAGTCGTTTTGGTGAACCGAACTAACCCATTTTTCCTCTTCTTCCTCCATGTCCCTTTCCTCTTCTTTCTCTTTTCTCCCTTTTTTCTTCTCTGTATCTCGTACGCTTCATTTTCTTCTTTTTCCCCTTTTTATTCATTCTTTCACTCACACACACTCACACACATATATATTTATTTAATATATACGTGGTAACGTGGTCCAATTACCATATTGATCTAAATCTCTTATTTCGAATCCAAAACTTCCTTGACCCGTATTATCCGGTCAACGATCCGATGACAACCAATAAATAATTTTAGCACTCAATAAATTTACCAGTCAAGTACTTAAATAATTCAATTGGGTTAACATCCAAATAATTCTACTAATTATTTTGAGGATGTTACATTCTCCCCAACTTGAAAGAATTTTGTCCTCAAAATTTCGTTAAGTCTTTCATTCGACTAACCGAGATTCGACATTCTCAGAAAGGTCTTAAGTTGCTGGAACACAATCTTGAATTAACGAAATGAGTGTAGAAAATCTTCCCAAAGTTGGCACATCAATATCCAAGTATGATCCACTACTACCTTGATACGAACTCTCCGGTCACACATCTACACGAGAACTAATCATTCGCCTACACAGGCTCGGCACCGCGTTTGAAAACACTTCCGAAACTTCATTCCAATTATCCTCGTTTACTCCCCAACTTTGATTAATCTAAATCAAAGGGTTTAATACAAGATACTTGATAGAGATACAGGTTGAAAATGAGATCCACAAATGGGTACTCCACGGTAGAGATAAGTACAAACATGATTTTCTCGAAGGGTGTAAACACGTTCTCAACAATTTTTCTAAAAATCCATAACAGTTCCTGTACACATTGAAAAATGTGACGGAAAGTCACTGTGAATTTCCTTGACTCGCTTCCAAGTCTTCGAGGTAAAACTTTTTCAAAAAGATGAGATTTGGGTTTTATCAAAAGCTCTGACCTTAAACGTAGAAATAAACCGTGGGGACATCAATTAACTTCGAAATTAAAGAAAATCACCTCAGTTGTTCTCAAAACAACTATCAAACAGAACTCAGAGCTCCTTTTCCTCTATTGCAACTTCCACACGATGTTTTTACCAATGACGCACCCGATTCCTTTCGAAATTAGTCAATCGCGTTGAGACCTTCCCCTCAACCTAAGTAATCCTCCTAGGATTTTCCTAAATCAGATTTCATTAGCCTCTTGATTCGTTCCCAAAATTAACTTTAGCATGCGGGTTTTCACAAAAACAATTTTTCAAAACTATTATACCGCACGCCAAGCTTCACTTCGGAAATTTCAGTCACTTACAAGCAGATCCATCGATTAATCCTTTGATGGTTATTCGCAACGTGAAAAACAGTCAGCAGTCACCTCATTTTCATATTCGTATTCACGTTTGACTTGTCAAACAGAATCATATTATACCATCTCATTGTTAACCTTCACAAAGGAGAGGTTAACAAACTAATACCTTGCCACTAATACATCTGTTTTACATCTCTGTACATCTTGGTGGATCCAGGGTGTACAGAATATAAACTTCGGTGTGCTTCTTCTAACACTTGCCTACTAT
This sequence comes from Astragalus membranaceus, assembly GCA_039519185.1. Lineage (NCBI taxonomy): Eukaryota > Viridiplantae > Streptophyta > Magnoliopsida > Fabales > Fabaceae > Astragalus > Astragalus membranaceus. Next base: position 42,423,697 of record CM076852.1, read on the forward strand.
TGTTCTCATCATCGCGCGCACAGATCCTACCGTTGAAAGAACTGACTCCATCACTATCCATGGTAAAATCCGGAAATACCTTTTGTGATTGTAGCTTCACATCAACTTCCTGTGCTAAGCGTATAGAATCCCTTAGGGAACTAGAGACCCTCATATGGCTCAATACTAAACGGTTCCCCCTTGATCTTGAATTCAGATTTAAGTCTCTAAAAGACTCCGGTAATTCCATCTCATGCATCAATAAACTCGGCCATGTGGATGGACTTCCTACTCAGTGCATCAGTTACAACACTGGCCTCTCTTGAATGCTACATCAACACGAATTTATAATCCTCCAGAAACTCAACACACTTTTCTGCCTGCTATTCGGTTCTTTCTGATCAAACAGATACCTTAAACTCTTGTGACCACTAAAGGCTTCGAAACGAGACCCATACAGGTAATGTCTCCAAATCTTCAGTGCATACACAATAGCTGCCAATTACAAATCATGAGTCGGATAATTCTCCTCATGAGTCTTCAATGGCCTGAATGCATAAGCAATCTCTTGTTGATTCTGCACAAGAACACCTCCTAAACCCTTCCCAGAAACATCGCCGTAAATTTGGAATTTCAAAGACGGATCCGGAAGAATCAGGATTGGTGCAGAAGTCAACCTAACATTCAATTCTTGAAAACATTCTTCACAATCAGCACCCCACGTAAACGGTTGACCCTTACGAGTTAACCGAGTAAGTGGAAAAACTAACTGTGAGAACCCTTGAACAAATCCCTTATTGTAATCGGCTAAACTCAGAAACTTTTGATCTCTGCGACTAATGTCGGTCACTCCCATTCAACACCGCTTCCTTCCCACTGGGATCTACAGAAACTCCCGACTTGGGAAATCACATGTCTCAAAGACTTTACCTCTGACACCCAAAAATCACACTTCGAAGGTTTCAAGTACAACTTATTTTCTCGGAGTACTTTCAGAACAATGCGGAGATGTTGGAAATGCTCCTCAATGGTCTTCGAGCACATCAAGATACCATTAATGAAAACGATTACAATTTGATCTAGGTACGTGTGGAAAAACTCTGTTCATGTATTCAATGAATACCGCTGGAGCATTAGTCAAACCGAACGGCATCACTACAAACACATAATGCCCATACCTAGTACGGAAAGCTGTCTTCGGAATATCTAAGGCTCTAACTTTTATTCGATGATATACTGACCTCAGATCAATTTTTGAAAACACCTCGGCACCTCGAAGTTGATCCAGAAATTCGTGTATCCTTGGCAAAGGATATTTGTTCTTGATCTTCACTTTGTTGAGTTGTCGATAATCAATACACAATCTCCTACTTCCATCTTTCTTCTTGACAAGCAACACCGGAACACCCCTTAGAGAAGCGCTCGGTCGAATGAACCTCTTCGAGATCGACTTTTCAAGTTGATACTTCAATTCCTTTAATTCTAAAGGAGGCATTCTATAAGAAACGATAGATATTGATCCTGTGCCAGGAAGCAATACTACAGTAAACTCTACCTCTCGCTCTGGAGGTTCAGAAGAAACTTCATCCAGAAAAACATCCGGAGAACATCCAAAAAGTCATTCACAACTTGTACAGATGATAAATCTAATACTAGTTTCAGTGGATGCAGACAACATAATAATATAGGCTTCCGCACCTTGGGATAATGATTGACCTGCTAAGGTGGACGAGATAACTGCTTCAGAGTTTGTCCTAGACCATTCAACTGATTCTGAGGCGAAGCCGATAGTTAATTAACACAGTCGATTGTAACATGATTTGCAGTCATCCAATTCGTACCTAAGACGATGTCCATACTTCTCATAAGCGAACAAATCAATTCTGCAACGAAACTTCTGGCTCCTATGACAAGTAGACAATCTCAACTAAAGGATTGGGTCTGGACACGACCCTCCGCCGCAGTTAAGATAGTTATCAGCTCAGATAGCGGAGACAATGCTAATCCCAACCGATCCACACATGCTTGTGCTATAAAACAATGGGTTGCACCCGAATCGTATAATATACTGACAGAGTTATTGAAAACTGATCTCATACCCCTCAGTATATTGTCTGCAGTCGTAACTGTCTAAACATCCAGAATGTTGACTCGTCCTAACCTTGGAGCTGCTCGAGACTCCTTGGAACTCTTCCTCACAGGGAACTTTTTACCATAGTTACCCTCTTCATTATAATAATAGCATCGATTAGATCTTTGCTTACATCCAGCACTGTGACGCTTTCCACGGTTAGAACATCTTCTGACCTTTGAAGAATCGAAGAATTGCACCTGCTTTTCCTTTGATGAAATTTTCTTAGGACTTGCATTCCGAATTGGTAATTCAACTACCTTCTTTCCTTTCCAATACTCCTTATGAGATCATCCTCGGCGACATAGGCTGGTTGCACTAAGGCAACAAAATTGGTAATAGTATAAGAACTGAGACCATAAATCATAAAAGAACTTATGCCCTTCTTATACTTCTGCATTCTCCATTCGTCATTCGAAGCTTACTTTACCACTTGGTACAACTGAGACAACTTTTCAAACTTAGCGGGGTTTTCTTCCACCGTCCTGTCACCTTTCTTGAGGATGCACCGGTCGGAGACTCCGGTCTTGGTCGAGGATTGCGTCTTGGTCATCCTTCTATAATTCCGCTTATGATGCACTAAGTATTAAGTTGATCAGGCTCAATGTCTCTTAGCATCAGAAGTGTAATTACAACAAGGACTAACAAGGAATCGACTCAACCCTAAACTAAGTCCGACTAGGTCGAACTGCTCTGATACCAACTTTAACACCCCGATATTTTTATCGAGTAAAAATACCCAAGTGTACCATTCCTAAAACATCAGAGATATATTTCCTGCATAGATACTGAACAATACAATATAGTTCTCGCTGAATAACAACAAAACAGTCTTAAATACAAATAAGACCAAACAGGTTCCCTGACCATAACCTTCAGCAAACTATAGTGCTCAATATCATACAAGAAAGCGAAAAAAAAATTATAATACCAATACAATGAGTTGTAATACATAGACAACCTAAAGGAAGTGCAAACTTAAGCATAAAGCTAAGCTATCAGCAACCAGTCCGAGCTCAACCTACTCGTGCCTCTTGGATTTCCGCTGTCCCTGTGTCTCTGTAAAACAACAACATATAAACAGTGAGATACAATCTCAGTGAGTTCTACCGAGACCCCTACTAGCACTCTCGGTCCTTTTAAAACTTTTTTTTTTGATTTGAAACAACACCGACCGCAATCCGCTTGCTAATCCCGGTGGACCATACAATAAGGCTTCGATCTAGTAAGACACCGGCTGCAATCCACTTGCGTCTCCCGATGAACTAGCATCCTAGGCCTTTCTACGTACCACCAGCCGCAATCCGCTTGCATCTTCTGGTGAACATAGTACAATAACTTTTAACATAACACCGGCCGCAATCCCATTGCATCTTCCGGCGAACCCCATAACCAATAGTGTCTCCTAATGGCACAGAGCCTAGGGTAAGGGTTCATGACTGTAACATCCCTAAATTTTAAAGACTCGTATTATGATGCCTAGGACCGATTAATTATTTGTGGGAATAATTAGTCGTGTCTCGGAGATTAATAGTCGAGGAAAAGTCCAAAGAAATCCTACTCTACATTTAATTGTGGCTTAGTCATAATGTAAATGAACAATTCAGCTGAAGGGTAAAATCGTAATTTCGCCTCACATCGAAGACGTATCAATTGAGTGAGCAGTTAGTTTCGACTCGAATGAGAAGTAGTCAAGAAACCTATGCCGAGCGGAAAGCCATAAGATTATTGGTGTTTTAACCTCAAAACCAAGACTTAATGGGCCAAAGGCATTTTGGTCATTTCCCTAGATTTCGATTTGTCAAAGTCAGTAAATGGCTATAACAAAAATGGTTATTAAGACCAAGTAAGTTAGCTAATTTAAATGACTAATGATAGGAGATTGTGCATTGAGGATTGGTTGTTTGAGTAGAATTGAAATAAGGGCACTTTGGTAATTGCACCCTCATTAAAAATTCACCCTCAGCTGAAGTACCATTTAAAAAGCTTCTTCCTCACCTTCAGTTGCAACAATATTCAGAAAGAAAGAGCTGAAAAACAGAAGCAAAAAGGGGGAAAAGAGGGTGAGAAGGGGAGGAGGAAGAAGGAGGTGGAACTCCATCACTTTCTCATGCATGTAAGTTCTTAGACCACTCTCCCACTCCAATTTCTTTTTCCTTTCCATTGGTACAACTTCCAGAAGCTGATTCTCACCCCTTCCTTCATTGCCATTTTCGAATTCTCAAAGCTCATATGATCATGTTGGTGAGTTTGCCATTTTATGTGCTATTGGTGCTTCATAATCACTTTCCTAAGCCCAATGGTCATATTACAGTACTTCCTCCAACCACATTTCGAAGTTTCTGGAGATTTGGTGTAACTTATTTCAGTTATGGATGTTTTGAGTTGGCTATGGGACTCAAATTCGTGATAGCAAGTGATTGAGGATGATGATGATCAAGTCAATCAAGAATTCTGGGTGAAACCCGTATGGTATACCTTCATTGTTTTCATCGTATCTCACTGTACACAACTCCGATGATTGTGATTCTTGTCCCTCTGGAAACTAGACACGAAGATCTTCATTTTGGGCACAAGAACCGTATGATTTCATGGAGAAATGAGAGAGCTATCCTGTTCACAAGTTTCGGTTTCAGAATCAAACACTGTCCTGAACCAGTCACCTTGTCTAGGCAATATCTCTCAAACCACTGGATGCATGTGTGTGAATGTTTGACCATCTGAAAGTAGACAAAATTTCCTTCGCAATGGACACTGGTTTTGATAGTTTTGGTCACGAATTTACAGAGTTATGCTTGTTGCAAAACTGCTCCTTGATTCTGGAAAAAACTGTAATTCTGAATGCATCTTCAAGTCAAGAAGGTTGTGCTTTCACTCGATTTTGGAAGAGGATGTACCATTGGATTTGCCACTTCAGAATGTTCAAGCAAGTGAAGCTTCTGTTTCAGTAGTTCAGCGAGGAGGGTTGCTGTCTTGCTCTTGTTGGTGCCTATCGATGCTCGTTCGTGTGGATTGTATTTCGGTCATCGCGTGTCTCGGTTGGAGCACCTAGAACGATCGTCAACCGGGTGAGTTCTACTCACGGATAGGGATATTTTTACATTTCTTGAAAATATATCGGTTTTGAGTCATAAGGCATTATCCGTTTTCCAAAGATTTTTGAACCGGAAACCGTTTTTGAGAAACATTACATTTTACGGTTTTTATGGAATTGTTGAACAATTTATGAAGTTCTGATTAAATTGTTGAAATAAAATGATTTGTAAACTATCTGGAGTATTTGGAATTTTCTGAGTTTCAGGTGGAACGGAAATTAGGAATCGAATCGAGAGCGAACGGAGAACGAAAGTGAGAAAATTTTGAGTTGAGCATCAGACTGGTGGTTCTGTCCATCCGCGCGCCGTTCACGCGGGAGTCGCGCGCCGTGCGTGATTCTGGGCTGCGCTTCTGTCAAGTCGCGCGCCAGTCACGCGTGGGTTGCGCGCCGCGCGCCACTGTGACCCTTTTGATGCGTAATTCCGTTTTTCTCGTTTCAACGCTCCGTTCAATCCCGAACCTTTCCTAATCCCTTCCTCAAACTATTTTAAAGCTACCAACCTATTGAAAACCTAATTTCAAACCGTTCAAACTATATTTTTGAAAAAGAGTCTTGAAACCTATTTTGGTCGAGAACGAAAATCCTAGATTACGTGTGAGCACACCGAGTAATGGTTGGGCTGAACTTATATATATGGATATAAGACCTGGAATTGATTATAATTCTGGAAGTTAATAGAACTCTTCATAAACGGATTACGAAATGAAATGGAACATGTATCATAAGCTTATGTTTGATCCTTTGGTGATCGTTGATATGTGTAACACCCTAAAATTATTTGATTAATTTATTTAATTAAGTAATTGGGGGATTTAAATTAAATTATTTGATGTATTTTAATTAATTAGAAATTATACTAATACGTGTAGGAAGTATTAGAAAGTGGAGGTGCCAAACCAAATGGACTTGGGCCTAAGTGAGAAGCCCAAGCCCATTATTCTTGTCATATGCGAAGTGGTTAGGTGTTGGGGGCTAGGGTTTTGGTGGAGGAATTGCGAAGTTGAAAGAGAGAACAAGGGAGAGAAAGAAATAGCGTGAGAAAGAGAGAGAGAGCAAGGGGCGCCGTAAGGAGAAGAGAAGAAGAGGAGAGAAGTCGCACCCAAGGAAGAGCAAGGAAACGTGATTTTGTTGCTGTGGTCCTGTACGTGACTATCTCCGGAGCCTCCGTTCTTCAATTTCGAGGTTAGGGGAGCTCTATCATTCTATCTAATAATTCATATGATGAGTTCTAGATCTAGGGTTAGACTAGATTTATTGATGCATTGTTGATGTTGGTTCCTATATATGTATGTATGCGAATTGATGTATGCACGAATTCTTGATGTGTTCTTGATGCATTGTTGGTATTGGTCATTATATATATGCGTATGCGAAGTGAAATTAATCATGAGACTGAAATTCTTGATATGTATGCGTTTGTTTTGATGACTTGTGGCATTCGAATTAATCATGAAACTGAAATTGGTGTGTTGGATTGCTTGTGTTGTTCGCGAATTGGATGAATGGGTGTATAGGCGCCTAGGGCGCCAAGGGGATAGGGAAGACAATGTTCAATTGAATTTTTGAGAAATTAATTGAAATAAGTGTATTATTGGTGGCTGGAAAATGTTGAGTTTTTATAATTTAAAGGTTGTTAGAAAAACCAATTTTTAGTGTTAAAAAAGTGTTGGACAAATTCTCGGTTGGTTGCTGGTTTCTGGGGGCTAAGCGCCTGTGCTGGGCGCTGGGCGCCTGTGCTGTGTGTTGTTGCGCGTGGGGGCGCGCCTGGGCGCTAGGCGCCCGTGTCGTGTGCGTGCTGCGTTGTGCGCGCCTGGGCGCTGGGCGCCTGTGGCGCTGTGTTGCGTGTTGCGTTGTTGCGCCTGGGCGCTAGGCGCCCGTGTCCGTGTTGTGTTGCGTTGTTGTTGCCTGGGCGCTGGGCGCCTGTGCACTTGTTGCCTGGTTGCCTGGGCGCCTAAGGCGCCTGTTCCCAGGATGTTGCCTGATTTTTCCAAAATTATTTTTATCATAACTTTTGACTCAGACGTCCGTTTTGGACGATTCAAAAAGTGTCGTGAAGCTCTTTACGTTGTCCATCTATGGGTCTAATTTTTAAAATGAAAAATTGTTATTTTCTGATTGTTTGTGGGCGCCCAAGTGGCCGTCCCTGGTGATCGTCCCAGTGACATTGAAAAATGATATGAAATTCTTTAAAAATCCCTGTTGGTGTATAAACAACAGTCTTAGCGAAGTAATGTCAAAAATGACGATTTTGACGATGATGCTCTCGGGGCTAGTTAAAAGACTGTTTTGCCCTTAGTGGCTAATTATTATTAGTTATGACGTGTAAAAGACTGTTTTGCCCCTAGTGGCTAAAGTTGTAGATAATGATGTGTAAATGACGAGGATGCCCTTAGTGGTTAGTCAAATGACGTTTTTGCCCTCAGTGGTTATGGTTTGAGTTGATTGATGTTTATGTGTGAGTGTCGATGAAAAACCAGTGACGTTTGGGGCCCGAAGGGCTAAGTGAGGTTAAGGTCTAAATGGCCTAGTGATGTTGTGTGATGATTATGAATTTGACAGGTGCTGTGCTCCGTGCGAGCAAACAGGTAAGTGATGGGTCACATTGTTGACTATGATCTGAGTAATTGTGTGATTGTGTGAAGTGAGTGGTGCATGTCATAGTGTCTCATGCCCGTATGCATAAAACCAATGACGTTTTGAGGCCTGAGTGGCTAAGTGATGATGAGGCCTGAGTGGCTAAGCGACGTTCTGTAAAAAGGTACCTTCATGCATATACCCGCGAGTGGGTTGCATTTCATAAATCTATACGACATGAGATGAGTTATTGTAAATGATGTGAATGATGACTGTGATGTGGATGTTTAGTGTATTGGATGCTGATTATTCTAGTGCGTAGCCTGTGATTAGTCCTTATCATATTTTCTATTATATAGACTGAAATGATGCTCACCCTTTCCTGTTTGAATGTTGCCCCCGTGTTGGTAACGTGCAGGTGATTCCCAGTGAAGGTCTTAGCTTCACTTTTTGAGTCGAGTCGTCATGCTCTGATACGTAGCACTCAGGGGGGATAACGAACTCGGCATTTATTAATGATTTTTGATTATTATGTCCATGTGGACTATTTGGTTATGTTTTACTATTTTCCGCTGCGTAGTTGGTTGTGTCATGTTGAGTTTTATAAGTGACGTTGAAACGAGGCTTGAGATTTTTATGTTGAAGTGCTACGTGGATGAATGATCATTGAGTTAAACTGTTTTTGAAATTGATAAACGACGTTTTGTTTGAAGTATGTGTAACATTCCTTATGAACGAAATTTTCAAACTCTGATTTTTATAAACAACGTGACGGGTAGAAAGGGGTGTTACATTAGTGGTATCAGAGCCAGGTTCGGTCTGTCCGGCCGGTGGTTGAGTCGTCGTGTTGAGTAACATTGAGTTTGTTACTCGTTTCTGAGTTCTGTTTTCTGTTGCAGTGCTAGAATGGCCAGACGGGACGACGCTGCTCTTGCTGCTGCATTGCAAGCTATGGCTCAGGCGATGCAGGGTCAGCAGAATGTTGGAGATAATGCTGGTTTTAGGAGCCTGACTACCTTCCAGAGGGAGAATCCGCCCACCTTTAAGGGCAAATATGATCCAGATGGTGCTATGGCTTGGCTGAAGGAGATCGAGAGGATTTTCAGGGTGATGGACTGTACTGTTGAGCAGAAGGTCCGCTTTGGTACCCACATGTTAGCCGAGGAGGCCGACGACTGGTGGTTGGCTACTAGGCAGAGGTTAGAGGCTGTGCAGGAAGAGATTACTTGGGAGGTATTCAGCAGGGAATTTCTGAGAAAATATTTTCCTGAAGACGTCCGAGGGAAGAAAGAGATAGAGTTTTTAGAACTGAAGCAGGGTGGTATGTCTGTGACGGCCTATGCGGCAAAATTTGTGGAGCTAGCAAAATTTTATCCACACTACAGTGAGGCTACAGCTGAATTTTCAAAATGCATCAAATTTGAGAATGGGTTAAGGCCTGATATTAAACAGGCCATTGGTTATCAGAAGATTCGTGTGTTCGCAGATCTGGTGGACAGTTGCAGGATCTTCGAGGAGGACAGTACTGCTCGCTACAAAGCTACTTCTGAGAAAAAGGGCAAGTTTCAGAGTCGAAGCAAGCCGTATGAGGTTCCTGCGGGTAAGGGTTATCAGAGAGCTGCTGGAGGTAAGGGTTCTGGCGGGGGAGATGCCCCTGCTAGCATTGTCTGTTATAAGTGTGGCAAGCCTGGCCACAAGAGTACTACATGCAGGTCTGATGAAAGGAATTGCTACCGTTGCGGTAAAAAGGGACATATGGCAGCTGAGTGTAAGGTCAGGGATGTGGTGTGTTTCAACTGTGGTGAGTCTGGGCATATCAGTACCAAGTGTACAAAGCCGAAAAAGGAAAGGTCTACTGGGAAGGTGTTTGCATTGGCGGGGGAGGAGCCTGATGATGATGATGGTCTGATTAGAGGTACGTGTTTTATTAATGGTACTTCTCTGAAATCTCTTATTGTTACTGGTGCTACCCATTGTTTTATATCTGTTGATTGCTGTAAACGATTGGGTCTTGTTTTATCTGCTATGTGTGGGGATATGGTTGTCGATACTCCTGCGAAGGGGTCGGTGATTACGTCCCAGGTGTGTTCTCAGTGTCCCGTGTCGATCTTCGGCAGGGACTTTATTGTGAATTTTGTTTGTTTACCATTGAGAGGACTGGATGTAATCTTAGGCATGGACTGGTTAGAGAATAATCACGTTCATATCAACTGTCGTAGCAAGTCGGTTAGTTTCGGTGAAGAAAGTTCGGTTTTGGTGTCTGCTGGTCAGTTGAAGAAATTGAAGAAAGAAGGAGTTCAGTTATTTGCGTTGATGGTTTCGTTGTCTGCTGAGAGTCAGGCTGTTATTGAAGAGCTGAAGGTAGTACGCGAGTTTCCTGAAGTACTTCCTGATGAAATTCCGGGCGTGCCACCGGAAAGAGAAGTGGAGTTTTCGATTGATCTTGTACCTGGTACGAGGCCTGTGTCTATGGCACCGTACAGAATGTCGGCGTCAGAATTGTCTGAGTTGAAGACGCAACTTGAAGAATTGCTTGAGAAGAAGTTTGTAAGACCGAGTGTATCACCGTGGGGAGCTCCGGTATTGTTAGTGAAAAAGAAAGACGGGAGCATGAGGTTATGTGTGGACTACCGTCAGTTGAATAAGGTAACTATCAAGAATAAGTATCCGCTTCCGAGGATCGACGATCTGATGGATCAGTTAGTGGGTGCCCGTGTTTTCAGCAAAATTGATTTGAGGTCCGGATATCATCAGATTAAAGTAAAAGATGAAGATGTTCAGAAGACAGCGTTCAGGACAAGGTATGGGCATTATGAGTATTCAGTAATGCCGTTCGGTGTGACCAATGCTCCTGGTGTATTTATGGAATATATGAACCGTATTTTCCATAATTACCTAGATCGATTTGTGGTAATCTTCATAGATGACATTCTAGTTTATTCTAAGTCAGAGGAAGAGCATGCTGAGCATCTGAAGTCAGTGTTGGAAATTTTAAAAGAGAAAAAGTTGTACGCTAAGTTGTCGAAGTGTGAATTCTGGCTGAAAGAGGTGAGTTTCCTTGGGCACGTGATTTCTGGTAATGGTATTGCGGTTGATCCGGCAAAAGTAGAAGCAGTATTGGAGTGGGAGTCTCCAAAGTCCGTAACAGAGATTAGAAGCTTTTTGGGTTTGGCTGGGTACTACAGGAGGTTCATCGAGGGTTTTTCCAAGTTGGCCCTTCCGTTGACTCAGTTGACCTGCAAGGGTAAAGTTTTTGTTTGGGATGCTCGGTGTGAGGAAAGTTTTATGGAACTGAAAAAGAGATTGACGACGTCGCCTGTTTTGACGTTGCCTAATCCAGAGGAACCGTTCGTTGTGTATTGTGACGCTTCGAAGATGGGTCTCGGTGGTGTGTTGATGCAGGATGGGAAAGTCGTTGCGTATGCGTCGAGGCAGTTGCGGATTCATGAGAAAAATTACCCTACGCATGATTTGGAGTTGGCTGCTGTGGTTTTTGTGCTCAAGATTTGGAGGCACTACCTTTATGGTTCGAGGTTTGAAGTGTTCAGTGATCATAAGAGTCTAAAGTATCTGTTCGATCAAAAAGAGTTGAATATGAGACAGCGTCGGTGGTTGGAACTCTTGAAGGACTATGACTTTGGTTTGAATTATCATCCCGGCAAGGCTAATGTCGTGGCTGATGCTTTAAGCAGAAAGTCTTTGCATATGTCGGCAATGATGGTGAAAGAATTAGAGTTGATCGAAGAATTCAGAGATTTGAGTTTGGTTTGTAAATTGACACCACGCAGTGTCAAGCTGGGAATGTTAAGGATCGATAATGATTTCCTGGGCAGCATCAGGGAAGCTCAGAAGGCAGATGTCAAGCTGGTGGATTTAATTAATGGGGTCGGTCAGTCTGAAGATGAAGATTTCAAATTAGATTCCAGTGGCGTGTTGAGGTTCCGGGGTAGGATCTGTGTTCCAGACGATGAAGAGATGAGAAAGGCAATTTTAGAGGAAGGTCATCGTAGCAAGTTGAGTATCCATCCTGGAGCGACGAAAATGTATCAAGATCTGAAAAAGATGTTTTGGTGGTATGGTATGAAGAGAGATGTGGCACAGTTCGTGTATGCCTGTTTGACCTGTCAAAAGTCGAAGGTCGAGCACCAGAAGCCAGCAGGGTTAATGCAACCGTTGGAAGTCCCAGAGTGGAAATGGGATAGCATAGCGATGGATTTTGTGACGGGGTTACCGAATACAGTTAAGGGTCATGACGCTATTTGGGTGATCATTGATAGGTTAACGAAGTCTGCTCATTTTATTCCTATTAATATCACTTATCCGGTGTCGAGGTTGGCAGAGGTATATGTCAAAGAAATTGTGAGGCTGCACGGTGTTCCGAAGAGTATTGTGTCAGATAGGGATCCGAGGTTCACTTCCGAGTTTTGGAAGAGTTTGCAGAAATAATTGGGTTCTAAGTTAAAAATGAGTTCGGCGTATCATCCCCAGACAGACGGTCAGTCAGAGAGGACAATTCAGTCGTTAGAGGATTTGTTGAGGGCTTGTGTATTGGAACAGCGGGGTTCATGGGATTCCTACCTTGCGTTGATTGAGTTTACTTATAACAACAGTCACCATTCCAGCATTGGGATGGCACCGTTTGAAGCATTGTATGGTCGAAAGTGTAGGACGCCGTTATGTTGGTATGAGTCGGGAGAAAGTGTAGTGTTGGGTCCGGAGATTGTGCGGGAGACTACAGAGAAGATCAAGATGATCCGTGAGAAGATGAAGGCTTCGCAGAGTCGTCAGAAAAGTTATCATGACAAGCGGAGGAAGGATTTAGAGTTTCAGGAGGGTGAGCATGTGTTCTTGAGGGTTTCTCCTATTACCGGTGTTGGTCGAGCGTTGAAATCGAAGAAGCTCACTCCTCGTTTTGTTGGTCCTTATCAGATTTCTGAAAGAATCGGAAATGTGGCTTATAGAGTGGCTTTACCGCCAAATCTTTCGAACTTGCATGACGTGTTTCACGTGTCACAACTTCGGAAGTATGTTTCGGATCCATCTCATGTGATCCATATGGACGATGTAGAGGTGCGGGATAATCTCACTGTGGAGACGATGCCCGTACGGATTGAGGATCGTGAAGTGAAGGCGCTTAGAGGCAAAGAGATTGCATTAGTGAAAGTGGTCTGGCTAGGAGCTGCCGGCGAGAGTATGACTTGGGAGCTAGAGAGCAAGATGCCAGAATCCTACCCAGAGTTGTTTGATCAGGTAAATTTCGAGGACGAAATATTCTAAGTGGGGGAGAGTTGTAACACCCTAAAATTATTTGATTAATTTATTTAATTAAGTAATTGGGGGATTTAAATTAAATTATTTGATGTATTTTAATTAATTAGAAATTATACTAATACGTGTAGGAAGTATTAGAAAGTGGAGGTGCCAAACCAAATGGACTTGGGCCTAAGTGAGAAGCCCAAGCCCATTATTCTTGTCATATGCGAAGTGGTTAGGTGTTGGGGGCTAGGGTTTTGGTGGAGGAATTGCGAAGTTGAAAGAGAGAACAAGGGAGAGAAAGAAATAGCGTGAGAAAGAGAGAGAGAGCAAGGGGCGCCGTAAGGAGAAGAGAAGAAGAGGAGAGAAGTCGCACCCAAGGAAGAGCAAGGAAACGTGATTTTGTTGCTGTGGTCCTGTACGTGACTATCTCCAGAGCCTCCGTTCTTCAATTTCGAGGTTAGGGGAGCTCTATCATTCTATCTAATAATTCATATGATGAGTTCTAGATCTAGGGTTAGACTAGATTTATTGATGCATTGTTGATGTTGGTTCCTATATATGTATGTATGCGAATTGATGTATGCACGAATTCTTGATGTGTTCTTGATGCATTGTTGGTATTGGTCATTATATATATGCGTATGCGAAGTGAAATTAATCATGAGACTGAAATTCTTGATATGTATGCGTTTGTTTTGATGACTTGTGGCATTCGAATTAATCATGAAACTGAAATTGGTGTGTTGGATTGCTTGTGTTGTTCGCGAATTGGATGAATGGGTGTATAGGCGCCTAGGGCGCCAAGGGGATAGGGAAGACAATGTTCAATTGAATTTTTGAGAAATTAATTGAAATAAGTGTATTATTGGTGGCTGGAAAATGTTGAGTTTTTATAATTTAAAGGTTGTTAGAAAAACCAATTTTTAGTGTTAAAAAAGTGTTAGACAAATTCTGGGTTGGTTGCTGGTTTCTGGGCGCTAAGCGCCTGTGCTGGGCGCTGGGCGCCTGTGCTGTGTGTTGTTGCGCGTGGGGGCGCGCCTGGGCGCTAGGCGCCCGTGTCGCGTGCGTGCTGCGTTGTGCGCGCCTGGGCGCTGGGCGCCTGTGGCGCTGTGTTGCGTGTTGCGTTGTTGCGCCTGGGCGCTAGGCGCCCGTGTCCGTGTTGTGTTGCGTTGTTGTTGCCTGGGCGCTGGGCGCCTGTGCACTTGTTGCCTGGTTGCCTGGGCGCCTAAGGCGCCTGTTCCCAGGATGTTGCCTGATTTTTCCAAAATTATTTTTATCATAACTTTTGACTCAGACGTCCGTTTTGGACGATTCAAAAAGTGTCGTGAAGCTCTTTACGTTGTCCATCTATGGGTCTAATTTTTAAAATGAAAAATTGTTATTTTCTGATTGTTTGTGGGCGCCCAAGTGGCCGTCCCTGGTGATCGTCCCAGTGACATTGAAAAATGACATGAAATTCTTTAAAAATCCCTGTTGGTGTATAAACAACAGTCTTAGCGAAGTAATGTCAAAAATGACGATTTTGACGATGATGCTCTCGGGGCTAGTTAAAAGACTGTTTTGCCCTTAGTGGCTAATTATTATTAGTTATGACGTGTAAAAGACTGTTTTGCCCCTAGTGGCCAAAGTTGTAGATAATGATGTGTAAATGACGAGGATGCCCTTAGTGGTTAGTCAAATGACATTTTTGCCCTCAGTGGTTATGGTTTGAGTTGATTGATGTTTATGTGTGAGTGTCGATGAAAAACCATTGACGTTTGGGGCCCGAAGGGCTAAGTGAGGTTAAGGTCTAAATGGCCTAGTGATGTTGTGTGATGATTATGAATTTGACAGGTGCTGTGCTCCGTGCGAGCAAACAGGTAAGTGATGGGTCACATTGTTGACTATGATCTGAGTAATTGTGTGATTGTGTGAAGTGAGTGGTGCATGTCATAGTGTCTCATGCCCATATGCATAAAACCAATGACGTTTTGAGGCCTGAGTGGCTAAGTGATGATGAGGCCTGAGTGGCTAAGCGACGTTCTGTAAAAAGGTACCTTCATGCATATACCCGCGAGTGGGTTGCATTTCATAAATCTATACGACATGAGATGAGTTATTGTAAATGATGTGAATGATGACTGTGATGTGGATGTTTAGTGTATTGGATGCTGATTATTCTAGTGCGTAGCCTGTGATTAGTCCTTATCATATTTTCTATTATATAGACTGAAATGATGCTCACCCTTTCTTGTTTGAATGTTGCCCCCGTGTTGGTAACGTGCAGGTGATTCCCAGTGAAGGTCTTAGCTTCACTTTTTGAGTCGAGTCGTCATGCTCTGATACGTAGCACTCAGGGGGGATAACGAACTCGGCATTTATTAATGATTTTTGATTATTATGTCCATGTGGACTATTTGGTTATGTTTTACTATTTTCCGCTGCGTAGTTGGTTGTATCATGTTGAGTTTTATAAGTGACGTTGAAACGAGGCTTGAGATTTTTATGTTGAAGTGCTACGTGGATGAATGATCATTGAGTTAAACTGTTTTTGAAATTGATAAACGACGTTTTGTTTGAAGTATGTGTAACATTCCTTATGAACGAAATTTTCAAACTCTGATTTTTATAAACAACGTGACGGGTAGAAAGGGGTGTTACAATATGTATTGTCGTATATATCGTTCGTTGGGTGACGACCTGACAAGTAGTATACTAGAGAGGGTAGTCATGACCCCTTATCTAGGCCCTGTATGTGTTTTGGCGTGGTCAACTCACGGGTTTCCGGGATGAGCGGGGTTCGCCGTCGGATTATACTAAACAATTGAATAATAAGGTATTAGTGTGCTGGGATGAGCGGGTGTCGCCGTCGGATTACACTAAACAAATTAATTAAATGATTGTGTGCCGGGATGAGTGGAGTTTCGCCGTCGGTTTACACTAATCAACAAATATAATCTCCGGTATGAGCGAGGTTTCGCCACCGGATTATACTAAACAAATTAATTATATGATTGTGTGCCGGGATGAGTGGAGTTTCGCCGCTGGTACACTAATCAACAAATATAATTCTCCGGTATTCGTGGTTATTCACAACCGGCTGTTCCTCATAAAACATAAAGACTTGTTTGATTGGACTCGACTTGTTGAGATTTGTGGCAAGGTTCACGATCAACAATTCGCTGTAACGTGTTCGTTATCAATATGATTGTTAACGGTTTAATAATTGAACCGAGTGTCGGTGAGGGGGCACGGTAGGACTCACTGAGACAAGTTGTCTCACCCAATCCATATTTGTTGCTTTTACAGAGAACAGGTTATAAGGACAGCTGGCGACACAGTTGGTTATCGGATTCGAGGAGAAGATCGAAGATTTATTCCTTTATAGTTGTCCTTGTTCTTCTGTAGTTGTATCTGTATTCGGTCGTATGACTCGAGCTTGTATTATTTATTTTATTAGTTTCCGCTGTTCCTTGTAAGATGTATATCTGAACAGGAATTTTTATACTCTGATTTATACCAAATTGTATATTTAGGTATTTCTTTGTTAAAGAAATACCGGGGTGTTACAATTGGTATCAGAGCGGTTCGGCCTTGTCGGACTTAGTGACTCTCGGGTTGAGAGTATAGGATCGAGTCAGCTAGGGACTTAGACAAATATGTGTCAGACCTTTTTAGTATATTATGTGACGTATTGAGTCAGGATCCACTCAATGTTTCATGTAAGTTACTGAAAATTATGACAGATAGTTGCCTCAGCCCCGAAAATGTCCGAGACCTTACACCATAGGATTCTCAGCCTTCTCGTTCCATCAGAACGTGCAGCGGTAGCAGAGGGCTACATATTACATTTGGGAACAAGGATGGGCATCCGCAATGGTTCGAGGAAACTGTGGGCGGCTGTTCAGTAAATAAATCTGATGCGGCTAGTGAGTCGCGGCATGAAACGTCTTAGATCTCATCGAGAAGTACAAATCAAACGAAGCCATTGTGCGACAGTAACGTCAATGTACTGAAATCTGTCAGATTAGTTAACACCCGAAACCCTGACCTTATTTTGTCAGCTTATCAGTTATAGAGATATCGTTTTCATCATAAATCTCACCTTCTGGAGTAAGCCAATCCCAGTTTAGGTATCAGTTGAGGAAGTCCTCCAGAAAGTTTCAAGAATAGATCCCGATTCTTCTTCCGAGTCACGATGTGACAGATGATAAAGCTAGCTGAGTAAAGATACTCCGTTGCCAGTATTGACTAGCAGGGTCATAATGTGCCGATCAGGTTAAGTCCTGATCAGGAATTGTGAATCAAATCCTTCAAAGCAAATCAGTATGTGTAATCAGTAGAAATAACCTGATTTCAATCCGCTGCTGGAAGCATTCCGATCACGGTCTGTGAGAAATTCTCGTTAGTCTTCCGACCCAATTGTTCGTAACTTCTTCTCCGGAACTCCGATTTTTATGTTCCGAGAGGCGTTGGAAAGCTAACGAAAATATCTACACCGATGAATGGGTTGTGAACCGTATCTTCAATTGTATTTTGAAGTGTACCTCTGTTTTAAATCTGAACCGTAAACTCTAGGCATTCGTGGAATGTGGACCTCCCTGTTGTACGGGAAATTGGAAAAAGGATCTCCAATCAGTCAGTTTAGACTCCTAGAACCCATTCTGAAGCTATATTAATTAAATGTAATAATTATGTCTGGATAGTCGCGGAAGTTCGGAGAGAAGCTGGGCCAAGGAAAATTCTAAATGATAAATGTAACGAATCAATACAAGGACACTTATGGTGTGCTCGTGTGATTCCCAAAATAACTTTTGTTTTCAAAAATTCCCTGGTGCCACCGCAATTTCAAGTTCGTGACTAATCCGAGAATAATTACTACATCGAAGTTAATCGAGAAACCAAGGATTGTCTAGGAGGACTCTAAATCTCATCTTCTAAAGAAAACCTTATGTCATTCTAGTAAGATTTCTAATATCGAAATCCGCATCTCCTTAAGATCCGAGTAAACAATATCTATGAAAGATAGGTATTGAAATGCAAAGCCTAGTTGATCTAAAAAGACAACTGTGATTGGATAAGTCGTTGACTTAGACAATCCTGAATGACCCATAACCTGTATAAGGGCACCGAACTGTAGGTTCAATTATGAGGACAGAGTCATAATGGTCGAAAGACGCACCCTTATCGTTATTTTGGGTTAGATAAAACATCGGTTGTACCGGTGACTACCTGAAATACTAGAAATGTTTCTAAGATAACCAAAGATGTGGGTTACCCAAAACGTTTGCTCAGAAGTAATGGAAGGCTAGGTAACACGTGAATATAATAGCTAGTCGGAGAAGTATCAAGCCACGTTATAGGGAAATCATCTTTCGGCATTTCTAGTGCTCAAGCTTCCGCTACTGAAGTGAAACTCCAATCGTTAATCTGGATCCCGTTAGGGTTGACAGTAAGTTGTTATGACCTTGATCCATCGGATGGATCGAAGCTAGTTTCACCATGCTAATAATCTATCGGCAAGATGTCAATAAAGCAAGTATGTACTGAATTCAGAGTTGTCTGATTTAGCCAGTACACGAGGCTTTCTAAGAATTCGATGAGTTGAATACGCATAGTGCATCTTTCTTTTACGCAACACACCAGTATGATGGAAGAATGTCTGAGGATGAACCGTAGGTCGGTCTGAGACTAAATGATTGGACAGTGAATGTATGACACATAAGTCCTTGATAGTGAATCCTATAACCATTGTATAGTCTTTTGAGACAATTGTGTCGTGTCTATTTTTGCCACGAAATGCAAGCCTTTGTTCTAACCTCGAAGTTTTATCTTGGACTGATTCGAGAGAGGAATTGAAGGGAAATGAATTGAATCGAATAGAAAAGCGGCTTGGAAAGATTTTAAAACAAATACCCGTTTTCCCTTTCGGCTCAATGTCCATCCCGATCCCTTCCTCGAAAGAACCCATTTGTTTTGTCTTAATGGAGCCGAACTCAAGCACGATAATAGAAGTTTGTGAGATCTTGATCGAACAAATGGCTGGTTCCAACAAAGTAACACTTCTACTCTCACTTTCAAACTCGTAACTTTTAAATACCAGAGAATTAGATTCCGCTTTGTTGGGGCGCCGTGCATTGAGTTAGGTCATTTATAAGTTGGGGTGAATTAACTTTTGGGATAGTCGTATTTTCAAACTATCGTCATTAGAAACCCCATTGAAAAGAATTTTCATTAAATGGAACTATTGTACTTTCAAGTTTTGGAACCGATTTAATGAAAGAATATTTTGCTCTTATTTTAGAGTTTTCCCTAGATTCGGCTGCAAGGAGAATCGCTCCTAGATTCCTTGAACCGAGAGTCAACCTGTTTTATAAAATAACGCTGTTTGCTTCAGTCGAGATTTTTAGTAAAATGAGTCAAGCGCTTATGTGAGCGTAACTCGGGAAGAGAAGAAAATTTTTCTTCTGGATACCGTATGGTTTGATTCCAAGGAAATTCTCTTACAGTCATCGTTTCGTTCCAATTCAAGCTACGGCTAGGCCGAAATCTTCCGAGTTCCTGATTTCGATAGTGCAGGATGTGTGGATACCATAACTATGAGTTCGTATCCTCAACAGATTGTAGGCATTCCATTGTCCATAACAAGTAGTGTCAGCTTTCAAGAGGTCGGAATAGTTAATTTCTGAAGAAAGTCTGTATCTTCATGATGTCTTTCACGTGTCTCAGTTGAGAAAATGTATTCCCGATCCACTCCAGCCGTTGAGCATTGAAACGATCGATCTTCGACCGGATTTATCATTCCAACCTTATCCTAGTCATATCCTAGGGCGTGGCGTGAAGACATTGAGGTCAAGGACTATTCCGATTGTCAAGGTAGGCTGAGAAGGCTTCTCAGCCGAAGAGACTACTCGGGAATTGAAAGAGGACATGATGACCCGATATCAATATCTTTTGCTTAAGGTTCGTCTTGTCAATTTTGAGGACAAAATTTTTAAAAGTTGGGGTGATTGTAACATCCCTAAATTTTAAAGACTCGTATTATGATGCCTAGGACCGATTAATTATTTGTGGAAATAATTAGTCGTGTCTCGGAGATTAATAGTCGAGGAAAATTCCAAAGAAATCCTACTCTACATTTAATTGTGGCTTAGTCATAATGTAAATGAACAATTCAGCTGAAGGGTAAAATCGTCATTTCGCCTCACATCGAAGACGTATCAATTGAGTGAGCAGTTAGTCTCGACTCGAATGAGAATTAGTCAAGAAACCTATGCCGAGCGGAAAGCCATAAGATTATTGGTGTTTTAACCTCAAAACCAAGACTTAATGGGCCAAGGGCATTTTGGTCATTTCCCTAGATTTCGATTTGTCAAAGTCAGTAAATGGCTATAACAAAAATGGTTATTAAGACCAAGTAAGTTAGCTAATTTAAATGACTAATGATAGGAGATTGTGCATTGAGGATTGGTTGTTTGAGTAGAATTGAAATAACGGCACTTTGGTAATTGCACCCTCATTAAAAATTCACCCTCAGCTGAAGTACCATTTAAAAAGCTTCTTCCTCACCTTCAGTTGCAACAATATTCAAAAAGAAAGAGCTGAAAAACAGAAGCAAAAAGGGGGAAAAGAGGGTGAGAAGGGGAGGAGGAAGAAGGAGGTGGAACTCCATCACTTTCTCATGCATGTAAGTTCTTAGACCACTCTCCCACTCCAATTTCTTTTTCCTTTCCATTGGTACAACTTCCAGAAGCTGATTCTCACCCCTTCCTTCATTGCCATTTTCGAATTCTCAAAGCTCATATGATCAAGTTGGTGAGTTTGCCATTTTATGTGCTATTGGTGCTTCATAATCACTTTCCTAAGCCCAATGGTCATATTAGAGTACTTCCTCCAACCACATTTCGAAGTTTCTGGAGATTTGGTGTAACTTATTTCAGTTATGGATGTTTTGAGTTGGCTATGGGACTCAAATTCGTGATAGCAAGTGATTGAGGATGATGATGATCAAGTCAATCAAGAATTCTGGGTGAAACCCGTATGGTATACCTTCATTGTTTTCATCGTATCTCACTGTACACAACTCCGATGATTGTGATTCTTGTCCCTCTGGAAACTAGACACGAAGATCTTCATTTTGGGCACAAGAACCGTATGATTTCATGGAGAAATGAGAGAGATATCCTGTTCACAAGTTTCGGTTTCAGAATCAAACACTGTCCTGAACCAGTCACCTTGTCTAGGCAATATCTCTCAAACCACTGGATGCATGTGTGTGAATGTTTGACCATCTGAAAGTAGACAAAATTTCCTTCGCAATGGACACTGGTTTTGATAGTTTTGGTCACGAATTTACAGAGTTATGCTTGTTGCAAAACTGCTCCTTGATTCTGGAAAAAACTGTAATTCTGAATGCATCTTCAAGTCAAGAAGGTTGTGCTTTCACTCGATTTTGGAAGAGGATGTACCATTGGATTTGCCACTTCAGAATGTTCAAGCAAGTGAAGCTTCTGTTTCAGTAGTTCAGCGAGGAGGGTTGCTGTCTTGCTCTTGTTGGTGCCTATCGATGCTCGTTCGTGTGGATTGTATTTCGGTCATCGCGTGTCTCGGTTGGAGCACCTAGAACGATCGTCAACCGGGTGAGTTCTACTCACGGATAGGGATATTTTTACATTTCTTGAAAATATATCGGTTTTGAGTCATAAGGCATTATCCGTTTTCCAAAGATTTTTGAACCGGAAACCGTTTTTGAGAAACATTACATTTTACGGTTTTTATGGAATTGTTGAACAATTTATGAAGTTCTGATTAAATTGTTGAAATAAAATGATTTGTAAACTATCTGGAGTATTTGGAATTTTCTGAGTATCAGGTGGAACGGAAATTAGGAATCGAATCGAGAGCGAACGGAGAACGAAAGTGACAAAATTTTGAGTTGAGCATCAGACTGGTGGTTCTGTCCATCCGCGCGCCGTTCACGCGGGAGTCGCGCGCCGTGCGTGATTCTGGGCTGCGCTTCTGTCAAGTCGCGCGCCAGTCACGCGTGGGTTGCGCGCCGCGCGCCACTGTGACCCTTTTGATGCGTAATTCCATTTCTCTCGTTTCAACGCTCCGTTCAATCCCGAACCTTTCCTAATCCCTTCCTCAAACTATTTTAAAGCTACCAACCTATTGAAAACCTAATTTCAAACCGTTCAAACTATATTTTTGAAAAAGAGTCTTGAAACCTATTTTGGTCGAGAACGAAAATCCTAGATTACGTGTGAGCACACCGAGTAATGGTTGGGCTGAACTTATATATATGGATATAAGACCTAGAATTGATTATAATTCTGGAAGTTAATAGAACTTTTCATAAACGGATTATGAAATGAAATGGAACATGTATCATAAGCTTATGTTTGATCCTTTGGTGATCGTTGATATGTATTGTCGTATATATCGTTCGTTGGGTGACGACCTGACATGTAGTATACTAGGGAGGGTAGTCATGACCCCTTATCTAGGCCCTGTATGTGTTTTGGCGTGGTCAACTCACGGGTTTCCGGGATGAGCGGGGTTCGCCGTCGGATTATACTAAACAATTGAATAATAAGGTATTAGTGTGCCGGGATGAGCGGGTGTCGCCGTCGGATTACACTAAACAAATTAATTAAATGATTGTGTGCCGGGATGAGTGGAGTTTCGCCGTCGGTTTACACTAATCAACAAATATAATCTCCGGTATGAGCGAGGTTTCGCCACCGGATTATACTAAACAAATTAATTATATGATTGTGTGCCGGGATGAGTGGAGTTTCGCCGCTGGTACACTAATCAACAAATATAATTCTCCGGTATTCGTGGTTATTCACAACCGGCTGTTCCTCATAAAACATAAAGACTTGTTTGATTGGACTCGACTTGTTGAGATTTGTGGCAAGGTTCACGATCAACAATTCGCTGTAACGTGTTCGTTATCAATATGATTGTTAACGGTTTAATAATTGAACCGAGTGTCGGTGAGGGGGCACGGTAGGACTCACTGAGACAAGTTGTCTCACCCAATCCATATTTGTTGCTTTTACAGAGAACGGGTTATAAGGACAGCTGGCGACACAGTTGGTTATCGGATTCGAGGAGAAGATCGAAGATTTATTCCTTTATAGTTGTCCTTGTTCTTCTGTAGTTGTGTCTGTATTTGGTCGTATGACTCGAGCTTGTATTATTTATTTTATTAGTTTCCGCTGTTCCTTGTAAGATGTATATCTGAACAGAAATTTTTATACTCTGATTTATACCAAATTGTGTATTTAGGTATTTCTTTGTTAAAGAAATACCGGGGTGTTACAATGACTACCCCGCCTAGTATGTCAACATGGGTCGTCATTCAAACTCGATATAATATATATATCTACAACCATGTATAACCACCCACATTGGGCCGACTCCTATAATCGATATAATATATATATATCGTGAATCGTAGACCGGTTTAGACGAATGAATAATAATCATTCCGCGTCAGTGATACAATCCCACATAGAACTTATAATTCGTTTTATTATCAATAAAACATATCCGCACACGAGTACTATTGTTCGGCTTTTCGAAAGAATTTCAACTTCAAAAGTATTTTATAAAACCCTTTTGAAATATACCCAAAATCATGGCATTATAAGCCTAATATCATTATAGAAGGGTTAGGAAAGGATTAGGAAAGGATTGGAATCGATCGGGATCGTTTCGGGCAAGTTTGTAAAATTTGGACAGAACACAGCGCACGGTTCGTGCGCCCATACGCACGGGTCGTGCACCCTGTAATGCATTTTTTAAAACACAAACCGAAAGGGGCGCACGGTCCGTGCCCCTGGGACGCACGGGTCGTGCGCTTTTGACAGCACTGAATTTTATCCCGTTTTCGCAATTTTTGTCGTTCCGATCAATTCCGATACCTGTTCCAGTCCAGTCCCAACATAAAAACAGTCCAAAAACATATTCAAACAACAGTGATCATCAATCAAACAATCCAAAAACCGATTGGACCTAAAACGTGATTTTTCGTACAAAATACGTTTTCGACTCAAATCAAAACCGAAACACATTTCACAATTTAAGTTTATTAATTTAAAAACCTAAACGTGAGTAAAACTCACCCTTGAAGCGTGAGCCACGAGCGAGCCGAAATCACCGAGTAACCACACGAACGCTCCCCGCTCCGGTGACACCCAATCCGCTTCCAAAGCTTTCCACTCGATCACGAAACCTCTTTTTGACCGAAATACCGAATTCCTCGAAATCTTCCCCGAACACTATTCATCTTCTTCTTCCTCAAGCCACTATTCACACATAAACCCAATTTTTGAACCCTAACCTTTAATTCTTCAAAAACTCCAAATCGGATTTCAATAGTCGCGTAATCCACCTTGAGCTCGCTCCTAAAAATCATCCTGAGCTTTCCCTTGAGCTACAACCATCAAAACTCCAATTTTTCCTCTCAAATTCGAAAATGGCAAAGTGAGAGAGAGTGAGTTGATGATGAAGATATTGGTACCATATCGAAGAGGGAGTAACGCTGAACGTTTTTCGTGTTGGAAGGAAGTCGTTTTGGTGAACCAAACTAACCCATTTTTCCTCTTCTTCCTCCATGTCCCTTTCCTCTTCTTTCTCTTTTCTCCCTTTTTTCTTCTCTGTATCTCGTACGCTTCCTTTTCTTCTTTTTCCCCTTTTTAATCATTCTTTCACTCACACACACTCACACACACATATATTTATTTAATATATACGTGGTAACGTGGTCCAATTACCATATTGATCTAAATCTCTTATTTCGAATCCAAAACTTCCTTGACCCGTATTATCCGGTTAACGATCCGATGACAACCAATAAATAATTGTAGCACTCAATAAATTTACCAGTCAAGTACTAAAATAATTCAATTGGGTTAACATCCAAATAATTCTACTAATTATTTTGAGGATGTTACAGGAAGGGAGCAGGCACTTGGATAGTGATCGGCTTGGGCATAGCGGGATTGATCTTTTTGTAACGGATTTCCAATTACTTCTGATCATCATTGCTCTAGTCATTATTTGACCGGAGAGTCCACACATCTTCCTCCTTCTTTTGGAGACCCACCTGTATTATGTGTCGGTCTAGTAAGTCTTGCAGGACTATCTTGAATGCTTCACAAGTCCCGACACAGTGAGGGTCAACATACAAATCCTTTTCAGCACATCCCTTCATAATAATTCCGAAGTCACACAAGTCAGCATGGATGAGGTCTAGAGGTGTGATGATGTCTTCCACCCTTCTGATCAGGAATTGTCCCTCAAAATTTTCAATGGCATTAATGGAAGGTTTCCCGTGCCCTGGCAATGGGTTAGTGGCAACATTCGGACCATCCTCTTCGAAACTTAACCATTTAGATTCAACCAATTCTTGCACCACATATTTTAATGCTTTGCAATTTTCTGTTGAATGGCCAACTGCCCCAGCGTGGAATCCACAAGTAGCATCTGGGTTGTAACCCCTAGGGAAGGGAGGTTGAAGGGGTCTCATCGGTCGAGGAGGGATCAGGTTGTGACTGATGAGGTGACTGAACAGGTCTGTGTATGACATGGGTATTGGGTCAAAATTGACAGGCTTTCTTTCCGGGTAATTTTGTGGTCTATAGTTTGGGTTGACTTAATGAGGTGGGACTAATGGTGCTTGAGTAGGGATTTGAAAGGTTTGTCGGGGATTGTTGTAGGGAAGCTTCCCGGATCCGGAGATGGCATTGGCTTCCCCTTCCTTCTTTTTAGGGAATCTTGGGAAGGGCTTTTTCTGATTACTGGTTCCAGCAAAGTTATGAGCAATCTTCCCATTTCTCCATCCATTTTCTAATCTTTCACCTATGACAATCATATCTGAGAAGCTCGAAGACACGCTCCCGATCAACCTGTCGTAGAAAGGCGATTGAAGAGTATCCATGAACATGGATACCATCTCCTTTTCTAACAAAGGTGGTACTACCTGCACAGCTAACCCTCTCCAGCGTTGGGCGTATTCCTTGAAGGACTCATTATCTCTTTTTGCCATGCTCTGCAATTGTGTCCTATCGGGAGCCATGTCAATGTTATATTTGTATTGCCTCAAAAATGCATCAGCTAGGTCCTTCCAGCACCTGATATGGACACGCTCTAATTGCATATACCAGCTTGAAGCTGCCCCAGATAGACTGTCCTGGAAGTAGCGAATGAGCAATTTGTCGTCACGAGCAAACGCGGCCATCCTCCTGCAGTACATGGTTAAGTGGCTCACGAGGCAGGTTGACCCTCTGTAATTGTCGAAGTCCGGCACCTTAAATTTTGGAGGGATGACCACGTTAGGGACGAGGCACAAGTCATAAGCATCTCTCACACCAACATTGGATCCCTCAACTGCTCTCAACCGTTCCTCAAGCATTTGCAGTTTATCTTTGGCTTGAGGGTTCTCCATAGAGTAATTGTGGGGGAGCCCACTCATACCATAGTAAGGATGAATCATCGGAACTATGGCTGGGTTCACATTTGGGATATGTGAATGAGTGGGGTTTCTGAGATTGGATCCCTGAGCTTGAGCATCAACTATCGGTGGTGGAGTGTAGCCAAGTGGTAATCTTTGTGGCGCGACGACAGGGCTTGGGTTTTGAATCTGTGGAGCCCCCGGATAACCATCGTGACCTGTCAGTGCAGTCTGTCTTTGGCCCACGACTCCTGAGGGACCATCTTCCGGATTGGCAGCGACTGTCAGAGGTGTGTAACCTTGCGGAAGTTCGTAAGGAGGCCATTGGTAACCCTGGTCATTAGCCCTAGTAGGGTACACTGTATGTGGGATTCCGAGTCCATTGGGAAGAGGAGGGTTGGTAACTTGATTTTGAGTGTTCCCAGCGGAGACATCTTCACTTGTATTCCCGTTCCTCAAAGCTTGTAAAACCTTTAGGATCTCAGCCATCTGTTCTTTCATCTCATCTATTTCCGCCCTAAGCTCTTGATTGCCAAGGTTCTGATTATCCTGACCTAAGTCATTCTGGTGTGGAATGTCCTGATCTGGATTATCCTGAGGCCGATTGTCCTGATTTGCTTCCATGTTTCTAGCCTGAGAACGGGTCCAATAGCGATGTTGTCGCACCAGCTTGTCTTTTACCCTCTATTGATGGGATACACGGTATGAGTATATGAATGGATGAAAAGATGAGTGATGCATGTGTGCATGAGTCTTATTGTTTAAGGACGAGAATCATAAGTGCGTCTTGATTTGTCATAAGTACACAAATTAACGTTTCAGAATATTTTCAAGAAAAAGGATCAACAGATGACACAAACAAACTTCATTTATAGGGAAAAGTACAAAATTTTTTGAAATAAAATTTGGAAAGGAAAAGTACAATGCTCTCTTAAATTTCGCTCAAATACATATGGCTTTTATTTTTCCACTCCTCTCTCTTTTTCTATTGGTAGTGCTACCAGCTTTTGATAACTCATATTTATATTAGTTATTTATATTCTTTAGGCTTAAGTTAATGTGAGTTCTTAAGTAATTATGTGGTTAAATATGTAAATATGTGTTAAGAAGTGTAAAAGAAGGGTTAGGAGATAATTTGTTATCATTTGACACAGTTGGTGCCTTTGTGAGTATTTTAATGTTTCTGATAAAGTGCTGCAGCGGTAAGCGCTATAGCGCTATATGGAGGTGGGACAGCTGGGCAATATTAGAGCATACTACTGTTTGATGATTCATCGTGCTAATCCTCTGCTGAAAGCCTGACACGGACACTTCAAAGTGGAAAGTTTGGACACGTGGCGCATTTCTAGTGATAGATTGTTTTTAATTGATGAGAAGTGTCGTTGTCACCTTTTTGACCAGCTACTTTATGAGATTAGGATAATATCTAACTTCTTCTTCCACACAACATAGAATTCAGAATAGAGGAGAGAGTTTTTGTAGGGAAAAAACTTGACACCATTTTCCTCCATTAATCCTCTTCTTCAAGCTCTTATTTTTCAAGAGAAGATCATAATTTCCAACGCTGTGAAGCTGTGCTATAGCGTCAGCAACCCGTTTCATGAGAAGGAGCTCACGTAGTGTATCTTTTGCAACTGTGTCTCCTCTTTTCCTATTCGGTAATATGAGTTTTCTAGTTTGTATTGTGTTGATGATGCTCACCATGAGCTAAACACTTAGTAGTTGGATTGCTTGGAACTTTGTAATGAATTTTTAGTATTGTTAATATAATATTGTGATGTTTGCGTTTCAATCTTTGTGCTATAATACTTTCAAAGTCGTTTTGGGATTGATCAACTAAAATGGGTACATTCGTGGGTACAGACATGGTCTACCATTCTAACTCAAAGGTTGATATGAATGAAAGGTTGTTTAAAGACATTAAGACAACTTGTGCTTAACTCTAGACATAGGGGAGCAATAGTTCATAAGGTGAATACCGTGGGTTCCTCATTATACAGGGGTGGACTTATTTAGAACCTAGACATAGTGTAGCGACCGAAAAATCCAGAGGAGGGATTCTTCGAAGTTCTTGAAATGAAGCCGCCACCAAAGTTTTAGTTTAAGGGCAAACGTTGGAAAATCCCTATTGAGTGGATAAAAGGGGTCTTGCGGACCAGATTTAGGCTCGGGAGTCGTTTATGCGTAGGGAAGGTATTAGCACCCTACGACATCCTTCCTAAGGAAAGTTACCTTTTAACTAAATGTGCAAACGTTTATTAACTCCAAAAAAATAATGTTTTTACCCTTATAAAATAAATAAAATAAAAAAGATTCGATAAACGGATAGTTGTTTTTTTAGTAATTTTTGAGAAAAAATGAGAGAAATGAATTTAAAGAGAGAAAAAAAAAGGTTTTTTATTAGTGCAATTGACAGAGGTCGGCCGCCCTCTGCTCCTACGTATCTCCTGGTAGAGAATCAAATCACACGTAGTTCTTGGTAGAAAAAGTTTGTGTGTTTGGTGTGTTTTTTATTTTTTGAAGTTGGGAGAGGTATTTCGTAATGACCAAACAAGTAGGACTCAGAGTGGTCATCACTCATCTCGTTTGAAAACCAAAGCTGTTATCAACGGTCAAACAAGCTAAGCTCAGAGTGACCATTAATAACAAACCAATTTTATGTTTAGGAAAACATTTATTCGTTATATGGAAAAAAAAGGTTTGTGAGAGAAAATATTTATTTAAGGAAAGGAGATTTCTTTTTAAAAAAAAAAGAAACAGGGGGTGCAGTAGTAAAATGGGGTGTAAGTTACAGGGGGGTGTAGTATTAAAACTTGGGTGTAGGCAGTAACCCATGCACATTTTTAGTGGGCTGGTCCGTTTAACAAAACGTGGGCTTCAGGGGGGGGGGGGGGGTTGGATTATTAACATGGGGAGTGTGAATGGTAATCTGACTGTTTTAATGTTAAAATAAAAAAAAGAGTAAATAAACAAATGGCAATATAAAGAGAAAGGAAAAAAATTAGGGAACCCTAATTTCGATTCACCTCAGCGCCGCACCCCAACCTAAAATGGCCAAACCCAATTTTCTCTCTCTCTCGCCGTTTCTCGCCTCCCTACCCCGATCTCCTCTCTTCCCTCCACCGCGTCGTTTATACCTTCTACAGAGAGGGAGAAGGTGTTGCTTCCAGGAGAGAGAGAAAGCGAGATTCGTCGTGAGTGAGAGAGATTCGCGAGCAGAGAAACGCGAAGAGAGAGGTAAGGGAGGAAGATGGAACGAAACGCGAAGAGAGAGAGACGCGAAGAATGAGAAGGAAGGGAAGCAGACAGGTGTGCAACTTGACGATGGGGTGGTGGTTTCCGTCGGGGCTCAATGGTGTTGCGGTGGTGAAAAAGTGGGTTTCTGATGGTGATGGCATTTATGGTGGCGGTGATGTGGTGGATGGGTGACAGTGAGGTGGATGATTTCGATGGTGGAGATTTGGTGTGAGATTGGTCACGGTGGTGGCGGTGGATGAGTGACAGTGAGGTGGAGGACTCGCCGGAGGGAGCCATGGTGGTGGCGCCGGCGGTTTTGTGGTTTTCGTGGTGGTTATGGTGGTGGCGGCAGATGGTGGTTACGGTGGTTGTAACACCCCGTTTTCTAATAACTTTACCTTTTAATAAAATCAGAGTCCTTTTTTTTTTTGAAAACAATGCAAGCGAGTGTTACACTTACTTCATAAAAATCAAGATACATAACACCATAAGAAAACGTTTAGTTCACATCAACTAAATCCAATCACCACCAGCAGCGGAATAATAAGGAGTTCTAAAATTAAAACCAATACATCTCCAACAAAATCTAACAGTTTTAAGAAAATAATGCATAAACATAGGACACCCCCCCCCCTGGTGCTACGTATCAGAGCGTGACACTTCCTATCAGACGAAGGCATAAAGAAATCCTTCACTCGTTATTACCTGCACGTTGCCGACATAAGAAGCAACATAAAAGCAGTAGGGTGAGTCTCTTTTCATAATTAATAACATATGGGAATTAAGCACTGCATAGGAAAAGGAAACCAGGCACACCAATTCACAACAATGGGAACAATCACATCAGCATTCAATTTCCAAACAGCAATATACAATATATGATTATGCATGTAATGCAACCCAATCTCCACGGGTACATGCATGTCGGATCCGTCACCAAATACAAGTAGGCCGTAGCCTCTGCTCACCAAATAAAATTAGGCCGTAGCCTCTGCTCACCAATAATGCACATGCTTCATAAGGTGTTATGGAGAATGCATCACAACACACCACAATTCAATCAATTCACCATTTTAAAATTCTAATCTCACCATAGTGCATTAATTAACTCACCAAATTAAAATTAGGCCGAAGCCTCTGCTCACCAATCTCACCTCATCACACTCACCAAATCAGCTCACCACTCACACCAACACCAATTCAAATAGACCAACTTAGAACATTGACACGACATAGGGAAAATGGGTAAAAATAGCCATTTGGACACTTGAACACCATCAGCCTAGAAAACACCAGTAAAATAATTTAATTTTGCATAAAATTGAGACTATTGGATAGACACTGAAATTAGCTTCAAAACGCATTTTGAACCGTTAAATTTGGATAACCGAGTCAAAAGTTACATTAAAAACAAAATAGGAAAAATATTTAGACATCCTGGAAACTGGCGCCCAGGCGCTGGGCGCCCAGGGGCAACACAGCGCTTGGCGCATGGGCGCTTGGCGCCCAGGGAAGGCAACACGCACAGGCGCATGGCGCCCAGGAGGCAACAACGCGCATAGGCGCTGGGCGCCCAGGAAGCAACAGCGCGCACAGGCGCTTGGCACACAGGAGGCAACACGCGCATAGGCGCGCCCAGGGAACAACAGCAATATGGCGCCCAGGCACTAGGCGCCTAGGGCCAACATGCAACAAAATTTATTTTTCTTCGAAATTGATTTTACACGAGCCAAATGCTCAGAACATGAAAACCCAATAAAAATTTCACTAAAAACTAAACATTATTTTTGGCGCCCATGCACTAGGCACCTAGTGAAATTACGCAATTCAACTCTTTTGTTGTCCAAAATCATTTTCCATGAGCCATTTTACCTGAATATGAAAACCTGAAAACAATTTTTACAAAACTATCACCAAGACATTGGGGCCCTTGGCGCCCATGACTCAAGCAACAAGCGCCAAAACTGGCAGCACAGTGACACAGAATGGCAACACAGGCAACAGGCACAGCAACACAGTGACACAGAATGGCAACACAGGCAACAGGCACAGCAACACAGTGACACAGAATGGCAACACAGGCAACAGAATTTGGAGAACTGGCGCAGCACACTGCTGGGCGCCTGGCGCCCATGACTAAGGCGCAAAACAGGAAATTTCAGCAACATGTATATGGCGCCCAAGGCGCATAGGGGCTTCCAAACAGAATTTTTCCCACTTTCAATCACCAATTAAAATCACCAAAACACTCCTATATATATATATTATTAAAGTGACACCATGATCCCCATTTTCACCAAATAAGCACCAATGAGACATATGATCAAACATAGGATATCCAATTCGCATTTAGCCACAACTCAAGCATCAATCATCCAATTTTCAACATAATAATTTCAGCATCAAGCATCACAATATTATAATTTACTCATAAACATCACAATTCATTCATGGGAATTATCCTAGAACCCTAACCCTAAGCATCCAATTCGCATATCTATTAAAAACAAAAAGAGGACCCCCTAACCTTATGGAAGTCGAATTGCTAGCCAAGCTCCAAGGGAAGAATGCAAGTCACCAACGATCCTCCTCCTTTTCCCTAAGTGCTTCGCCTTCTCTCCTTCTTCTCCTCTTCCCTTCGCAACTCTTCTCTTCTCACTCTCTCTTTTACGCTTCTTTTTTTTTTCTTATTTTTCCAATAGAGTAACAAAATGCCCACTAACCCCTAGACCCCCTTGGAAGTCGAATACTTGACAAGGAAATGGGCCACGGGCCTAATTGTGGATCACGGGCCCTTACTCGCACCACTCAATCCGTGACAACACCTCCTAATAAACAAAATAAAATAATTAAACTTGAATTATTTAATTAAATTAAATAAATATTGTAAGCCTTAAATAACTTAATTAAATAAATAATTAAATTATTTTGGGGCGTTACAACTCTCCCCCACTTAGAATATTTCGTCCTCGAAATTACCTGAATCAAACAGCTCCGGATATGCTTCCCGCATCTTACTCTCCAGCTCCCAAGTCATACTCTCACCAGCAGCTCCTAACCAAACCACTTTCACCAAAGGAATCTCTTTCCCTCTCAGAATCTTCACTTCTCTATCTTCAATCCGCACAGGCATAGTCTCCACGGTGAGATTATCCCGCACCTCTACTTCATCCATCTGAATCACATGAGACGGGTCCGGAACATACTTTCGAAGTTGTGACACGTGAAACACGTCATGCAAGTTCGAAAGATTAGGTGGCAGAGCCACCCTATAGGCAACACTTCCCACCCTCTCCGTAATCTGATACGGACCAATGAAACGGGGAGTTAACTTCTTAGATTTCAAGGCACGCCCAACACCAGTCACCGGAGTGACTCTCAGAAACACATGATCACCTGCTTGAAACTCTAGATCCTTCCTTCTCTTATCATGATAGCTCTTTTGTCGACTCTGCGACGCTTTCATCTTCTCACGGATTAATTTTACCTTCTCAGTTGTTTCTCGCACAATCTCAGGCCCCAACACTGCACTCTCCCCAGATTCATACCAACACAACGGAGTCCTACACCTCCGACCATACAACGCCTCAAACGGTGCCATACCAATACTAGAGTGAAAACTGTTGTTATAGGTGAACTCTATCAACGGAAGATGAGAATCCCATGAACCTACCTGCTCAAGAACACATGCCCTCAACAAGTCCTCTAACGACTGAATAGTCCTCTCCGTCTGACCATCTGTCTGCGGATGATAAACGGAGCTCAACCTCAACTTAGAACCCAAAGCTTCTTGCAAACTTTTCCAAAATTCAGATGTGAATCTCGGATCTCTATCAGATACAATACTAAGCGGAACGCCATGCAACTTCACAATAGTCTTGATGTAGATTTCTGCCAACTTTGGAACTGGATAAGTCATATTAATTGGTAAGAAATGAGCAGACTTAGACAACCTGTCCACAACCACCCATATAGCATCAAACCCTCTCACTGTATTTGGCAAACCAGTTACAAAATCCATGGAAATGCTATCCCATTTCCATTCCGGAATCTCCAATGGTTGCATCAACCCCGCGGGCTTCTGATGCTCAATCTTAGACTTCTGACAAGTCAGACAAGAATACACAAACTGTGCCACATCCTTCTTCATACCAGGCCACCAGAACATTTTCTTCAAATCTTGGTACATTTTCGTAGCCCCTGGATGAATACTCAACTTGCTCCTATGGCTCTCCTCAAGAATCATTCTCTTCATTTCGGCATCGTCAGGAATGCAGATCCTATCTCTGAATCTCAATACACCTTGGGAATCTAACTTGAAATCTTTATCCACATCTTGATCATTCACAACCAACAGGTCTACTAACTTTACATCTGACTTTTGGGCTTCTCGAACACTAATCAAAATTTCATTGCCGATCTTCAACATCCCCAATCTGACACTCTGCGGTGTCACTTCACAAACCAGACTCATGTCCCGAAACTGCTCAATCAACTCTAACTCTTTCACCATCATAGCCGACATATGCAAACTCTTCCGACTTAAAGCATCAGCCACGACATTAGCCTTGCCGGGGTGATAGTTCAAGCCGAAATCATAATCCTTCAGCAATTCTAACCAACGTCTCTGTCTCATATTTAGCTCCTTCTGATCAAACAAGTATTTCAGACTCTTATGGTCACTAAACACTTCCAATCTGGTACCATACAGATAGTGCCTCCAAATTTTCAGCACAAACACAATTGCAGCTAGCTCCAAATCATGAGTAGGGTAGTTCTTCTCATGGGTCCTCAACTGTCTGGACGCATAAGCTACTACCTTACCCTCTTGCATCAATACACCTCCCAAACCCATCTTGGAAGCATCGCAATATACTACAAACGGTCGATCAGGAACAGGCAAAGTCAAAACGGGCGATGTGGTCAACCTCTTCTTCAACTCATTGAAGCTCTCTTCACAGCGTGCATCCCACACAAAAGCTTTTCCCTTACATGTCAATTGAGTCAACGGAAGTGCCAATTTCGAGAAACCTTCAATAAATCTCCTGTAATAACCAGCTAATCCCAAGAAGCTTCTAATCTCTGTAACTGACTTCGGGCTCTCCCATTGAGACACAGCATCAACCTTGGCTGGGTCCACAGCTATACCATTACCAGAGATAATATGACCAAGGAAACCTACTTCATTCAGCCAGAACTCACACTTAGACAATTTTGCATACAATTTCTTTTCTTTCAACACTTCTAGCACTAACCTCAAATGTTCTGCGTGCTCCTCTTCTGTTTTAGAATACACCAAAATGTCGTCAATAAACACAACTACAAATCGATCCAAGTAACTATGGAAGGTACGATTCATGTACTCCATAAACACACCCGGCGCGTTGGTAACACCAAACGGCATAACAGAATACTCATAGTGCCCATATCTCGTTCTGAAAGCGGTTTTCTGAATGTCTTCATCCTTTACCTTGATCTGGTGATAACCCGATCTCAAATCGATTTTACTAAACACCTTAGCACCTACCAACTGGTCCATCAAATCATCAATTCTGGGAAGCGGATACCTGTTCTTTATTGTCACTTTGTTCAATTGCCTATAATCGACACAAAGTCTCATACTCCCGTCCTTCTTTTTCACTAACAATACCGGAGCACCCCATGGTGACACACTTGGTCTCACAAATTTCTTCTCAAGTAGATCTTCTAATTGCTTTTTCAATTCAGACAACTCTGAGGCTGACATTCGGTACGGTGCCATAGACACAGGCCTAGTACCAGGTATGAGATCAATAGCAAACTCAACCTCCCTCTCTGGCGGAACACTTGGAATTTCATCCGGGAACACTTCGGGAAATTCACACACTACCTGAACCCCTTCAATGATCGCCTGATTCTCAGCAGACAAAGACGCCATCAAAGCAAACAGATGAACTCCCTCTTTCATTACCTTATGCAGATGACCAGCAGGCAACAAAACTGATTCTTCTTCCTCAGGAGGAAGAAAACTCACAGACCTTCTGGAACAATTAATATGCACATGGTTATATACTAACCAGTCCATACCGAGGATAACATCCAACCCTCCCAACGGCAAACAAATAAGATCAACAAGAAAATCTCTGCCGAAGATTGACAGAGGGCACTTAGCACACACAAGAGAGGTAGTTACTGAACCCTTAGCTGGAGTGTCAATAACCATCTCCCTCATCATAGAAGATAAAACAAGGTCCAATTTCTCAGCACACAAAGCAGCAATAAACGAATGCGTAGCACCAGTATCAATAATAGCAATCAAAGGAATACCATTAATAAAACATGTACCTCTAATCTCATTAGTATCCTCTGATCCTGCGAGAGCAAACACTTTTCCATGGGACTTCTCTTTCTTCGGCTTAGTACACTTAGTACTAATATGACCTGATTCCCCGCAATTGTAGCACACCACATCCCTTTTCTCACATTTTGCAGCCA
Organism: Astragalus membranaceus; assembly: GCA_039519185.1. Classification (NCBI taxonomy): domain Eukaryota; kingdom Viridiplantae; phylum Streptophyta; class Magnoliopsida; order Fabales; family Fabaceae; genus Astragalus; species Astragalus membranaceus. Next base: position 42,459,889 of record CM076852.1, read on the forward strand.
CATGACCTTCTTTACCGCACTTGAAACATTTATTATCTGACCAGTCAAAACTCTTGTGACCCGGCTTGCCACACCTGTAGCACACAACCTTCGCAGGGGCATCTCCCCCGCTTGTTTTCTTATTATCAGCATACCTCTGCTTACCCTTACCAGCTGGAACCTCATATGGCTTACCCCGATTCTGAAATTTACCCCTCAAATCTCTCATGACCTTGGAGTGAGCATTACTATCATCCTCATATATCCTGCAACTGTCGATCAAATCAGCGAATACCCGAATCTTCTGGTAACCTACAGCTTTCTTGATATCAGCCCTCAGTCCATTCTCAAACTTAATACACTTTGAGAACTCAGAATCAGCATCAGCATAATGGGGATAAAACTTAGCCAATTCAGTGAACTTGGCAGCATACTCTGTCACTGACATGCTTCCTTGTTTCAGCTCAAGGAATTCTATTTCTTTCTTACCCCTCACATCTTCAGGAAAATACTTACGCAAGAACTCTCTACGGAAAACAACCCAAGTTATCTCTTCATTAGCAGTTTCTAATCTCTGCCTCACCTCCATCCACCAATCATCAGCTTCCTCTGCCAGCATATGGGTACCATACCTGACCTTCTGCGCATCATCACAATCCATGACCCGAAATATCCTTTCAATCTCTTTCAGCCATGCCAGAGCACCATCTGGATTATACTTGCCCTTAAAGACAGGTGGATTCTCTCTCTGGAACGTAGCCAAATTGCGCATCCCGTCATTAACAACACCGGGTATATTACCCATCGCCCCGGCTATAGCCTGCAAGGCAGCAGCAAGTGCAGCATCGTCCCGTCTGGCCATTCTAGCACTGCAACAGAAAACAAAATTCAGAAACGAGTAACAAACTCAATGTTACTCAACACTACGGCTCGACTACCGGCCGGACAGACCGAACTGCTCTGATACCACTAATGTAACACCCCGTTTTCTAATAACTTTACCTTTTAATAAAATCAGAGTCCTTTTTTTTTTTTGAAAACAATGCAAACGAGTGTTACACTTACTTCATAAAAATCAAGATACATAACACCATAAGAAAACGTTTAGTTCACATCAACTAAATCCAATCACCACCAGCAGCGGAATAATAAGGAGTTCTAAAATTAAAACCAATACATCACCAACAAAATCTAACAGTTTTAAGAAAATAATGCATAAACATAGGACACCCCCCCTGGTGCTACGTATCAGAGCGTGACACTTCCTATCAGACGAAGGCATAAAGAAATCCTTCACTCGTTATTACCTGCACGTTGCCGACATAAGAAGCAACATAAAAGCAGTAGGGTGAGTCTCTTTTCATAATTAATAACATATGGGAATTAAGCACTGCATAGGAAAAGGAAACCAGGCACACCAATTCACAACAATGGGAACAATCACATCAGCATTCAATTTCCAAACAGCAATATACAATATATGATTATGCATGTAATGCAACCCAAACTCCACGGGTACATGCATGTCGGATCCGTCACCAAATACAAATAGGCCGTAGCCTCTGCTCACCAAATAAAATTAGGCCGTAGCCTCTGCTCACCAATAATGCACATGCTTCATGAGGTGTTATGGAGAATGCATCACAACACACCACAATTCAATCAATTCACCATTTTAAAATTCTAATCTCACCATAGTGCATTAATTAACTCACCAAATTAAAATTAGGCCGAAGCCTCTGCTCACCAATCTCACCTCATCACACTCACCAATTCAGCTCACCACTCACACCAACACCAATTCAAATAGACCAACTTAGAACATTGACACGTCATAGGGAAAATGGGTAAAAATAGCCATTTGGACACTTGAACACCATCAGCCCAGAAAACACCAGTAAAATAATTTATTTTTGCATAAAATTGAGACTATTGGATAGACACTGAAATTAGCTTCAAAACGCATTTTGAACCGTTAAATTTGGATAACCGAGTCAAAAGTTACATTAAAAACAAAATAGGAAAAATATTTAGACATCCTGGAAACTGGCGCCCAGGCGCTGGGCGCCCAGGGGCAACACAGCGCTTGGCGCATGGGCGCTTGGCGCCCAGGGAAGGCAACACGCACAGGCGCATGGCGCCCAGGAGGCAACAACGCGCATAGGCGCTGGGCGCCCAGGAAGCAACAGCGCGCACAGGCGCTTGGCGCACAGGAGGCAACACGCGCATAGGCGCGCCCAGGGAACAACAGCAACATGGCGCCGAGGCACTAGGCGCCTAGGGCCAACATGCAACAAAATTTATTTTTCTTCGAAATTGATTCTACACGAGCCAAATGCTCAGAACATGAAAACCCAATAAAAATTTCACTAAAAACTGAACATTATTTTTGGCGCCCATGCACTAGGCACCTAGTGAAATTACGCAATTCAACTCTTTTGTTGTCCAAAATCATTTTCCATGAGCCATTTTACCTGAATATGAAAACCTGAAAACAATTTTTACAAAACTATCACCAAGACATTGGGGCCCTTGGCGCCCATGACTCAAGCAACAAGCGCCAAAACTGGCAGCACAGTGACACAGAATGGCAACACAGGCAACAGGCACAGCAACACAGTGACACAGAATGGCAACACAGGCAACAGGCACAGCAACACAGTGAAACAGAATGGCAACACAGGCAACAGAATTTGGAGAACTGGCGCAGCACACTGCTGGGCGCCTGGCGCCCATGACTAAGGCGCAAAACAGGAAATTTCAGCAACATGTATATGGCGCCCAAGGCGCATAGGGGCTTCCAAACAGAATTTTTCCCACTTTCAATCACCAATTAAAATCACCAAAACACTGCTATATATATATATTATTAAAGTGACACCATGATCCCCAATTTCACCAAATAAGCACCAATGAGACATATGATCAAACATAGGATATCCAATTCGCATTTAGCCACAACTCAAGCATCAATCATCCAATTTTCAACATAATAATTTCAGCATCAAGCATCACAATATTATAATTTACTCATCAACATCACAATTCATTCATGGGAATTATCCTAGAACCCTAACCCTAAGCATCCAATTCGCATATCTATTAAAAACAAAAAGAGGACCCCCTAACCTTATGGAAGTCGAATTGCTAGCCAAGCTCCAAGGGAAGAATGCAAGTCACCAACGAGCCTCCTCCTTTTCCCTAAGTGCTTCGCCTTCTCTCCTTCTTCTCCTCTTCCCTTCGCAACTCTTCTCTTCTCACTCTCTCTTTTACGCTTCTTTTTTTTTTCTTATTTTTCCAATAGAGTAACAAAATGCCCACTAACCCCTAGACCCCCTTGGAAGTCGAATACTTGACAAGGAAATGGGCCACGGGCCTAATTGTGGATCACGGGCCCTTGCTCGCACCACTCAATCCGTGACAACACCTCCTAATAAACAAAATAAAATAATTAAACTTGAATTATTTAATTAAATTAAATAAATATTGTAAGCCTTAAATAACTTAATTAAATAAATAATTAAATTATTTTGGGGCGTTACAGTGGTGGTTCGCGAAGAGAGAGGGGAGCAGCGGTGCACGGTGGTTCACGGCGGTGCGATGGTGGTGACCACCACCACATGGTGGCCGGAGCTTCAAGCTCCCTTTTTTGGCTGCTCAAAATTGTTTTTGATTTCTGTTTTAGATTTCTGGTTCTCACTGTTTGTGTATTGCTGTCTCTGCTGTCCCCCTTACTGTTTGCTGTCTGAATTTATAAACAGATTATGTGGTGTAGATGTGGTATTTGAGCAGGGGAACATTTCTCATGGGGACAACAACTGAGGTTGCAGGCAGCCAGCAAAGGGGTGGAGGTGGTTGCTGCAAAGGCTGAGATGTTTTTGCTGAAAGTGGAAAAAGCAAAGGGGCATGATGAAAGGAGGCTGAGCTTGAAGCTCAAAATGCTTTACCAGCCACAGCCACCAACCAAGGCAGCAGCGACTTGGCTGTCCTTTTTTGTTTTATTATTTTTTTGTACTTTTTTTGTGTTTGTATTTTGCTTTTTGTATTATTTGTAATTAAATTTTCTTGTCTTCATGTAAATAAAAGAGCTGACTTTTTTTGTACTATTCTGCTTTTTTTTTTAAAAATTTTTTTGTCTACATATGTAACACAATAAAAAAAAAGGGACAGCTAATATAAAAAACTGATTTTATCTTATTACTATTATTTTTTACTAATAACACTTAAAAGAAGCGGGAAAAGCAACACGAACCGACGCAACCACTCGCGCACGATTCGCAACCAACACGCACTCGCGTTAAGACTATGAACACGTAACTGACTTAATGTGCACACGCGTAAGTTATTAAAACTGATCTCATTTTATCCTTACTTTTCTAAAAAGAAAACGGTAAAGATAAACGTGCACCGACGCAATTACTCAGACGACTCTAAACGAAACGCGCGCTTGCGCTATTTATTATTTCATTATTTATTTTTGGATTTTTTTTTCTTGAGAACAACGAGCGCCAAACAAAATTGTTGCACGAGAGTGCCAAATACACCCGCGTTTAGAACAATATGCGGAGCGATAAAATTTTTGGGATTTTCCAATTAGTCGGACAAAATTGGGGTATGACAGCTGCCCCTCTTTATTTATATTTTACTAGGAAATATGAAGAGTTTCCAAATTTCTCGAGTAAAATAGAAATGAAGATAAAAAGACACTAATTTTGTCAAGATTATTTTTTAGAAATTATTGAAAGATAATGGGTTGACATAGAATAAAAGTAAATAAGGATCACCGGGGATCTGAAGGAGCACTGGGCTCTGATGGTCTAATTCGCAGTCAATGCTCGGCGCATTGATTGGAGTTAAACTGAAGGACCGACGAGGTCTGAAGGGCATGCCTAAGCCTGATGGACCCATGGGTCTGATGGAGCGCAAACTAGCAACGGTACTAGTAAAACGGTCTGCTTGGGGGGTGGCCTTTTTCGAGCGGCCATGGGGGCAAGGTCAGGTCGTTGACCTGATTTGCGCGCCTCAAAGGACGTGCACTGTGTTTTTAGGCGGACACAGCTAGTCTGAAGGGCCTGGGGCCGGATGATCCATCGGTTGCTCGATAACGCGACGTGCGATCTGGATTGAAGGACCATTGATGGTCTGAAGGAGCGCTTGGGCTCTGAAGGACCGCTGGGGGTCTAAAAGGCTGATGCTAGGCTCAGTGCTAACATTATAATTTGAATCTATCTTGACGGATACAAATATCTATATTTGACCGCATTTAAGGATGCAATGGATGATGTATGCGTGCATGCAATGTAAGCATGTGCAATGATCGATATCTGGTGGTATGATGAATGAAATGTGGCAGATGATGTGAGTTGAAGTTGATGGAACATGGAGGTTGACGAACAACGTGTGTGAATGCAGATAAAGTAGGAGTGTGGTCGTGCTGATTGATTTTGGTGGAATGATGACCGTAATGGAATGAGCAATTTTTCTCTTTTTGTCTTTTTTGCTTTTCTCTTTTTTCTTGGTATATGAGTGTATGAAATGTGAAGTGTGAATGAGATGCAAATGTAATGCTTTGACGCGAATGCCATGCATGGTACAAAGATATGATTAGTGATGTAAAAAAACTCTTTTTTGGGGGCAACGATGAGACCGGCACTTGACACGTCTATCGAAGCAAACAATGTAATGCGTGTAATGTGATGAACGTGCAATGATTGGTATCTGGGGGATGATGAATGAAATGGGTATACCATGGGTGTTGAACCCGATGGAATGAGAAAGTTGACAACGGTGCATGAGATGTGAATATGATTGTAGTGATTAATTTTTGGTGTGATGATGAATGTAATGGGTGGATTTTTCTTTTTGCTTTTTCTTATTTATTTTTCTTCTTTTCTTGATGCATGCAATGCGAATGTGAATATGATGCGAATGTAATACTTTGATGCAAATGCTATGGTGAATAAAGGAAACACGTGAATGCATAGCAAATGATATGATTGGTGATGTGATGAACGTGCAATGAGAAAGTAAATGGACTACAAGAGGCCCGTGAATGATGGATGTTGAAGCTGGTCGGGAACAGAAATTGATAAGCTGTGGATGCGGATGCAGATAACATGCAAATGCAAATATACTGTTGATTGCATGATGGAATGATCTATGCTTTGGTGGGAGTAACGGGTGCAATGTGGATGACTTTCGCCCTTTTGGTTTGCCCCTTTTCATGAATAAATGAATGAATGAATGAATGAACGTGCACACGTAATGCTTAGATGAAGGGTTGTGGTAGCCGCATGACTTGATGTTGTATGATGCAATGATTGGATGTTTGTTGGGATGTAGACAGACTTTTGGTAATGACGGGACCGACATTTGGCATTTTTATTGAAGCGATACATGTTATGCGTGGCTATGCATGCCCGCATACGCAATGCGTAATGCACAAGAAGCAAAATTGTGTAGGCAAAAACAAGTTGAATGTGAATGCATGTACAATACTTGCATGAGAGAGTGGTGATGGGTATGATCAGATGCATGGTTTTAATTCTAGAATAATGAGGACATGTATAATGCATGATTTGTTGGTAACAACACTTTTTTGTTTTTGTAAGGATGCAACAATGTTTAATGCGAAACGAAACTTTTGATGCTGGAAACAGAGAGCTGAACATTTTGAATTGATCGTTCCTTGGAAGAAAGATTTTTTTGATGGCTTGGACTTGAACTCTGGTAAGCTCAAGATTGTCATCTTGAAAAGTGTGGCTTGCGGCAATGTATTAGTGCCCTTTCTAGAGATCGAGATGTGTATTTGCAGATGGGTTCTCATTTGGTTATGATGACCCATGATGGCTAAGCTTTCAAGTCTAAGATGTTAACTTAGAGGGATTGTCATTATCATGTGTTTCTCTCTTTGAAGCATTTGTTTAATAAATATGAAAAACAGTGGGAATGCAAATGAATGTGCCTGTTGACTCAGGGTTAAAGAAATGTAGGGTATGTGACCCGTGAGTGGAGTGAAGGATGGGGTTCATTGGCTCAAGCCTATGAGAGCTAAGCTTGCCCCCAGGTAAGAAATGATTGACTGCCCCAATTTTGACTTCAAATAGTGGGGAGTGAAACAGTCTGCCTTTGTCTAGGGAGGACAATGACAACTAAGGATATAGACCGATTGAGGGATTGGGAAATATGCTGGTATTGGGGTGACGCGTGGCTAAGAATGAATGGAATGGGAGGCAGAAGGATTCTTTCGGGCCGAGGGATATGATCCCCCGGTCTACAAGAGGACGAGGTTGCCCCAATCCATGAAAGATGAAAATTGCCCCATCTCGAGTGGGATTGTGACAGGGTGCAAAGTTAGAATAATGGTTTGGAAATTGGTCTGGTATGGCTATATGGGTGTAGTATATGAACGAGATGAAAGATGAGGGTATTTTGGGGATGCTAAAAAAAATCTCCCTAAGTTTGAGTGGAATGGAGGGTGGGGTATTGCCCCATTTTGATATGATAAGTCAAGTAACTGCCTTAGTAGGGGTTTGTGGTTTTCCTTGGGAAGGAGTCCACAAGCTAAGACAGTCAAGAGTTTTTGGTTCGATGAAAATTCACTTTGTTGATGATCACTGTTATCTTTTCTTGATGAACTTCGAGCGTGCAAGCCCTTTTAAGTTTTTTTTTTTCTTATTTTCTTTTGTAATAATATTTTTCTCTTTGTTTTTTTTTTTTTGAGCAAATAAATTATTCTGATTATTTTGTCCTATAGCTTTGAGAAAAATGGAAGCAACCAATCACTGATCGGAATAGGCCTCTGGATTGTAATATGGCCAGTGGTTAATGATTCATGAAGGAAATGATTGCTTTGCTCCTGAGAGTGTTCGGGGTTGGTTGAGACAAAGAATCTTTTATGTGCTTCATGGTAGAATGAACCTATTTTAGGGTTGTAGCGCATTTGAGGGTTTATGGAGGATAGGATGCTTAGGCCAAAGGAAGTGTTTGAGGGTTTATTTCAGACAAGGATCTTTTATAAGCTCGATGGTGTGAAGTGTCAGCTCACAAATTCTACCGTTTTGGTTTTCAGGATTTTTCGATCCCCTTTTTTTAATTTCACTTTTTGTGATTTTTTTTTTTTTCGAGCTGAGCGAGCTGTTAGATATGGGATTGATCTTTGTCTAAGGTGTTTTTTGGCTCGAAGTGGGTAGCAAAGGGCATTTCTCTTTTTTGGATTTTTGGATATAGGAAAATGGCCAAACTCCAATTCAAATCATGATTGCTTATTTTCTTGAAATTGTAACTATGGGACAAAACTTCATTTTAATATATTTGCTTTTCTTTATTTGTTATTTTTTTATGCCCTAATTTTTGCTCAGGCTGCTCTCGCGAGTTTTCAACCTAACGGGCTTTTCTTTTTTAGATCTCTTTTGTGTTTTTTTTTACTCAAAGGACTTGCACGAGTGTTTAGAATGCTAGCAGAAAATCTTAGTGATCATTACTCTGCCCCAGTATGGAGCGTACAAAGTGTTATTCGTGAAATTTCATCACCGGGGGAAAGCGAATGAAATACACTTGTGGGGACTGGGCCTTTTATGGGTGGTTGGGTCTGGTTTTGGAAGTGGCGGAGAGACGGGGGTAGTATAACTGACTCAAACAACGGTAAACACACATGTCAGGTTAGTTTATTTTGCAAATGCTTCATGGAGAGTTAACACCGCTTAAGATAGAACAATTTTAATTGTCAAAACCACACAAGTTAACAAAATAGACATTTAAGCTTCTCGTCACGGGTGTGAGATATATGTTGGCTAATGTCTTTGGTGGGGTGTGTCTCTTAGGCTAAGGGTCAAGCCTGCAGGAGCAAGGGTTTGAAGATGTGGTCAATGTTGGAGTGACCATGATGGTGAATGAGTCATCGGTGAATTCCATTGAAGGGTTAAGTGGGTAGGTGGTTTCCATGAATGTGGTGGGTATGAGTAGGATGTATATGGAGTGAAGGGTGGAGGACTTGATGTCGGTGAATCAAGTTAGGGTGTGACAACATTTTCCAAGGAAGAGGAATCAATTCGAATATATTTTCAAGAAGGCATCGTTTCTCATCAAACAGTGTGTCAAAAAAAGATCTTATGAGTTTCATTTTTTTATTTTTTTGGAAAAATTATTTGAATAAAGTAGAATGCATGAACATATGGATGTTGTTGTACACACACAATGATGCAGGTGAATGAAATGCTTAATGATACCCAAAGCAAGTGTGTGATTTTTTATTTTTTATTTTTTTTTGAAGTTCAACCAGAGTGAGAGGCTAACAAAACAAAAAAAACTATTGGATGATGAACGATGCAAGAATAGAAGAAAATGAAGCAATTCCTAATTTTGTTTTAATGCATGTGAGAGGATTAATGCCCTTGAGATGGATGTGAGAGGAATGAATGATTTTTGTTTTTGTTCTTTATGACGCATGAAGGAACTTGTTTTTGAGATGCATGAGAATGAATGACTTTTCTTTTTGTTTCTTCATGATGCATGAAGAGGAGTAACGAAATAATGAATGAATGTAAATTTTTTTTATAATATCAAGGTGATATTATTTTCTCATTTTTGGCGTGTGGCTTATGCAAGATGAAGTAAAATAAAAAATATGATATTTTGTTATTTTCTAGATGATGAGATGTATGTTGGTACCATGATAATGAAAATGATGACCGTATTCTATTATGAATGCATGATAATTTTTTTATTTTCTAGTTGAAAGACTAACTATGCTCACGCAACAAGAATAATCAAGTTAAACGCACCTTGTGTCCTAATGCATGAAGGAACACATGGTGAAAAATGACGAAAATGCAGATGCGAATGCATGAAATGCGTGCATGAATGATCACCTAGAAACAGTTATTCTAAATGATTTTTGGAGACAATGCGGCACGTGACCGATGCAGAGCCTCCTTCATGTATCAGAATGAAATGCTCAATGTGTATCTATGCATGATGCGAAAATGATGACGTAACTTTTGAAATGTCGAAACGGTATATAAACGATGTGTGGATGAAATGGCGTATGGATGATTTAATGAAACAACAGTTTTTGAATGAGTGAAAAGGTGCGCGAATGCTATGCATTTCATGATGTTGCAAATGATGAAATGCTTATATTATTTGATGATGGAAATGCATGCTATGAAAACAAGTTACTCGTTCTTTGGTGTTTTTTATTTTCTAGCAAAATATAATGCCGATGATGACAGATATGTATGTAAAATGCGAATGCTTGTATGCATGAAGAAATAAATGTTTGATCCTAATGCAATTATTTTTATTTTTTCCAAGAGGCAGTGCAACATGTATGCAGACTCTTATTTTTGATTTATTGGATGACAAATGATACAATTATAATGAAATGATTTTTTTGTTTTATTTGGGAAATGACACATGAATATGGAATGGTTGCATTTAAACTAGGATGACCACATGAGGGAAATGATATATGAATGTTATGTTTTTTTTTAAGTGTAATTCAAGACTTTATGAATGATGTGGTACCTACACTGTGTGATCATGACTTTGAATGATTATGAATGAATGTCGGTGCCTATGATGCTATTGCCTTTTTTTGTGTGCGACGAAACAAAATGCATGACACTCGCAGCGACTTTTTTTTAATGTGTGGAAAAGAGTAATGAACATATATAATATGGGGGTAATGTTTTTTGGTGTACGGATATGCAAGATGAATGCAATTTTAAAAAAATAATATCTTCGCGATGCATGATAGTGCGATAACAATGAAATGCTTATGGAATAATGATTTTAGTATGAATGAATGGTAATTTTTTTATATGTTTTCTTTGAATTATAGCGCATGAACATATGGATGTTTGTTGTACATGAGAAACAATGGAGATGAATGAAATGCGTGATGGTTTATCCCTTTTTTTTTTTTATGCTTCAACTAAAATAAAAGCTAACAAAATGCTATTGGGTGATGAATGATGCAATAATGAAGAAATTTATAATTTTTGTTTTGACGCATGTTGAAGGACTGATGCATTTGAGATGGATAGGAATAAATGACTTTTGTCCTTGTTCTTTATGATGCATGAAGATGATGCATTTAACAATAAATTTTTATAATAGCAATGCGATGTATGAGTATGAGAGATGATGCAACTAGGATAAAATGATGCATGTATGGGGAAATTGCGCATTTGGACTATGATGACAACATGAGCGAGATGTTATTGAATGTCTCATGCAATTTGTAATAATGATGTAGCAAATGACAAGATGCCTACACTATTTGATGATTTTTTTTCGGTATTTATGAATTATGCATATATGATGAATGGTACGGTAGGGAAATGGCAAGGTGATGCATATGATGAAAAAAAAATGATTTTATTTAATGATAATTTTTTGTATGATGAATGAAAGGAATGATGTCGTCTCGTGTGCAGGCAAATGGAGGAAACAAGCATGAAAATGTTTTTTTTTTTTGTGATTTTATTGGTGGAGAAACGCTAAACAGATTAATAAAGAGGGTAAGTATAATGCCCCTGTGTCCTAGGTGGGTCATGTCTAAACTGGGATTTTCAACATGGTCTAGGGTCGCTTATGTGATCAATCTCTCAGGTGGCTCTATTCACTTCCTCACAAAGGTCTCCAGAGCTAAAATCCTTTTCCTGATATGATTCACAACGATAGCGAGCTACCTGGTGTGGGATACCATGAAAGAGCGTACTTTGGCTGAGACTTTCATGAGAGTCAGACAGATAAAATCCAGAATGACTGTCACTAATAATCTCCACTCGTCCTAAGTTATTTGCAGACCCGGGTATAGGGCCCCACTCAGAGGTGTGTCCAAAAGTGTAAGTGAAGTGTGTGATGAGGGCAAAATACCTAAACTAAACAAGCTGGAAAAGATAACCAACAATAATAACAAAAAAGAGTCGTCTACCCTAAGGTTCAATAATATAACAAAATGCTAATAAATAAGTAACACAAGCATAAGGGCAAAAACAAAATATAAAGCTAATAAAAACTTACACATTTAATTAACCAGGCTTGACTCTCTTAATTTGTCCCCAGTGAAGTCGCCAGCTGTAGCGACCGAAAAATCCAGAGGAGGGATTCTTCGAAGTTCTTGAAATGAAGCCGCCACCAAAGTTTTAGTTTAAGGGTAAACGTTGGAAAATCCCTATTGAGTGGATAAAAGGGGTCTTGCGGACCAGATTTAGGCTCGGGAGTCGTTAATGCGTAGGGAAGGTATTAGCACCCTACGACATCCTTCCTAAGGAAGGTTACCTTTTAACTAAATGTGCAAACGTTTATTAACTCCAAAAAAATAATGTTTTTACCCTTATAAAAAAAATAAAATAAAAAAGATTCGATAAACGGACAGTTGTTTTTTTAGTAATTTTTGAGAAAAAATGAGAGAAATGAATTTAAAGAGAGAGAAAAAAAAAGGTTTTTTATTAGTGCAATTGACAGAGGTCGGCCGCCCTCTGCTCCTACGTATCTCCTGGTAGAGAATCAAATCACACGTAGTTCTTGGTAGAAAAGTTTGCGTGTTTGGTGTGTTTTTTATTTTTTGAAGTTGGGAGAGGTATTTCGTAATGACCAAACAAGTAGGACTCAGAGTGGTCATCACTCATCTCGTTTGAAAACCAAAGCTGTTATCAACGGTCAAACAAGCTAAGCTCAGAGTGACCATTAATAACAAACCAATTTTATGTTTAGGAAAACATTTATTCGTTATATGGAAAAAAAAGGTTTGTGAGAGAAAATATTTATTTAAGGAAAGGAGATTTCTTTTTTAAAAAAAAATAAACAGGGGGTGCAGTAGTAAAATGGGGTGTAAGTTACAGGGGGGTGTAGTATTAAAACTTGGGTGTAGGCAGTAACCCATGCACATTTTTAGTGGGCTGGTCCGTTTAACAAAACGTGGGCTTCAGGGGGGGGGGGGTTGGATTATTAACATGGGGAGTGTGAATGGTAATCTGACTGTTTTAATGTTAAAATAAAAAAAAGAGTAAATAAACAAATGGCAATATAAAGAGAAAGGAAAAAAATTAGGGAACCCTAATTTCGATTCACCTCAGCGGCGGTTTTGTGGTTTTCGTGGTGGTTATGGTGGTGGCGGCAGATGGTGGTTACGGTGGTGGTTCGCGAAGAGAGAGGGGAGCAGCGGGGCACGGTGGTTCACGGCCGTGCGATGGTGGTGACCACCACCACATGGTGGCCGGAGCTTCAAGCTCCCTTTTTTGGCTGCTCAAAATTGTTTTTGATTTCTGTTTTAGATTTCTGGTTCTCACTGTTTGTGTATTGCTGTCTCTGCTGTCCCCCTTACTGTTTGCTGTCTGAATTTATAGGTGTGGTATTTGAGCAGGGGAACATTTCTCATGGGGACAACAACTGAGGTTGCAGGCAGCCAGCAAAGGGGTGGAGGTGGGTGCTGCAAAGGCTGAGATGTTTTTGCTGAAAGTGGAAAAAACAAAGGGGCATGATGAAAGGAGGCTCAGCTTGAAGCTCAAAATGCTTTACCAGCCACAGCCACCAACCAAGGCAGCAGCGACTTGGCTGTCCTTTTTTGTTTTATTATTTTTTTGTACTTTTTTTGTGTTTGTATTTTGCTTTTTGTATTATTTGTAATTAAATTTTCTTGTCTTCATGTAAATAAAAGAGCTGACTTTTTTGTATTATTCTGCTTTTTTTTTTAAAAAATTTTTTGTCTACATATGTAACACAATAAAAAAAATGGGACAGCTAATATAAAAAACTGATTTTATCTTATTACTATTATTTTTTACTAATAACACTTAAAAGAAGCGGGAAAAGCAACACGAACCGACGCAACCACTCGCGCACGATTCGCAACCAACACGCACTCGCGTTAAGACTATGAACACGTAACTGACTTAATGTGCACACGCGTAAGTTATTAAAACTGATCTCATTTTATCCTTACTTTTCTAAAAAGAAAACGGTAAAGATAAACGTGCACCGACGCAATTACTCACACGACTCTAAACGAAACGCGCGCTTGCGCTATTTATTATTTCATTATTTATTTTTGGATTTTTTTTTCTTGAGAACAACGAGCGCCAAACAAAATTGTTGCACGAGAGTGCCAAATACACCCGCGTTTAGAACAATATGCGGAGCGATAAAATTTTTGGGATTTTCCAATTAGTCGGACAAAATTGGGGTATGACACATAGGAGTCAAACCCTGGCGTCAGTGACCGAAAGGCACAACATCATATGCTACAGCACTTAGCGCTACAGCGTCAGATGTTATAGCGCTTTACTTTAAAGGATTTACTTTGGGAAAAGCAGTCCAACTCATTTTATCAACTCTTGAACTTTCATTCTGAATTTCTACTTATCATCTAACTTTACTTGTTTATTTACATTTATGTTATTCACAATACTTGTTGACAACTTGTTATTGTTACTTGTTTTTCTCACTAGCTTAATTACTAACTTAAATATAGAAGTAAACTCAACAATCTCCGTGGGAACGATATTTACTTATCACTCTATTACTTGTTTTGATTGTGTACACTAGCACAAAATACTTTTCTCACAACAAGTTTTTGGCGCCGTTGCCGGGGATTGTGAAAGTTAATTTCTATTGTTTAGTTAGTAAGTTTAGTTAGTTTAGATTATTTTATTTAGCATGTTCTGTTTTTCCAGAATTTTTTATTATTATTGTGTTTTGTGTTTGTAGTGTGTTTCTCTTTGTTGTTATTTGTGTTTAGTGTTTGTGAAAAAACAATCCACTTTCTGCCATGGACCATTTGAATTTTTACTCCATGCAAGCAAGGAATGCTCAACAACAATTTTTCAACTATGATTTCCATGGGAGTGAACATGAAAGGGGCTGTTATGAGACAAATTTCATGCCGATGACAACCCAAAATATGGATTATGGCATGGAAAATGTTGTGTGTGAGCAAGATTCATATTCTCATGCTCAAACTGAAGGATTACATGAGGACAACTCTGATTTAAAAGAACTCTTAGCTCAATTCCTTGAAGATATCAAAGTGGATAAAGGAAACTCTCAAGTGTCATGCAAGAATATGGAAGAGAGTTGTATTGAAGAGATGGTTGAGCAAAAGGAAGATAATTTCAAAGAACTCTTAGCTCATTCAATTGAATATATGAAGGTGGAGCGTGACAACTTTGAAGCTTCGTGTTAGAATATAGAGGCTCACTTTAACACTATATTGGAGCATCTAAAAGAAGAGAGTTGTATTGAAGAGGTGGTTGACCAAAAGAAAGAAAAAAGTGTAGAGTTTGAAGATGAATGTTATCATTTGGACAACTCTGATTTTAAAGAAATTTTTGCTCAGTCCATTGAATCTACTGAGTTAGTTGAGCAAGAGGAAGAAAAAAAGAGTGTAGAGTGTGAACTTGAATGTGGTCAATTGGAAATGGTGGAAGAACAAAAAAATTGTGTAGATGTAGAAAAAGAAAAATTCAAAAATAGTGACAAAGATGAAGAACCAAGGTTGAGGTATGAAAAGAGTCACGTGACAATTGAGACTCAACCTTTGGTAATTGAAGAAAATAGTCCTCCGCAAAATGAGCTTCAATTTTTTCAAGAGAGGGGGAATTCCTATCCCAAATGCTTATTGGTTGGGGCATGGGAACACTTGCTGCCCTATACCAAATACATGGGATTTCTGACCAAAAAGAGAAAGCGGAAGGATGATATTTTCTCCTTGTGCTATTATCCACCCTAACTTGGGTTTTGAATGTCAAGTCTAGCTAATGACTCTTAAACTAAGCGCTACTGGGAGGCAACCCAGATTTTAGGACTAATTATGTTTTATGTGTGTTTTTGTTTTTACTATTACAGGTATGAATAAGAAGACTTGTGGTATGTATGTGCTGTCAATTATGCAGATTTCTGATGCTGTAGCACCATGTGCTATAGCATTCGTAGCTGAGTGTTGAGAATGTGGTTAAAATAGTTAAAAAGAAGATGATGAGAAAGATGAAGGAGAGCATAATAAGAAAGAAGAGGGAAGTAAGGAAGTATCCCCCATTTTGCATCAAATCACACCACCCACCCAAAACCTTTCCACCACACCTTCACCTAAACCTTCACCAACCAAAGGACCACCCCCTCCACCTATAATACCTTCCAGCCATTAATCTATCCTTACCTCAAGCCAAACCGTCAAACCTTATTCAAATACCTTCCTCATTTCCAAAACAACCCACTCTACACAAGTCCCCATCTCCTAAGAAACTTCCCTCACCAAAACAAAAAATCATCTCAGTTTCATAGAAGAAAAATCCACCCAAAACTCAACTTGCCACAGAGCAACCACCACTGCTATTGGAAACTAAAGTGCAGAGAGTAAATGCTGTCACAGGTGGTGCTATAGCATCAGTATCAGAAGGCAGTGCTGCAGCATCTGCTGTAGCACCAAAGAAAGCTGTAAGAACAAAAATGGTGGCCAAAAAGAGGCCAAGGGTGCCTAAATCTGTTGTGGAAGAACCTAATTCTGTTGTAGCAAATGATTGGGTCCCCTCTCCTACACCAGAGCCGCCATTAGAAAAAGATACCTACCAACAAGACTTAGTCTGGCTGAAGACTCTTAAAGCAAGCGCTCCTGGGAGGCAACCCATGGATTTGAACTAACACTTTTGTGTTTTTAATTTTTCTTTTGTGTAGGAGTGAATTTTGTGATGTGAGAAAAGAAGCCACCAAAGAAGAAGCGCAAGGCATCCAGCAGCAAAGCCACCACAGTACCCACCAAAGCAAGCAAAAGGCTCAAATCTGGGTTAGCAGACAAGTACTCTAACCCTTCTTTAAAAAAATGTTGTTTGCCTGTTTTCAATAAACATGTTAGGTGCTATAGGGTCTGTTCTTGCATCTAATAGTATGTTTAGAGTTTTATTTCTGTTATTTTTATTTCTGTTGAGTTTTAGTCATAGGACTCTCCCTTTAGCATGCATGAGCAGTGGGGACACTGCTAGGTCTTAAGTTGGGGGGAGGACCTTATAAATGTCAATGTTATGTTTTGTTTGAATAAAAAGGCATGATTAGTTGCAATTTTTAAATTTTTCAGTAATAGAAGTTGTACTTGTTGGACTACATTTAATGATGATTATGTGTTTTGAGTAGATTAGCTTTGTTTGAACAATGACTGGTTTTATTACTGCTTCTACACTCAAACTCTAGGCTTAGCAAGTAACCTAGTTAGCTAGGAATGATAAGGTTTAGTCAAGTTTTTACTAAAAATTGAGAGTAGCATTTGAAGCTAAGTTTGGGGGTGCATCGGTTATATTAAGGCTAGATATGAAGATTATATGATGGTCAGTGCAATAGGCTCACAAAGTATACAAATGTATTGTCAATTGATCATGTATATTGTAATTAGCTGCAATTGCCCGAAACAAATGCTGAACTGTTCCAAAAATGCATATAAAAAAAGAGAAAGAAAAGAAAAGAAAAAAAAGAAAGAAATGCAAATAAGGAGTTCAGTAATGAGGGCATTGCAGCTGAATATGTTCATCAAGTCACCAGTGCTATAGCATCTAACGCTGTAGCGCTGAGAAATCACCAAATCAATAGTTAGTGCACTGGCCAAAGATCTGAAATGCCTAATCAAGCCCTTTGTTGTGCTTTGAAGCCCCTCAAGTCTTATGTGAAGTTGTTAGTCTACTCTCCTTTTTGAAAAAAATCTTTGGCTAAACCAAAAGAAGGCCACTCTTTCCAAGGCTAGGAGAAATGTTGAAATTACCTAGGAGCTAAACTAAGCCTAGTAGTCACACACTCACAATTGAGCAGTAATAATTCTATATGTTGTGAAAAGCAATGGCGTGTGTGTGTTGGATGTGAATCTGAAAGTTTGGCCTAATGAGAGAGATTTTTGAAAATCTGTTTGACTTAAAGGTGCAACTAGTTTGGTCTTGATAGCCATTTGTTATTCTGTTTTTATTAAGTTGTTATCTTTATCAAGTGTCATTACTTGAGGATAAGCAATGGTTTAAGTTTCGGGGTGTGATAACTCATATTTATATGAGTTATTTATATTCTTTAGGCTTAAGTTAATGTGAGTTCTTAAGTAATTATGTGGTTAAATATGTAAATATGTGTTAAGAAGTGTAAAAGAAGGGTTAGGAGATAATTTGTTATCATTTGACACATTTGGTGCCTTTGTGAGTATTTTAATGTTTCTGATAAAGTGCTATATGGTGGTGGGACAGCTGGGCAATATTAGAGCATACTTCTGTTTGATGAATCATTGTGCTAATCCTCTGCGGAAAGCCTGACACGGACACCTCCAAGTGGAAAGTTTGGACACGTGGCGCATTTCTAGTGATAGATTGTTTTTAAATGATGAGAAGTGTCATTGTCACCTTTTTGAAAAGCTACTTTATGAGATTATGATAATATCTAACTTCTTCTTCCACACAACATAGAATTCAGAATAGAGGAGAGATTTTTTGTAGGGAAAATCTTGACACCATTTTCCTCCATTAATCCTCTCCTTCAAGCTCTTATTTTTCAAGAGAAGATCATCACTTTTAACGCTGTGAAGCTGTGCTATAGCGTCAGCAACCCGTCTCATGAGAAGGAGCTCACGTAGTGTATCTTTTGCAACTGTGTCTCCTCTTTTCCTATTTGGTAATATGAGTTTTCTAGTTTGTATTGTGTTGATGATGCTCACCATGAGCTAAACACTTAGTAGTTGGATTGCTTGGAACTTTGTAATGAATTTTTAGTATTGTTAATATAATATTGTGATGTTTGCGTTTCAATCTTTGGGCTATAATACTTTCAAACTCGTTTTGGGGTTGATCAACTAAAATGGGTACATTCGTGGGTACAGACATGGTCTACCATTCTAACACAAAGGTTGATATGAATGAAAGGTTGTTTAAAGACATTTAGACAACTTGTGCTTAACTCTAGACATAGGGGAGCAATAGTTCATAAGGTGAATACTGTGGGTTCCTCATTATACAGGGGTGGACTTATTTAGAACCTAGACATAGGAGTCTTGTAACAAAACCCTGGCGTCAGTGACCTAAAGGCACAACATCATATGCTACAGCACTTAGCGCTACAGCGTCAGATGTTATAGCGCTTTACTTTAAAGGATTTACTTAGGGAAAAGCAGTCCAACTCATTTTATCAACTCTTGAACTTTCATTCTGAATTTCTACTTGTCATCTATCTTTACTTGTTTATTTACATTTATGTTATTCACAATACTTGTTGACAACTTGTTATTGTTACTTGTTTTTCTCACTAGCTTAATTACTAACTTAAATATAGAAGTAAACTCAACAATCTCCGTGGGAACTATCTTTACTTATCACTCTATTACTTGTTGTGATTGTGTACACTTGCACAAACTACTTTTCGCACAACAAGTTTTTTGTAGAATGCTCTTGGCTTAAATATGTTTTAAGCCCCTGCAAATATAGGGTGTTTTGGTTTAAGCCACTGCAAATTTTTTTTTGTTTAAAGCCCTTGCAAAATGACATATTTTGTTATAAGCCCTTCTATGACTAAAATGTTAGCCTTAACATGGAATGCTATGATTGGTGGATATGTTGAGAAGGGCTTATAACAAAATATTTCATTTTGCAAGGGCTTTTAACAACAAAAAAAAATTTGCAGGGGCTTAAACCAAAACACTCTATATTTGCAGGGGCCTAAAACATATTTAAGCCAATGCTCTTTTAAATTTCGGTCAAATACATATGGCTTTTATTTTTCCACTCCTCTCTCTTTTTCTATTGTTAATGCTACCAGCTTTCTCCCTAAGTTCTGCGATCAGGATCTTGCAAAATTCCATAAATTCGGAAACTTAGACCGGGGTGTTGAATGGATGCATTGCCGCGTCGGCCTTCTTTAGACGTTTTGGGATATCCATGATAGCTTGATTGGCCAGCCATGCCAACTTTCAGAATTTGTCTTTCCAGTATAAGCTTTCATTCTTCAACACTATGAAGACTTCATGATTTTCTATCATGCTGAACAATTCCGCAAAGCGGCTCTCCCAATAAATGCTTTCAGTCTTCAACTGCTGGTAAACTTCCTCTTGATATCTGATATGGTCTGTCAGCTCGTCAGATCTTTCATGCTCCCTTCTCAAGGCTTGTTGGTATTCTCGGAGTATCTCTTCAATTGTCTCTTTGTCCCGCCGGATACTTTTCACTTGATCTTCAAACTCAGCTATCAATATCTGAGACTCTCTTTTTGATTTCACCGGCAGACCCTGTGCGGTTTTTCAGCAATCATTGATTCTTCCCATAACTCCTTCCACTTGTGCGCGTCATAAATGGCTTGGTTCATTTTCAGGTTGCATCGTTTTAGTTCTTCCTTTGCTCCTCTCAGGTACTTTTGAACCTCTTGTTTGTTCTTTTCTTCAATCTTATGCTGCTTGCGGCTATCTTTTATGGCCAATGACTTAGTTGCATTTTCCTCCTCCAATTTTCTCTAATTCTGCCTGTAAGCCTTTCTTCTCTTCTTCAGCTTTTGACAGTGCCATTTTGAGTTTATCTAACTCTTCGACAATGGGAAGGGTAGGTTCAAGTACTTCTTCCTCAACCCGTAGTGCGCTTCGGTAAGGCAATCAAGTGTCTTGGATCCTTTTTTGAAGCCACTGACGAAAGCTGGGTTCCTTATCGCCTCCCCTCTTAGTAAGCTCTTGTCTTTTGCGGACAACCATTTCCCACGCTTGAGAAATCCTCCGGAGCATGTCAACCTCTTTTGGTCTTCCCTCATGGAGGTAAAAAGGGATTAACATGTCTTCGGTGGGCAGATTTCGCATGGGGTACCCTAGCTGTCTTAGGGTCAGAGAAGAGTTGTAATTTATGCATCCTCTTGTCCCCATGTGTGAGACATTCTGGAAGCTTCCACATTGAAAGACTACTGCAGGCCTGTCTTTCCACCATGATAGGTGCCAACGAACCTTGTATTCATGGAGGCTTCTTAGCAGTTGCAACCATTCACTAGTGTTTATTGTCTTCACATCACACCCTCTAGCGTCTTCAATCGGGCCTTCTACTTTAACTTTGTTAACGAAAGCATGGGTGAGAAGCCAAACATACAAAGCATGTAGGCAGCAAGATATCTTCTTTCCCTTTTAGCTCGCTATAATGAGTGAAAGTACAGTAAGTGTCTGCAAGGATGGCTGGGATTGGGTTAGATGGGTTTTCTTCATCCTTGAAGGATAGGAAGGCACCAATAGCGGTTGTGTCCACATATCTTTCAAGGCGTGGAAATAGAACAATGCCAAAGATGGTCAAAGCCAATACTTGATTAAAAGGACCCCAATTTTTAGCACCGGCGAAGGACTTCATTTGACTTTTGAGATATTCTTGTGGGAACCCTACAATGCAATTTCGATTTTTCTTTTGGAGCTTCAAATTTCCCTTACTGATTTGTAACATTGAGGCAAGTTTCTCATATGTGTAGTAATGCCCCTAATACTGGTAGGGTCTAATGTCTTGTTGAGGAAAGCCAAGGTTCTGTGTATATTCTTCCAGGGTAGGGGCCATCTGGAAATTTTTGAAGGTGAAGCATCTTAATGAAGAGTCATAGAATTGGCTCAAAGCAACAATGGCATTTGTTTGCAATTCCAACTGTAATAACATAATAATCTTCCCATAAGTTCTATCAAAAGAGCTGCGCTCGATGGGCGGCAACCAACCCGCACATTCCCTTAGACTCGTCAGTATAGGGTAGTTCAGAGCTTGGATTGCTTCACTGTTTGATCCCATATTGCTTTGCTTATGACAAAATTTTCGAGCCTCTTACAATTCCCGGCAAACCTAAATGAGAAGAATAACATGCATGTGAGGATTTTTTTAATATTTTTTGTGAAGTAATGATGTTGTATGATGGATGAAAGAATGATGTCACGCGTGTTAAAAAAGAAAAGTAAAAGACAATTTTGGTAATTCAACTTTGAGAAAGCATTAACTATGTGTCACCTCCTATATATGTAAAAGGGAAAAATTTATCTGTAATGATGCAGCGGGTAGGTGAAATGCCCTTGTGTCCTAAACAGGTTATGTCTTATATATATATATATATATATATATATATATATATATATATATATATATATATATATATAGGTCATGGTATAGGGTCACTTACGTGATCAATCTCTCAGGTGGCTCTATTCACTTCCTCACAAAGGTTTCCAGAGCTAAAATCCCCTTCACGATATGATCGACAACCAAAGCGAGCTACCTGGTGTGGGATACCATGAAAGAGCGTACTCTGGTTGAGACTTTCATGAGAGGCAGACAGATAAAATCCAGAATAACTGTCACTAATCATCTCCAATCGTCCTAGGTTATTTTTCAGACCCGGGTATAAGGCCCCACTCAGAAGTGTGTGAATAAACATGTGTAAGTGAAGTGTGTGATATGGGCATAATACCTAGACTACCCAAGCTGTAAAAGAAATACAGATAATAGTACAAAAGGTCTTATACCCTAAGGTTCAATAAAGCAAATAAAATAACTAAATAAAATAGACAGGCAAATATAAGCGTTAAGGGTAAACAAAGTATTAAATTAGCAATAATCTACACTTTTAATTAAATTAGGCTTGACCCTCTTAAATTGTCCCCAGTGAAGTCGCCAGCTGTAGCGACCGAAAAATCCGAAGGAAGGGATTCTTCGTCATTTTTGCAATGAAGCCGCCATCAATATTTACTAAATAGGAAAACATTGAAAAACCTTTATTTTTGGGTTCGGGGGTCAATTATGCGTGGGGAAGGTATTAGCACCCCACAGCATCCTTTCGAAAGAAAGGTTACCATTTAATTTAATGTGTAGAAAGAAGTTAATTCGAAGAAAATACTCTAATTTACCCTTTTTATTATTTGCGAAATTTAAAAGGAAGACTTAATAAAAATTTTAGTTTTTTGTGCTTGACAGGAGTGGGGCCCTGCTCCTACGTATCCCCAGGTGCAATGGGGAAATCAAAGCTACGTAGAAATGCTAAGGTGCATGAAATGTGACACCCTAATATTTCTAACATGTAGAAATGCTAAGGTGCATGAAATTGCATACATCAGACTAATAATTTCTGTTTAGATATTGAACACAGCTAACAACTTTTTCGATGATTAACATCAAACAGGCTTAGCATTCCCTAACTTAATTGAAAACCATAACGGTTCCATGTCTTTCAATGTCCTCATGACCTAGTGTTCAATACCCTCACAAGAAAAGCGGAAACGATTACATAAATTAAAACAAATTCAAGTCATAATATCGAATTACAGAAACAACTAGGGAAAACTAGCATAAGCAATAAAAATAATCTTCGACATCTCCTCGGATAGGTCACACCTAGCCATGCCTCTTTGCCTTAGCCTTTCCCTGCTTCTCTGTAAAAACCACAATTATAAAGGGTGAGATAAACATTATCTCAGTGAGTCCTATCGAGACCCCTTATGTAATACCCCGGTATTTTTATCGAGTAACAATACCCAAGTGCACCATCCCTAAACTATCAGAGATATATTTCCTGTCTAAATACTGAACACCACTATAAAATTTTCACTGAATACAACATAACAGTCTTAAACATAAATAAGACCATAAATCATCAGTGAAACACAGTGTTCAATATCTTACAAGAAAGCGGAAATAAATACATAACGCTAAAGACAAAATGTCTTGATACACAGATAACAAGGAAGATAATACACTTAAGCAACCATCCAAGTACGACCTACTCGCGCCTCTTGGATCTCCACTTTCCCTGTTTCTCTGTAAAACAACAACATATAAACAGTGAGATACAATCTCAATGAGTTCTACTGAGACCCCTATCTACGCTCTCGGTTCAATTATAAAAACCTTTTTATTTCGGAGTTTAATTTTTAAACTACGCATTTCAACCTAGCACGACACCGGCCCCAGACATGGTAATCCCGATGAATCGCACTAGATAACACGGCACCGACCCCAGACATGGTAATCCCGATGAACCGTATTATAAAACTTTCTCGTAGTTTAATTTATAGACCCCGCCTATATAACTTAGCGCAACACCGACCCCAGACATGGTAATCCCGGTGAATTGCACTACATAACTTTAACACGGCACCGACCCCAGACATGGTAATCCCGGTGAACCGTATTGTAAAACTTTAACACAACACCGACCCCAGACATGGTAATCCCGGTGAACCCCATAACCAATAGTGTTTCCTAATGGCACGGAGCCTTGGGTAAGGAATCATGACTGCCCCGCCTAGTATGTTAACATGGGTCGTCACCCAACTCGATATAATAAATATATCTACAGACACATGAACATTTAGTTCCTTTACATTAGACCGATAACTGAATGTAATACCCACATTGGGCCGTTTCCTATAGTCGATATAATATATATATATATATATATATATATATATATATATATATATATATATATATATATATATATATATATATATCGTGAATCGTAGACCGGTTTAGACGAATAAATAATAACCATCCCGCGTAAGTTATACCATACCATGTAGGACTCATAGTCCGCTTTATTATTAATAAAACATATCCGCACACGTGTACTATTGTTCGGCTTTTCGAAACTATTTCAACTTCAAAAGTATTTTATAAAACCCTTTTGAAACATACCCAAAATCATGGCATTATAAGCCTAATATCATTATAGAAGGGTTAGGAAAGGATTAGAAGAGGTTTGGAATCGATCGGGATCGTTTCAGGCAATTTTGGAAATGTTGGACAGAATACTGCGCACAGTCCGTGCTCCCATACGCACGGGTCGTGCGCCCTGTAACGCATTTTTTAGGAATGGAAACCTAATGGGACTCACGGTTCGTGCGCCCCTGGCGCACGGATCGTGCGCATTTGACAGCATTCCGTTTTCACTCAGTTTTAAGTTTTTCTTTGTTCCGATCAATTCCGATCACTTCCGGTACCTGTTCCAGTCCAGTCCCAACACAAAAATAGTACGAACACATATCCAATAATATTCATCAATCAATCAAACAATCCAAAAACCAATTTGGACATAAAAAGTGATTTTCGTACAAAATACTTTTTCGACAACGAACCAAAACCGAAACACATTTCACAATTTAAGTTAATTAATTTAAAAACCTAAACGTGAGTAAAACTCACCCTTGAAGCGTGAACCACGATCGAGCCGAATTCACCGAGTAGCCACACGAACATTCCCCGCATAAACTTTCCGTTCTGACGACGCTCAAATCCGCTTCCAAAGCTTTCCACTCGATCACGAAACCTCTTTTTGACCGAAATACCGAATTCCTCGAAATCCTCCATGGACACTATTCATCATCCCTAACCTCCAAAACTAGTATTCATCCATAACCCCAAATCTTTGATTTTCAACCCCAAATCACCCAACTAGCTTCCAATCTTTCAATCGAACATCCTTCACCGATCCATCATCCTTGGGTTCGCGCCAAACACAATCCTAAGCTATCCTTAAGCTTCAACCATCGAAACCTCACTTTTGAGCTCAAATTCGAAAATGGTGGATTTGAGGAGAGTGAGTTGATGATGAAGATTTTGGTACCAAAACGAAGAGGAAGTAACGCTGAACGCTTTTCGTGTTGGAAGGAAGTCGTTTTGATGAGCCGAATCCCCACCTTTTTCCTCTTCTTCCTCCTCACCCCTTTCTTTCTTTTTCTCTTCTTTCTCTCTTTTCTCTTCACTGTCTCTCGCCTCTTCTTTCTTTCTTTTCTTTCTTTCTTTAATTAATTCATTTTCTTCTCTTCACTCACTTACACACACATTCACGCATACATATATATATTTATCAATATATACGTGGTAACATGGTCCAATTACCATATTGATCTAAATCTCTTATTTCGATTCCAAAACTTTCTTGACCCGTATTATCCGGTTAACGATCCGATGACAATCATTAATTAATTTTAGCACTCAATAAATTTACCAGTCAAGTACTAAATTAATTTAATTGGGTTAACACCCAAATAATTTCTACTAATTATTTTGAGGATGTTACTTAGTTCAATTGGTAGTGGGAATGCATTGAGCTTGTACCTAAGCCTCAGGGTACAAGGTTCGATTCCCACGGAAGGCAAAAACTCTACATGGGGGGTAGAGAAGATCATGAGTGCATCGCTGGGTAGCCTACTAAGTAAGAAAAGGGCCCAGGATGTTACACCTTACTAAAACTCTAGCGGTTTATTATGCATCATTAACTCGTAGCCCTACTAAGCGACTACTTGAAACCTCAATAACATAACATATATATATGCTCATATTGTCCGTAGTCCAATAAGATAACTACGTGCAATCCTCTTTTACTTTATTTAGTATATCACAGAGAACCATTTTCTATTCCCGGTGAACCCAATCTGCTTACCATAAACTGCGGGCAAATCTCAAAGGGGCCTAGGTTCATAGGGCTCATTGTAACACCTAAAAACAAAACAACATAATCAATTTGCCTGTGAAATCAGATACATAACATGCTAACTTGGATGAACCAATAAACAAATCCTTTAGTCTTTAAAACAAGTCAACTTTCAATACTACGCAGCGGATTCACAACAAAAGTCAATTTAAAATAATCGTGGCATCTTTAACCAACTTAAGACGGCTCAGATTTAGCAAAACTCTTAATAGTAACAACATTTAGTTTCAACAATAAAAATAACATAGCAAATAAGGAAAACAAGTGTTCATCCCCCCCGAGTGTTACGTATCAGAGCGACGACACTGACTCGATCTAACGAAGGTAAGCAGCCTTCATTCGTGATTACCTGCACGTTACCAATAGGAGGGTAACATTCAAACAGAAGGGGTGAGATATCGGACCATATAATAGGACATATGAAAAACAGTATGTTAGAATCAGAAAATATGAATTCACCACTTCACAGCCCTCAAACAACTTCAATCAATCACAAGTCATCAACATAATCACTTAAGTATGCAATATGAATGTGACTCAATACTATGCACATGCATGTGGTACCATTGGAGCAGAACTCCCGTCGTCGTCGTAAAAATCTGCCAGTAAATAGAGGCATCAACAAGGCATAAGCCTTCTCGTCACTTTGCCTGTCCAGGCCATCATGTTTTGAGCATAGCTCCAACATGAAAATGCTATGTATGTGACGCGATGTGAATGCACAAACCATCAACAATGATTACATAGCAACACAACAGCAACATAATTCAACGTTGGCCATAGGCCTACAACATAATATCTTGCCAATAAATAGAGGCAATCCAACCAGATACACGTTGCCAACTTCACACAATGGTAATCACAGCTAGGTGCAACATCATCAACAAATCAACAACTGAGCCAACAATTTAACAACTTAACAAGTTAACAGTTTAACAACTCAACCAACGGTTACCAACCCAACAAATTAACGATTAACAAATTAACAACCCAATGCGCCCAGCAAACGAATGAGGCAGCCACACATGGCGCCCATGGCGCCCAATGCGCCCAGCAACCAACAGCCAACAAGCAACAGGCAGCAACACATGGCTCCCATGGCGCCCAGTGCGCCCAGCAACCAACAGCCAACAAGCAACAGGAAGTAACACACGGCGCCCATGGCGCCCAGTACATCAGCAACGGCACCCTATGCGCCCAGGGACCCAAATTTTGTGCATCATTATGTTCAAAAACCCCTAAACTGATTTCAATCATCAACATATATATTCAAACATTGACAAATAGTTTTCAAACATCAACAATAGTTTTCAAACAACGACAATAGATTTCAAGGATTAAACAAACACATAGGATCCCTTATTTTCCCACATAAAACCCTTCATGTACCTTGTTATAGAGTTAGAACCCCACCCTTACCTGATATCGAAGCGTCTTCCAAGGGAAAATCCCTACAAAGACAAATTACGAGTTCTCAAGTGTGAATCAATTCCATCAATTCCAGCAGGACAATGTTTGACTCGACTGGTAACGAGTTGTATTTTGATAGAGAATCGACAAGGATCAGTCACGAACCCATGATCCTAATCTGAGTTCGACGGGCACAACGGATAACTCGAACTCGTACAAATAGACAACAAAGAGATTATCCAATTAAATTATTAGGAATATATAATAACTTATTTAATGAACTAGTGTAAGTGTAAAAAGAAACACAATGAAGGAGCTTACCACTAACTAGCAGCATTGGTGATCAAAGTCAATAAAATTGGACACCAAGCAATGAGTGGGAGAAGTAATTAACAAGGCACATGGAATTAAAACATAATCGGTTTGATAACATCAGGGCTCCTACATGAATTCAACTCAAGGAAAATTGGGTTTTGTTGATCCCAAGTTCTATGCACCAAAATAACTGAACCCAAGTGTCGGTGAAGAAGCTGGGTTTTAGAGCTCGCGGCGACGGCAACGTCACGGTTGGGATCACGATGGGGAAATCAGTTCGCATCTTGTAACATCCGCAAAATAATTAACCGAATTATTTGGGATGTTAACCCAATTAAATCAATTTAGTACTTAACTGGTAAATTTATCGAGTGCTAAAATTATTTAATTGTTGTCAGCGGATCGTTAACCGGATAATACGGACCAAGGAAGTTTTGGAATCGAAATAGGAGATTTCGATCAATATGGTAATTGGACCACGTTACCAAATATATATTAAATATATATATAAGTAACCGTGTGTGTGTGTGTGAAAAGAAAACAAAAGAAAGAAATAAAAAGAAGAAAGAAAGAAGGGAAGAAACAGAGAACGAGAAAAAGAAAAGAAGAGAAGGTGAAAAGAAGGAAAGTGGCGTGAGAGAGAAGAGGAGAGGAAGAAGAGGACTTTCATGGAAACTCCATTTTTATGGCACAAAAATACTCACCTCTTCACCCTCTTCCTTTTGACACAAAGATCATCAACAACAACCCACTCTCTCATATTCTACCATTTTCGTTTTTAGTGGGAAATTGAGAGAAATCTTGTGTTGTTTCTTCTTTCTAGTGTTATGAAGGTTAGGGAAGACCAATTGTGTGTTTGGTTGTTAACTTGGAGAGAAGGAATCAAAGATTGATGAGTTAGGGTTTTGAAAATCAAAAATTGGGTTTATGTGTGAATAGTAATTTTGGAGGTTAGGGATGATGAATAGTGTCCGTGGAGGATTTCGAGGAAATCGGCATTTCGGTCAAAAGCGGTTTCGTGATCGAGTGGGAAGCTTTGGAAGCGGATTGGGTGTCGCCGGAGCGGGGATCGTTCGTGTGGCTACTCGGTGGATTCGGCCGCTCGTGGTTCACGCTTCAAGGGTGAGTTCTACTCACGCTTAGGATTTTATGTTTCGAATTAAATAATTAACTGTTTTACTGCTTTCGCTGGACTGGAATATTTCTGGATATTGTCTGTTTCGAGTTAGGAATTAATCGGAGCGAGTCTCGAGTTGTGTCGCGTTGAAATGGAATTTTCGGTGATTTGATTTCGAAAGATTTTGACTTGAAAACCGATAATTGGAAAATATGTCGTTTTTGATAAAATCCGTTTTGAATGAGTTTTTGATTGACTTGAATGATTGTGTGACTTTGATTGGAACTGTTTTTATGGTTGTCAAATCTGTTTTTAATCGGAACAAGAATCGGAATTGAGCGGAATCGCGGTTTTCGTGCGAAATCGTCAAAATCTGCCTTAACAGACCCCCGTTCTGCCTGTTCGCGCCTCACCTGCGCTCCAGGCGCGACTTCAGCGCAATTGGACAGAACTTTCTGCCAGTTCGCGCGTAACTCGCGCTCCAGGCGCGACTTCAGCGCAGCCTGACAGAATTTCAGCAACCAAACACTGTTTTTCGTTTTGCGATATCTTTTGATCCAGGAACCCGATTGAGGTGTTCTAAGATGCGTTGGAAAGCTTATTCAGAGGCCTAACTGAATATTCTATTTTTAAGGCAAAATGAACTATTTTTAATACTGAAAATTGTGTCTAAAAGTGGTCAAATAGAGTACGAGTGTGAACTTGGATTTTTATAAAACTTGGAATCAAAGCGTTTCATTGATTGTCTGATTTGATGGACCGTGGGTTCATAGTGTTGTAGATATATATATTATATCGAGTTTGGGTGACGACCCATGTTGACATACTAGGCGGGGAAGTCATGAACCCTTACCCTAGGCTCTGGGCCATTAGGAAACACTATTGGTTATGGGGTTCGCCGGGATTAGCAAGTGGTTTGCAGTCGGTGTTGTGTCAAAAGTTTGTGCTGCGTTCATCGGGATTAGCAAGTGGTTTGCAGTCGGTGGTACGTAGAAAGGCCTAGGATGTTAGTTCATCGGGATTAGCAAGTGGTTTGCAGTCGGTGTCCTATTAGATCGAAGCCTTATTGTATGGTACACCGGGATTAGCAAGTGGATTGCAGTCGGTGTCGTGTCAAACCTTAAAAATGTTTTAAATGGACCGAGAGTGTTAGTAGGGGTCTCGGTAGAACTCACTGAGATTGTATCTCATTGTTCATATGTTGTTGTTTTACAGAGAAACAGGGAAAGTGGAGATCCAAGAGCACGAGCAGGTTGAGCTCAGGCGACTGCTGATGACTTAGCTATTATGCTTAAGTTAATATTTCCTTTTGTTGTCTTTGTACTACAACTCTATGTATTAATGTTATGTATTTATTTCCGCTTTCTTGTACGATATTGAACACTGTATTTCACTGATGGTTTATGGTCTTATTTATGTTTAAGACTGTTCTATTGTTATTCAGTGAAAACTTATTGTGGTGTTCAGTATTTAAACAGGAAATATATCTCTGATTATTTTATGATGGTACACTTGGCTATTTTTACTCGATAGAAATACCTGGGTGTTAGAGTTGGTATCAGAGCAGTTCGACCTAGTCGGACTTAGTTTAGGGTTGAGTCGATTCCTTGTTAGTCCTTTTGTAATTACGCTTGTGATGCTAAGAGACATTGAGCCTGATCAACTTAATACTTAGTGCATCATAAGCGGAATTATACCAGGATGATTAAGACGCAATCCTTGACCAAGACCGGAGTCTTCAACCGGTGCATCCTCAGGAAAGGTGGTATGACGGTGGAAGAATGCACCGCTAAGTTTGAGAAGTTGTCTCAATTTTACCAAGTGGTAAAGTAAGCTTCGGACGACGAACGGAGAATGCAGAAGTATAAGACGGACATAAGTGTTTTGGTGATTTATGGTCTCAGTTCTTATACTATTACCAATTATGTTGCCTTAGTGCAATCAGCCTATGTCGCCGAGGATGATCTCATAAGAAGTATGGGAAAAGAAGGAAGGTAGTTGAATTATCAACTCCGAATGCAAAGTCCTAAGATAATTTCATCAAAAGAAAAGCAGATGCAATTCTTTGATTCTTCAAAGGTCAGAAGATGTTCTAACTGTGGAAGGCCTCACAGTGGTGATTGCAAGCGAAGATCTAATCGGTGCTATTACAGTAATGTAGAGGGTCACTATGCCAGGAAAAGTTCCAAGGAGTCACAAGCAGCTCCAAGACAAGGACGAGTCAACATTCTGGATGCTTAGGCAGTTACGACTGCAGACAATCTACTGAGGAGTATGAGATCAGTTTTCAATAACTCGATCAGTATATTATATGATTCGGGTGCAACCTATTGCTGTATATCCCGATCGCATGTGAATCGGTTGGAATTAGCCTTATCATCGCTATCCGAGCCGATAACTATTTTAACTGCTGCTAAGGGTCGTGTCCAGACATAATCTTTGTATAGAATTGTCTACTTGTCATACGAGGCAGAAATTTCGTTGTAGAATTTATTGTTTGCCTATGAGAAGTGTGGACACCATTTCGGGTATGAATTGGATGACTTCAAATCATGTTGCAATCGACTGTGTTAATCAACTATCAGTTTCTCTTCAGAATCAGTTGAATTGTTTAAGACAAATTCTGAAGCGGTTACCTAGTTCACCTTAGACGGTCAATCTTCATTCCAAGTGCGGAAGCACATGTTAGTATGTTATCTGCATCCACTGAAACTAGTTTAGATTTGGCAAACATTCAGGTTGTGAATGACTTTCTGGATGTTTTCACGATGAAGTTTCTTCTGAACCTCCAGAGCGAGAGGTAGAGTTTACTGTAGAATTGGTTCCTGGCACGGGATCAATATCTATTGTTTCTTATTGAAGGTTTCTTGAGAATTCAAGGAAATGGAGTCTCAACTTGAAGAGTCGATGTTAAAGAAATTCTGTCGACCGAGTGCTTCTCTAAGGAGTGCTCTGGTGTGGTTAGTCGAAAGGAAAAATGGTAGCATGAGATCGTGCATTGATTATCGACAACTCAACAAAGTGACGATCAAGAATAAATATCCCTTACCAAGGATAGACGAATTGCTTGAACAATTTGAGGCGCTGCTGTGTTTTCTAAAAATCGACCTGAGGTCAGGTTATAATCAATTAAAAGTTAGAGCCTTAGATATTCCGAAGACAGCTTTCCGTACTAGGTATGGACGTCACGAGTTCGTAGTGATGCCCTTCGGTTTGACTAATGCTCCAGCGGTATTCATGGATTACATGAACCGAGTTTTTCATACGTATTAGGATCAGTTTGAAGTCGTTTTCATCGATGATATCTTGATGTGCTCGAAGACCATTGAGGAGCATGTCCAACATCTCCTCATTGTTCTGAGTGCACTCCGAGAAAAGAAGTTGTACGTGAAACCTTAGGAGTGTGATTTTTGGGTGTTAGAGGTAAAGTCTTTGGGACATGTGATTTTCCCAAGACGGGAGTTTCTGTAGATCCCAGTAAGAAGGAAGCGGTGTTGAATGGGAGTGACCAACATCAGTCACAGAGATCGAAAGTTTCTGGGTCTAGCCGGTTACTATAAGAGATTTGTTCAAGGGTTCTCACAGTTAGCTTTCCACTTACTCGGTTAACTCGTAAGGGTCATCCGTTTACGTGGGATGCCGATTGTGAAGGATGTTTTCTAGAGTCGAAGATTTTGACTTCTGCTCCAATCCTGATTCTTCCGGATCCTTCATTGGAATTTTAAATTTTCGATGACGCTTCAAGGAAGGGTTTGGATGCATTCTAATGCAAAAATTAACAAGTGGTAGCATATGCGTCCAGACAATTAAAGTCTCATGAGAAGAGTTATCCGACTCATGATTATGAGTTGGTAGCTATTGTGTATGCACGGAAGATTTGGAGACGTTACCTGTAAGGGTCTCGTTTCGATGTCTTTAGTGATCACAATAGTGTAGGGCATATATCTGTTTGATCAGAAAGAACTGAATAGCAGGCAGAGAAGTGTGTTGAGTTTCTGGAGGATTATGAATTTGTGCTGATGTAGCATTCAAGAGAGGTCAGTGTTGTAACTGATGCACTGAGTAGGAAGTCCATCCACATAGCTGAGTTTATTGATGCATGAGATGGAATCATCGGAGTCTTTTGGAGACTCAAATCTGAATTCAAGATCGAGAGGAACCGGTTAGTGTTGAGCCATATGAGGATCTCTAGATCCCCAAGGGATTCTATACGCTTAGCACAGGAAGTTGATGTGAAGCTACATTCACAAAAGGTATTTCCAGATTTTACCATGGATAGTGATGGAGTCAGTTGTTTCAACGGTAGAATCTGTGCGGCCGATGATGAGATCAATAAAAAGGCAAGTGTTAGAGGAAGCACACCGAAGTTATTGTTCTGTTCCAGGGTGTACAGAATATAAAGCAGAGGTATTAGTTTGTTAACCTCTCCTTTGTGAAGGTTAACAATGAGATAGTATTATGAGATTCCGTATGACAAGACGAACGTGAATACGAATATGTAAATGAGGTAACTGCAGACTGTTTTCACGTTGCGAATAACCATCAAAGAATTAATTGATGGATCTGCTTACAAGCGAGTGAAATTTCCGAAATGAAGCTTGGTGTGCGGCATGATAGTTTTGAAAAATCATTTTTGTGAAAACCCGCATGCTAAAGTTAATTTTGGGAACGAATTAAGAGGCTAACGAAATCTGATTTAGGAAAATCCTAGGAGGATTACTTAGGTTGAGGGGAAGCTCTCAATGCTATTGACTAATTCGGAAAGGAATCGGGTACGTCGTTGGTGAAAACCTCGTGAAGAAGTTGCAATATAAGAAAAGGAGCTCTGAGTTCTGTTTGATAGTTGTTTGGAGAACAACTGAGGTGATTTTCATTACGTTCAATTTATTTGATGTCCCCGTGGTTTATTTCTACGTTTAAGATAAACGTTTCTGGTAAATCCTCATTCCATCTTCTTTCGAGAAGTGTTATCTCGAAATCTTGGGGGCGAGTCAAGAAGTTTCACAAGTGACTTTTCCGTCACATTGTCGGTGTGTACGAGAACTGTTATGGATCGTAGAAGATTTGTGGAGAAAGTGTTTACACCCTTCGAGGAAATCGTGTTTGTTTTTACCTCTACCGAGGAGTACCAGTTTGTGGATCTCATTTTCAGCATATATTTCTATCAAATGTCTCGTATTAAACCCGTTGATTTAGATTAATCAAAGTTGGGGAGTAAACGAGGATAATTGGAATGAAGCTTTGGGAGTGTTTTCGAACGCGGTGCCGAGCCTATGTAGGCGAAAAAGGAGTTTCTCGTGTTGATTCGTAACCAGAGAGTTCGTATCAAGGTAGTAGTGGATCATTCTTGGAGATTGATGTGCCCACTAGGGAAGAGTTCCTACGCTCATTTCGTTAGTTCGAGATTGTTTTTCAGCAACTTAAGACCTTTCTGAGAATGTCGATTCTCGATTAGTCAGATGAAAGACTTGACGAAATTTTGAGGACAAAATTCTTTTAAGTTGGGGAGAATGTAACATCCGCAAAATAATTAACCGAATTATTTGGGATGTTAACCCAATTAAATCAATTTAGTACTTAACTGGTAAATTTATCGAGTGCTAAAATTATTTAATTGTTGTCAGCGGATC
Source organism: Astragalus membranaceus (assembly GCA_039519185.1). Lineage (NCBI taxonomy): Eukaryota > Viridiplantae > Streptophyta > Magnoliopsida > Fabales > Fabaceae > Astragalus > Astragalus membranaceus. Next base: position 42,494,776 of record CM076852.1, read on the forward strand.
GTTAACCGGATAATACGGACCAAGGAAGTTTTGGAATCGAAATAGGAGATTTCGATCAATATGGTAATTGGACCACGTTACCAAATATATATTAAATATATATATAAGTAACCGTGTGTGTGTGTGTGAAAAGAAAACAAAAGAAAGAAATAAAAAGAAGAAAGAAAGAAGGGAAGAAACAGAGAACGAGAAAAAGAAAAGAAGAGAAGGTGAAAAGAAGGAAAGTGGCGTGAGAGAGAAGAGGAGAGGAAGAAGAGGACTTTCATGGAAACTCCATTTTTATGGCACAAAAATACTCACCTCTTCACCCTCTTCCTTTTGACACAAAGATCATCAACAACAACCCACTCTCTCATATTCTACCATTTTCGTTTTTAGTGGGAAATTGAGAGAAATCTTGTGTTGTTTCTTCTTTCTAGTGTTATGAAGGTTAGGGAAGACCAATTGTGTGTTTGGTTGTTAACTTGGAGAGAAGGAATCAAAGATTGATGAGTTAGGGTTTTGAAAATCAAAAATTGGGTTTATGTGTGAATAGTAATTTTGGAGGTTAGGGATGATGAATAGTGTCCGTGGAGGATTTCGAGGAAATCGGCATTTCGGTCAAAAGCGGTTTCGTGATCGAGTGGGAAGCTTTGGAAGCGGATTGGGTGTCGCCGGAGCGGGGATCGTTCGTGTGGCTACTCGGTGGATTCGGCCGCTCGTGGTTCACGCTTCAAGGGTGAGTTCTACTCACGCTTAGGATTTTATGTTTCGAATTAAATAATTAACTGTTTTACTGCTTTCGCTGGACTGGAATATTTCTGGATATTGTCTGTTTCGAGTTAGGAATTAATCGGAGCGAGTCTCGAGTTGTGTCGCGTTGAAATGGAATTTTCGGTGATTTGATTTCGAAAGATTTTGACTTGAACACCGATAATTGGAAAATATGTCGTTTTTGATAAAATCCGTTTTGAATGAGTTTTTGATTGACTTGAATGATTGTGTGACTTTGATTGGAACTGTTTTTATGGTTGTCAAATCTGTTTTTAATCGGAACAAGAATCGGAATTGAGCGGAATCGCGGTTTTCGTGCGAAATCGTCAAAATCTGCCTTAACAGACCCCCGTTCTGCCTGTTCGCGCCTCACCTGCGCTCCAGGCGCGACTTCAGCGCAATTGGACAGAACTTTCTGCCAGTTCGCGCGTAACTCGCGCTCCAGGCGCGACTTCAGCGCAGCCTGACAGAATTTCAGCAACCAAACACTGTTTTTCGTTTTGCGATATCTTTTGATCCAGGAACCCGATTGAGGTGTTCTAAGATGCGTTGGAAAGCTTATTCAGAGGCCTAACTGAATATTCTATTTTTAAGGCAAAACGAACTATTTTTAATACTGAAAATTGTGTCTAAAAGTGGTCAAATAGAGTACGAGTGTGAACTTGGATTTTTATAAAACTTGGAATCAAAGCGTTTCATTGATTGTCTGATTTGATGGACCGTGGGTTCATAGTGTTGTAGATATATATATTATATCGAGTTTGGGTGACGACCCATGTTGACATACTAGGCGGGGAAGTCATGAACCCTTACCCTAGGCTCTGGGCCATTAGGAAACACTATTGGTTATGGGGTTCGCCGGGATTAGCAAGTGGTTTGCAGTCGGTGTTGTGTCAAAAGTTTGTGCTGCGTTCATCGGGATTAGCAAGTGGTTTGCAGTCGGTGGTACGTAGAAAGGCCTAGGATGTTAGTTCATCGGGATTAGCAAGTGGTTTGCAGTCGGTGTCCTATTAGATCGAAGCCTTATTGTATGGTACACCGGGATTAGCAAGTGGATTGCAGTCGGTGTCGTGTCAAACCTTAAAAATGTTTTAAATGGACCGAGAGTGTTAGTAGGGGTCTCGGTAGAACTCACTGAGATTGTATCTCATTGTTCATATGTTGTTGTTTTACAGAGAAACAGGGAAAGTGGAGATCCAAGAGCACGAGCAGGTTGAGCTCAGGCGACTGCTGATGACTTAGCTATTATGCTTAAGTTAATATTTCCTTTTGTTGTCTTTGTACTACAACTCTATGTATTAATGTTATGTATTTATTTCCGCTTTCTTGTACGATATTGAACACTGTATTTCACTGATGGTTTATGGTCTTATTTATGTTTAAGACTGTTCTATTGTTATTCAGTGAAAACTTATTGTGGTGTTCAGTATTTAAACAGGAAATATATCTCTGATTATTTTATGATGGTACACTTGGGTATTTTTACTCGATAGAAATACCTGGGTGTTAGACATCTAGAGGTAGGAAAATCGTGTATCATGAAAGTCTGGTAGGGTGGACGTGGTGTTCGAAGTGTACAAAGTGGCTAAGGATGTCAATAGCAATCGGAGCTTTCGTGGCGGCCATGGAGTTTTCACGCTAGAAGGGATACGATTGGAACACAAGAATGAGGCTGCAATCAACTGAAGGGAGGTCGGAATCGAACTCAGCAGAATTTTGAGTGGGTGGGTGGAGTTTGGGGTTCGGCGGTGGCGTGAGAATTGAAAACGCGCGAGAGGAAGAATGACGCTAGGGTATTGGGCGTTGTTGCAAGATCAGTCACGAGGAAGAAGATGAAGGAAGTGGGTCGGGTCGAGTTTTGGGCTGAAGCACTCGTGGGCTTTAGTGAGCTGCTATAGGGGTGCGCTTAGTTGAAGAAAGGGGGTGCCTATGAGAAGCAAGGCCCAAAATCAATTCTAAGTCTTTTTTTTTTTAAATCTCATTTCAACTACAACTATTATTTTAGTACACTAATAGTCCAGAATAATTTTTAGAATACATAACTACTAAAATACTAGTATTTATAAAAATAAAATAATTATATAATAAAAACTATATAATATCGGTAGCATATAAAAATACATCAAATAAGATTTCAACCAATTTTAATAACTCAAATACAAAATAATTTAATCTTATCAATTCAAGATAATTCATAAAACAAGCACATACTACACTAATACAACGCACGAAAATCGGGATGTTACACCAAACATCTCCCTCAACCCTAAATTTTTGTTTTCTTCCCTCTCTCAACGCCGTCCGATCTCTCTTCTCTGACCCTAATCTCATCCCCTCACCACCGCTAACGACCCTGGTTATTTTGCCTCACGGTGCCGTTAGACCGAAACATGGGGAAAAGGAAACAAGCTTCGAGTAAGGAGAGGGAGAGGAGGAGATCCGTGAGATGGAAAGACTGAGAGTGACGATGGAGAGGGAAAGGGGGAACATTTCGGACTGAGAAAATGAGAGAGAGGGAGAAAACGGGGAAGAAAGAGAGAGAAAGAAGGAAAGGAGGTGAAGGGTGGTGGGTTGGTCGGAGTCGGAGGAACGACGGTGATAGTTTGTTAACGGCGGACGGCGGCGGCTTGCGGTGGTGACGGGGAGCGACAGTGTTTGGTTCGGTTTCGTGCGTGGAGGAGAAGAGGGAGAAAACAAAACTGAGAGTGAGATAGAGTTACGGTGAGAGAGCTTCGTGGTGGTGACGGCTCTGCTGGAGGAGTGAAGGTTCAGTGACGGTTTGGCGTTTGATGGGGAGGCGCGGGTTCTGTGTTGATGATCGAAGGTGACTCATGGCAAGGCTGCGGCGGCGGCCACTGTGGACGGTGGCCGGTAAAAAAAAACCTTTTTCCTTTACTGTATCCTCTCACAGTGTCCTCTACCCCTCCCTACATACTGTTTTCCTCTCTTTCCTTTTTCCTAGACCCTAGATCGATTTTTGAAGGATTAAAATTCTGTTTGGTGTTTGTTTTTGTTCCTGATAATGAATTGAAAACCTAATTTGTTCCTTATCCTAATTTATTTACAGTTACTGATTATGCTTGATTGAATTTTTTTATATACATATAAACAGTTTTGACACAGGTATCCGATTAGTTACATTTTTATCCTAGCCAAACTGAAACTTCCTGTAACATATGAATGCCTAAAAAAATATATTTAAGAACCCAACCTTTTACTCCAACCTCTGAAAATGCTCCCTGTTGTTTGCTCGGGTATTCACGTTTTTGCTTTGAACAATTCTGAACTTTGTATCTCTGTGTGTGTATTTCTTCTTAGTCTGTCCCTTTTTTCTGTCTGTGAGCTTCTGCCTCTTTGTATATTTCAGTGTCAATTTTTTTGTATATCCTTCACTCTCCCCTGATTGATTTTCTTGTATATCCTTCACTATCCCCTGATTGTGCTACTATTTTGGGTATTTAAAGGTGGATGAGGTGCTGAGGACAGTCAGCAATTAGGGCAAAAATGGCACCAAAAGGACAGCATCTTTGAGGAGGAATAAAAAGGACAAGAGCTGGCACCAAGGACAGTCAAAGGAAGGACAAGGGAAAGAAAAAGGGAATCAAAAGGAGAGCCAAGCATCTAGGGCAGGCAACGCGGGCTGCTGCGCCCTTCCCTTCTATTTTTTTGATTTTGTTTTTTTTTAATTGTTTTTGTATTATTTTTGTACTATTTTTGCTATTTGTTTTTTTTGCTCATATTTGTAAAGAAAATTGTATTATATATAAAAGCTTTTGACTATTCAGCTTTCTATTTATCGTTATTATTTCCTTGCACCGATAACGATGGACAACAACGAAATAAAATTAAACGAGTATCGAACAATCATTGTACGAGAGAGCCAAAGACACGCGCGTTTAAAATGATATGCGACAAAATGAAAATAAGAATTTTTGATTTTAATTTATCGGACAAAATTAGGTTATGACACCCAACAAAACCCCTTTTGTCTTCCTTGCGATTTTCTCCTTCGCTCAACCATGGCTTCTTCTTCCCAGAGCATTGTTCCCTCTATTTTTGCCTCCATTGGTCCCCTTTCTGTTCTACGGCCCACCGCCACCAGCGCAGATCATGGCTTCACGCTCTTTCGACAGAGGTTTGGTTCGTGCGACCTCCCTCTTAAGTTCGCTTGGTATAACGCCGAGGCGAAGTTCATCGATCTCAGGGGGTGGCCGATGGGTAATGCCGAGTGCAACGCTTAGGTAAACCGCTTGGATACGCACAAAGGTTCTTCCTGGAAGGAGTAGGGGATCTATGACATGATCATGGTGTCAACTCAAGAGGTTTCTCACGCTGCCAACCTCTTGTTCCCGTTGATGTCCTTTTGGTCGACCACCATCAACGTTTTCGTTTTCCCGTGGGGCATCCTGACCCCCACTCTATTGGATGTGGCTGCCATTCTGGGACTCCCCGCTGGTGGCCTAGAGGTTCATGCCAATCCTGACTTTATGGGCGTAGACCCCCATTTTATCTTTGCTTCTTCCCATTCAAACCTTCTGTCTAAAAATGCCAGGTCTGCAGGGCCTGTTACCGATGGAGAACACCACGCCTTCTTGATGTACTTTTTCAACAAATTCTTCTTCAGCACTAAATCTTTTGGTGTTGTCAAGGAACTCTCCGTGTTTGTCAAATTGCTACAAACAGGCCAGAAGTACGCCTGGGGCTCTTTCTTCCCTGCCCTTATTTACAAAAGCCTGGATAGATTTGTTATGCAGGTTAAGGACAAAGGCTCTTACTCTAAGGCCGAGGGTCCTATCTAGTTTCTACAGCTCTGGGCTCAACTTTACTTTCCCAACTTCGCTCCCGACAGGTGTAATACCCCAATTTTGTCCGCCAAGTCAAAAAAAACATTTTTCAGAAAAATGGAAGCAATAAGGTAATTCATAATGTGTGGAAAACAGTGGATTGGTGCATTTATGTGTGTTCGTCCCCTATTTTGCATTTTTATTTGAATTACGCGCGCGCGCCAGTAATAACTGCTGAGCTGCCCTGTGCCCCCGTCATTTGGCACGTGTCTGTATTTTCATCAAAAAAAGGCCATTTATTGATCATTATTAATTTTTGGCACCCAAAAACATTTTGGCTAAATTATAGTTTTGGTCCCCCTATTTTCAAAAATTCAGACATTTGGTCCCCTTATTTTAAAACTCAGACATTTGGTCCCCCAATTTTAAAAAATCAAAGACATTTAGTCCCATGAGGAATTTTCAGTTTTTTATGGTTAATAATCAAAGACATTTGGTCCCGCAATTTTAAAAAATCAAAGACATTTGGTCCCCCAATTTTAAAAAATCAAAGACATTTGGTCCCTCTTTGGACTAAATGTATTTGATTTTTCAAAATTGAGGGATCAAATGTCTGAGTTTTAAAATAGGGGGACCAAATGTCTGAATTTTTGAAAATAAGGGGATCAAAACTATAATTTAGCCAAACATTTTTCTTAATTTTTAGGAATTTTAGGAAATAAAATAGTGCATATTTTTGCATTTTTGGGCATTTAAATAAAAGCGAATTAATTATTTTCGGACCCAGACCAGGTCAAGGACGTGGCATACATGTTACTCTACCAAGGGTAATTTTTGTATAATTTTTGGAAAGAAAGTCCTAGTCCAAAATAATTAAAAATGCATTTTCCCCATTTTTAGTGCATAAAAAAACCCAAAAAATACCATTAAATATTCCCCAATTACTAAATGACAATTTTTATTGCCTAGAGTAATTAGAGGGAATATTTTATGGTGCTCAAATATATATATGACACTTTTTAATAGGTGCACCTTCACTTCCATGCCCAAAATTCAAAACTCAAAAAGAAGGAAGTGTCCTCAATAAGACAAAAGACCAAAAACAAGTTTTTTTCCTCCTCTCCCTCCACAATTTTGAATTCCTTATCTCTCTCTCTCTCTCCAAAATTTCTTCACACTCTTCTATTCCTTATTCCTTAAGAATATGCTTTGTACTATCCTTAACTTTTCCCTTTTTGGTGACCATCACTCACTCCCACATAGATTTATGCCCTCTTTTGTAAATTACCCCACCCATTTATACTCACCTCTTCACAAGAAAATACAAAATTACTTCTTTGGTAATATTCCATCTCAATTATACCCTTAACCCTATTTTTACCTCACATCACATCTGAGCCTCCATTCCCAAAATAGGACAAGTTTTTTTCACACAAGCTCTCCCTCCCTCTCTCCTTGGTGTCGCACACCCCACCACTCCCTCACTCTCATTTTTGTGTTTTCTCACTACCCACAATCCAAGTGATCTCTAATCTTAGCCCTTCATTCAAATTTAAAACCCAATCCTAGAGCACCTAATAAAGAACAATGACCTAATTACCCCTAGACCTAAAACAACTCTATAAATACCCTCTCATTTCCACACATGAGCATCTTTTGCTTCTCATTTTTCCTACACTAAAACCCTAGCACACAAAAATCTCTCCCTCTTTCCTCTCAAGGCCGTAGTGTAACGCCCTAAAATAATTTAATTGATTAATTAATTAAGTTATTTGAGGGATTACAATATTTATTTAAGTGGAATAATTAAAGTATAATTGTTTTATTTTAGGAGGTGAAAAGAATTAAGAAGGGTGGTGTAAAATGGGCCCAAGTCAATTAGTGCCCAAGCCCATTCCTAAAACCCCAAAACCCTATGGAGGGGTCTCATTGCGCATTCCACGGAAGAAAGAAAAGAAACGAAAGCAGAGAGGGAGAGAAGAGAGAAGTCGCGACGGCTAGCAAGGAAAGAAGGAAGGAGAATTGTTCATCTTGGCTTTAGGTAATGTGCTTCTTTGATCCTTCTCCTCGATTTTTCTATCTCTTGCAAGTGTGGTAGTTTGAATCCCTCATTATCTATTGTTGTTGTCTTCTCCATGGCTTTAGTGAGGCCACGGTTTGCGTAAGAGGAGAGGAGGGAGCTGCTGCGATTTTTGGTGACTTTGGCTCGTTGTGTTGCGGAGATTTGTACGTGACTCCTTCATCGTTTTTTTCGGGTCATACGAATTCGAGGTAAGGGTGAGAGTTTCAATTTAACGTAATTGGGTATATGGTGGGTTTGTGGGTTTATGGTGGTGGTTGAATTCGAAATTGATATGTTAAGAGGAATGATGGATTGAAATATTATTGATGATATGCGAATTGCCCTAGGAGATGAAATAGATGAATTGCGATTTTTTTTAGTGAATGGGGTGTGGATAAATTTGATGTTTGGTGAATTGTCGGTGTTGAAAGGCAACTTTGATAAATTGAGTGATATGAGTATGAATATTTGAATGATACCAGGAAATTAAAATTTCACTATGTTGCTGTCCCCATAATAAACGTGCTGTTGTTTTGTCAATTATTCATGTGCTGTTTCCAGAATTTTTATGTTGCTGTTCGTCAAATATTCATGTTGCTGTTTGCAGAATTTTTTTTTATGTTGCTGTTTGTCATTTAAAGGCATTGCTGTTGCTGTTTTTATAAAAAAAAATGCTGCTGTTGTAGAATTACATTGTTGCTGTTTGGCATTAAAATGTGTGGCTGTTTGCTGTTTTTATAAAAAAAAATGCTGTTGTTGCAGAATTAAATTGTTGCTGTTTGGCATTAAATTGTACTGCTGTTTGTTGTTTCTGTCAAGGAAAAGTGCTGCTGTTTGTGTTGTTTTCAGCGCTTAAAAATGATGCTGTTTTTACTGTTTTTATCGCGAAAAATTGCTGCTGTTGGTACTGTTTTTTTTAGCGCTAAAAAAAAATGATGCTGTTTTTGCTGTTTTGCAAATAAAAACACTGCTGTTTTGCACTGTTTTTCTCGCATAAAAATGCTGCTGTTAGTGTTGTTTAGCGCATAAAAAAAATGATGCTGTTTTTGCTGTTTTGCAAATAAAAATACTGCTGTTTTGCACTGTTTTCTCGCATAAAAATGCTGCTGTTAGTGTTGTTTAGCGCATGAAAAAGTTGCTGTTCGGTTGCTGTTTTGCAAATAAAAATACTGCTGTTATGTTTTTCACACTGTTTTTCTCAAGTGTAGTTGTGATGTTGAAAATGAGATGGTTGTACAAAATTTAGACAAGTTGCACTCGGATTTTTTTTTATATATAGTTTGTCACTTAAATTTTAATGTATTGTTATTTAAGATTTAAGGACGTTGTTACTCCAATTTTGAATGGGATGTTTTATGAGGAAGTTGTGATATGATTATGGTGACTATGACGAGTACACTATATTAGTGTTTTGTGATGACAATGACGAGTACTCCGGGTGAGTTGAATTTGGTGATTGCACATGTGTCCATAGTGTCTCATAGCATGTGCATATTATGACGAATAGGCCTCGGCCTCTTATTGACGAGAATCAGTGACGATGTGCCCAAGTGGCTATTTATGACGAGTATGGTACCATCATGCATATGCCCAGGTGTGGGTTGCACTTTCATGCGCATACATTTTTTATGACTGGTGATGTGATTATGACTTGGGTTTTGTGTGTAATGACGATGAAGTTGATGATAGCGATGATGTTGTGTGATAGGTTGCTCATATTACTCTACTGTATGCTTAATTATGTTTTGTTGAGAATTCTCATGTAACATCCTCAAAATAATTAGTAGAATTATTTGGGTGTTAACCCAATTAAACTAATTTAGCACTTGACTGGTAAATTTACTGAGTGCTAAAATTAGTTATTGATTGTCATCGGATCGTTAACCGGATAATACGGATCAAGGAAGTTTCGGAATCGAAATAGGAGATTTAGATCAATATGGTAATTGGACCACGTTACCAATTATATATTAATAAGTATATATATGTATGCGTGTAAGTGAGTGAGGAGAAAAGAAAGAATTAAATTAAGAAAGAAAGGAAAGAAAGAGGAGGCGAGAAACAGAGAGGAGAGGAGAAAAGGAGAAGAAGAGAGAAAGAAAGGGTGAGGAGGAAGAAGAGGAAAAAGGGGAAGGTTAGGCCCATCAAAACGACTTCCGTCCAACACGAAAAATGCTCAGCGTTACTTCCTCTTCGGTTTGGTACCAAGATTTTCATCATCAACTCACTCTCTCTCACTTTGCCATTTTCGAATATTGAAGATTTTGGGGAAGGATTTCGGTTTTTGATGATGATTGTGATGGTTTACGGATGATTAGAAGGCAACCCGATGAAGGTGGAAAGCGGATTGATGTTCGATTGGAAGGTTGGGAGAGTTAGGGTTTGAGAATCCAAATTTGGGATTTTTGGATGAATAGTGATTTTGAGCTTGAAGATGATGAATAGTGTTCATGGAAGATTTCGAGGAATTCGGTATTTCGGTCAAAAAGAGGTTTCGCGATCGAGTGGAAAGCTTTGGAAGCGGATTGGGTGTCGCCGGAGCGGGGAATGTTCGTGTGGCTACTCGGTGAATTCGGCTCGATCGTGGTTCACGCTTCAAGGGTGAGTTCTACTCACGCTTAGGATTTTTGTTTTTCGAATTAATTGATTAATGTTTTATCGCTTTCGCTGGACTGGAATATTTCTTGATACTGTCTGATTCGAGTTAGGAATTGATCGGAGCGAGTCTCGGGTTGAGTCGTGTTGAAATGGAATTTTTGAGTGATTTGGTCTCGAAAGATTTTGAGTCGAAAACCGTTATTTTGAAATAAATCGTATTTTGATGAAATTCGTTTAGATTGAGTTTTTGATTGATTTGATTGATTGTGTGACATTGATTGAATCTGTTTTTATGGATGTTTGAACTGTTTTTAATCGGAACAAGAATCGGAGTTGAGCGGAATAGCGAATTTCGCAAGAAAACGGAAAACCTGCACTTTTCTGCAGATGGTCACGTCGCGACCCGTCCCCTTCGCGTCGCGACCTGGCCCAGTTTTGTAACGCAAAAAGTTTCTGTCACTTTTCGCGTCGCGACGGAAGCAGTTCGCGTCGCGACGCTTTGCAGATTTTCAACAATTTTTCACTGATTTTGTTTTCGCGATATCTTTTGATTTCGGAACCCGATTGAGGTGTTCTAAGATGCGTTGGAAAGCTTATTCAGAGACCTAACTGAATATTCTAGTTTTAAGTCAAAATAAACTGTTTTTGATATTGAAAATTGTGTCGAAAAGTGGTCAACTAGAGTGCGGGTGTGAACTTGGATTTTATAAAATGTGGATTAAAGTGTTTGATTGATTGTCTGATTTGATGGACCGTGGGTTCATGGTACTGTAGATATATATGTTTATATATATATATCGAGTTGGGTGACGACCCATGTTTTTACATACTAGGCGGGGCAGTCATGCTCCCCCAACCTAGGCTCCGTGCCAATAGGAGAATGTACTATTGGTAAGGGGGTTCACCGGGTATATAGCACTGGATTGCAGTCGGTGTTATGTCATGAGTTTGTTGTACGTACACCGGGGTTTAGCACTTTATTGCAGTCGGTGTCGTACTGTGCGATACACCGGGGTTTAGCACTTTATTGCAGTCGGTGCCGCACTTTGTTTGTTCACGTTCACCGGGGTTAGCACTTTATTGCAGTCGGTGTCGTGTTGATTTTAAAAATGATTATTAATTGAACCGAGAGAGTTAGTAGGGGTATCGGTAGAACTCACTGAGATTGTATCTCACTGTTTAAATGTTGTTGTTTTACAGAGACACAGGGACAGCGGAAATCCAAGAGGCACGAGTAGGTTGAGCTCGGACTGGTAGCTGATAGCCTAGCTTTATGTTTAAGCTTATTTCCCTTTTGTTGTCTGTATACTAAAACGTTATGTATTTAGTGTATAACTTTCTTCCGCTTTCTTGTATGATACTGAATACTATAGATGCTGATGGTATATGGTCTGAGAACCATATTGTCTTGTTGTAAATAAGACTGTTTGGGTTATATTCAGCGAAAAATTTATAGTGATATTCAGTGTCTTAGCAGGAAATATATCTCTGACGTGTTACTAATGTGCACCTGGGTATTTATGGTCAATATAAATACCGGGGTGTTACAGTTGGTATCAGAGCAGTTCGACCTAGTCGGACTTAGTTTAGGGTTGAGTCGATTCCTTGTTAGTCCTTTTGTAATTACACTTGTGATGCTAAGAGACATTGAGCCTGATCAACTTAATACTTAGTGCATCATAAGCGGAATTATGAATGGATGATCAAGATGCAATCCTCGACCAAAACCGGAATCTCCCACCGGTGCATCCTCAGGAAAGGTGACATGACGGTGGAAGGATACACCGCTAAATTCGAGAAGTTGTCTCAGTTCTTCCAAGTGGTAAAGTAAGCTCCGGATGACGAATGGAGAATGCGGAGGTATAAGAAGGGCCTCAGTGCTTTTATGACTTAGGGTCTCAGTTCTTATACTATCACCAATTATGATGCCTTTGTACAATCAGCCTATGTCGCCGAGGATGATCTCATAGGAAATATGGGAAAGGAAAGGAGGTAGTTGAACTATCAACTCCGAATGCAAAGTCCTAAGATAATTTCATCAAAGGAAAAGCAAAAGCAATTCTTTGATTCTTCAAAGGTCAGAAGATGTTCTAAATGTGGAAAGCATCAGAGTTTAGAAGTTGTAGGAGATGCGGAAGGCATCGCAAAGGTGATTGTCAGCGAAGATCTAATCGGTGCTATTATAGAAATGTAGAGGGTCACTATGGTAAAGAGTGCCCTATAAGGAAGAGTTTCAAGGAGTTACAAGCAGCTCTAAGGCAAGGACGAGTCAACATTCTGGATGTTAGACAGTTACGACTGCAGACAATCTATTGAGGGGTATGAGATCAGTTTTCAGTAACTCCATTAGTATATTACACGATTCGGGTGCAACCCATTGTATAATAGCTCGATCGTGAGTTGATCGGTTGGGATTAACCTTATCTTCGCTATCCGAGCCGATAACCATCTTAACTGCTGCTAAGGGTTGTGTCTAGACCTAATCTTTGTATAGAATTGTCTACTTGTCGTAGGAGGCAGGAATTTCGTTGTAGAATTTATTGTTTGCCTACGAGAAGTGTGGACACCATTTTGGGTATGAATTGGATGACTGCAAATCTTGTTGCCATCGACTGTGTTAATCACTATCAGCTTCGCTTCAGAATCAGTTGAATTGTCTAGGACAAATTCTGAAGCGGTTACCTAGTTCACCTTAGACGGTCAATCTTCATTCCAAGGTGTGGAAGCACATTTTAGTATGTTATCTGCATCCACTGAAATTAGTTTAGATTTGGCAAACATTCAGGTTGTGAATGACTTGCTGGATGTTTTCACGATGAAGTTTCTTCTGAACCTCCAGAGCGAGAGGTAGAGTTTACTGTAGAATTGGTTCCTGGCACGGGATCAATATCTATTGTTTCTTATTGAATGTTCTTTCGAATTAAAGGAAATGGAGTCTCAACTTGAATAATCGATGTTAAAGAAATTCATTCGACCGAGTACTTCGCTAAGGAGTGCTCTGGTGTGCTTAGTCGAAAGGAAAGATAGAAGCTGTGTTGAATTGGGAGCGACCGACCTCAGTCGCAGAGATCAGAAGTTTTGGGTCTAGCCGGTTACTATAAGATATTTGTTCAAGGGTTCTCACGATTAGTTCTTCCACTTACTCGATTAACTCGAAAGGGGCAACCGTTTACGTGGGATGTCGATTGTGAAGAATGTTTTCAAGAGTTGAAGATTCAGTTGACTTCTGATCCAATCCTGATTCTTCCGGATTCGTCTATGGAATTCCAAATTTACAGCGATGCTTCTGGGAAGGGTTTAGGATGTGTTCTCATGCAGAATCAGCAAGTGGTAGCTTATGCGTCCAGGAAATTGAAGACTCATGAGGAGAATTATCCGACTCATGATTTGGAATTGGCAACTATTGTGTATGCACTGAGGATTTGGAGACGTTACCTGTATGGGTCTCGTTTCGATGCCTTTAGTGATCACAAAAGTTTAAGTATCTGTTTGATCGGAAAGAAGTGAATAGCAGGCAGAGAAGTGTGTTGAGTTTCTGGAGGATTATAAATTCGTGTTGATGTAGCATTCAAGAGAGGTCAGTGTTGTAACTGATGCACTGAGTAGGAAATCCATCCACATGGCCGAGTTTATGATGCATGAGATGGAATTATCAGAGTCTTTTAGAGACTTAAATCTGAATTCAAGATCAAGGAGGAACCGATTAGTGTTGAGCCATGTGAGGATCTCCAGTTCCCTAAGGGATTCTATACGCTTAGCACGGGAAGTTGATGAGAAGCTACAATCACAAAAGGTATTTCCAGATTTTTCCATAGATAGTGATGGAGTCAGTTGTTTCAACGGTAGGATCTGTGCGCCCGATGATGAGAAAAATAGAAGGCAAGTGTTAGAGAAAGCACACCGAAGTTATATTCTGTACACCCTGGATCCACCAAGATGTACAGAGCTGTAAAGCAGATGTATTAGTAGCAAGGTATTAGTTGATAATCCCTTCTTTGTGAAGGTTAATAATGAGATTGTCTTACGAGATTCCATTTGACGTGTCGAACATGAAAACGAATATGAAAGTGAGGTGACTGTTGACTGTTTTTCACATTGCGAATGAGCACCAGAGGGTTAATTAATGGATCTGCTTATAAGTGACTGAAATTTCCGAAGTGAAGCTTGGCGTGCGGTGTAATAGTTTTGAAAAATCGTTTTTGGTGAAAACCCGCATGCTAAAGTTAAGTTTGGGAACGAATTAAGAGGCTAATAGGATATGATTGAGGAGGAAAATCCTAGGAGGATTATTTAGGTTAAGGGGAAGCTCTCAACGCTGTTGACTAATTCGGAACGGAGCTCTGAGTTCTGTTTGATAGTTGTTTGGAGAACAACTGAGGTGATTTTCATTACGTTCAATTTATTTGATGTCCCCGTGGTTTATTCCTACGTTTAAGATAAACGTTTCTGGTAAATCCTCATTTCATCTTCTTTCGAAAAGTATGATCTCGAAATCTTGGGGGCGAGTCAAGAAGTTTCACAAGTGACTTTTTCGTCACATTGTCGGTGTGTACGAGAACCGTTAAGGATATTAGAAGATTTGTTGAGAAAGTGTTTACACCTTTGAGGAAATCGTACTTATTTTTACCTCTACCGAGGAATACTTTGATTTGGATTAATCAAGTTGGGGAGCAAGTGAGGAATGAAGCTTCGGAAGTGTTTTCGAACGCGGCGCGAGCCTATGTAGGCGAAAGATGTAACACCCTAAAATTATTTAATTAATTTATTTAGTTAAGTAATTGGGGATTTTATTTAAATTATTTGATGTGTTTCAGTTAATTAGAAATTATACTAATACATGTAGGAAGTATTAGAAAGTGGAGGTGCCAAACCAAATGGACTTGGGCCTAAGTGAGAAGCCCAAGCCCATTATTCTTGTCATATGCGAAGGGTTAGTTTAGTTGGGGTCTAGGGTTGGTGGCCAATTCGCGAAATCAGAAGAGAAAACAAGAAAGAAAGAAAAGAGCGTGAGATAGAGAGAGAGGAAGGAGGCGGCCAAGAGAAGAAGGAGGAGAGGAATTCGAAGAGCAAAGAAGAGGGGATCTCCGTTGTTGCTGTGGATCTGTAGGTGACTGCATCCTAGGCATCGATTTCTTCTTGAAAAGGTTAGGGGAGCTCTATCACTCTATCTAATAATTCATATGATGGGTTCTAGATCTAGGGTTAGACTAGACTTTCTTGATGCGTTCTTGATATATATTGTTGATGTTGATTTTCCATATAGATATGCGAATTGAGTGGTTGAGCTATACATGCGAATTTGAATTGTTGGGTCGTATAAATATGTTGATCCCTTAATATGTTCTTGCTACGCAAATCCTGTGTATTGTGTGTTCATAAGATTATGAGATGTTATTGCTTGAAATTTTGTTGATTGAATGAGTGTGTGCATAGGCGCCTAGGGCGCCAAAGGGATAGTGATGATAGTTGCAAAGAATCAATTTTTGGTGCTTGTTGTGTTGCTGGATTTTTGGTTGCCTAGGTACAGAATTAGGCGCCCATGAGTAGGGCGCCCTGTGCCAAGAAGGGTGTTGCTGAAAAATTGGTCATGGAAGTAGGCGCCCATGAGTGGGACGCCCCGTGCCAAGATGATTATTGGTGATGTTTTTCAATCGAATCTTTGGGTATAATTGAGTTTGGTGATTTTCGAAAACAATTAGATGCATTTTGTTTGCTGGAAAATTGGAGTTTTTATGCTTTAAAATCGTTAAGAAAACAATTTTTAGTGTTGAAGAAATTGTTGAACAAATTCTGGGTGTGTTGCTGTTTTTCTGGGCGCTGAGTGCCTGTGCAGGGCGCTGGGCGCCTGATGGAGTGTGTGCTGTGCGTGTCTGGCGCGCCTGGGCGCTGGGCGCCTGGGGCGTGCGTGTTGCGTTGTTGCGCCTGGGCGCTAGGCGCCCGTGTCTTGTTTGTGTTGCGCTGTGCGCGCGTTGTTGTTCCCTGGGCGCATGGCGCCCGTGTCTGTGTTGCGTTGTGCGCGCCTGGGCGCTGGGCGCCTGTGGCGCTGTGTTGCGTTGTGTTGTGCGCGCCTGGGCGCTGGGTGCCTGTGTTGCCTGGGCGCCTAAGGCGCCAATTTTCAGAACGTTGTCTAATTTTTCCCAAACTTATTTTTATCATAACTTTTGACTCAGACGTCCGTTTTGAACGATTCAAAAAGTGTCGTGAAGCTTTTTACGTTGTCCATCTATGGGTCTAATTTTTAAAATGAAAAATTGTTATTTTCTGATTGTTTGTGGGCGCCCAAGTGGCTGTCCCCGGTGATCGTCCCAGTGACATTGAAAAATGACGTGGAACTCTTTAAAAACCCCTTTTGGTGTATAAACAACAGTTTTAACACGGTAGTGTCAAAATGACTGTTTTGCCCAAGTGGCCAAAGTTAATGATAATGATGTGTAAATGACGTTTTTGCCCTCGGTGGCTAATGTTTGAGTTGAATGATGTTTATGTGTAAATGACATTTGGGGCCTGAGTGGCTAAGTGATGTTAAAGCCTAAAAGGCTAAGTGACGTTATTTGTGTGTGAATTATGAAATGACAGGTGCTGTGCCTTTAATCGGCAAACCGGTAAGTGACGGGTCACATAGTTGACTATGAATTGAGTAATTGTGTATTTGTGTATTGTGAGTGGTGCATGTCATAGTGTCTCATGCCCATATGCATAAACCCAGTGATGTTTTGAGGCCTGAGTGGCTAAGTGATGATAAGGCCTGAGTGGCTAAGCGACGTTTTGTGAAAAGGTACCTTCATGCATATACCCGCGAGTGGGTTGCATTTTCATAAGCTTACACGACATGAGTTGAGTATTGTAAATGATGTGAATGACGACTGTGATGTGGATGTTTAGTGTATTTGGATGCTGATTATTCTAGTGTGTAGCCTATGATTAGTCCTTATCATATTTTCTATTATATAGACTGAAATGATGCTCACCCTTTCCTGTTTGAATGTTGCCCCGTGTTGGTAACGTGCAGGTGATTCCCAGTGAAGGTCTTAGCTTCACTTTTGAGTCGAGTCGTCATGCTCTGATATGTAACACTAGGGAGGGGAATGAATGTTGTTTTAAGTCATTTATGACATGTTGTGGTTATCGGATTTTAGTATTGCAAGCCTGGCATAGTGTAATGCCCTTTATGACTAAACTATTGAATTTTCGATGTGAAGTTGTATTTTATTTGATAATGACGTTTTGAAGTTATTATAAGACTGTTTTTCGAAAGGCGAGTTATTTGAAGAGTGACATCTTAGTGAAGTAAGTGTGACATCCCTTGTGGTGTAAATAAATTTTGAAAACTCGGATATTTTATAAAACAAATTACCGTATAGAAAAGGGGTGTTACATTAGTGGTATCAGAGCAGTTCGGTCTGTCCGGCCAAGTTGTCCAGTGTGCGGTCTAGCTATCTCTCGAGTCTTGGTACTCGTTCTAACCATAATTTGCGTTGCAGTGATTAGCTAAATTGGTCAGACGGTATGACTGCTATTGTTGTTACTGGCGCTGCTTAGTGTCTTACTGCTGCTATGTGTGTGTTTACTCTGAGTACTTTGTGTATGACTGTAATGTGTTGCTTGGTGTGTTTTCTGTGTCTCTCGTCGATTTTCGACGAAGACCTTGTGGTGAATTTTGTTTGTTGCCATTGGGTGTTTTTAGTATTGTTGTGATTTGACGAGTAGGTGTAAAATTGATGAGGAATTGAGTACATTGTGATGTTGATGTTGTCACGTGTAATTTCGTGCCTTGATGTTTGATGATGATTGAGATTGAATTAAGATGAGGAGTATGATGTGTTATAAATTTTAATAATTAATTTGTATGTTCTGACGTGTGAATACAATGAGTTGAGACGTTTTAAAAAGAAAATTAAATGTTTTGAAAGTATGTGTTCTATACATCCCCACGGGTGTATAGGCGCAAAATTCTAATTGTGTATATGTGTTGCTGTGTTGTTTTAAAAATGAATAGCGTACTGTTTTTACACTGTTCCGAGTTGCCGTTTTGTTTGGAAACAATGGGGTGTCGTTTTTACATTGTTGAAAGTGCTGTTTGCTTGTGAAAATAATAGTAAGTTGTTTTTATGTTGAAAAGGTGTTGCCGCTTCATTGTTTAAATTAGATATATGAGCTACTGTATTTACAAGTAAAGGGGTTGCTATTATTCACTCGGTTTTGCATGCTATTTCTATGCGCAGTTTTGTTTTAAGCGCTGTTTTTGCAGGTGCTGTTTTTCCTCAGCTTAAAATGTGATGTTTTCTCGATTTGAAATGTGGTATTTTCTAAAGGAAAAGAGTGTATTTTTTTTTCTAAAATATAAAGTGATGATTAAATTGAATCGAATTGAATTGAATTGATAATGGTTCGTAGAGTTGATAATTGGATTTGATGTTTTCAAAGAAATCAAAGTTACCATTGTATTTAAAATAAATGGGGTGCTGTTTGACAGTGTTTCAGGTCGCTGTTCTATTCTTTTTTAATGAATAGTGTGCTGTCTTATATTGTTCAAAGTTGTTATCTTGCTTTTGAAAATAAGAGGGGGCTGTTTTTATGCTGTGAAGAGTTGCTGTCTTGCTGTTTTTCAAGATAAAATGCTGCGGTTTGCTTAAAAATGAGTTGCTGTGTTGCAGTTTATTTCTATGAAATGAGTTGCTGTTTTTATGAAATAATCGTATTGCTGTTTTACGAAAATGAAGCGCTATTTTTATGTTGTAAACGTGCTGTTTCCACTGCCGTTGCGCGCTAAAAAGAAGTATTATTTTCACTCCGTGCTTTGCTGTTGTTGCGCGCTAAAAGACCACTGTTTACACCTTATTGTTGTTGTTGTTGTTCTTCTTGGTCTTGCTGTTGCCGTTTTACTCAAACGATGTGGTTGTTTTCACACTGTTTACCCAAAAAATTTACGAGGACGTTTACAAAAATTGACGTGCTTTTCCCAAAGTTAAAGAGTTGGTTATATTGTTTACAATTGCTGTTTCGTTTTGAAAACAATAGTGCGCTGTTTTTATATGGTTTAAAGATGCTGTTTTGTTTTGAGATTAATGGTGTGCCATTTTTATGTCGTTAATGTTGTCGTATTTGCTGCTGTTTTCGCACATTAAAGTGTACTGTTCTCTACAATCTAGAGTGTTGTTTTCTTCGACGTAAATGTGAAGTTCACTCAAATATAACGTGTTGTTCTCTTAATAATTTAAGTGCCGAGTTCTTAAAATTAAAATGATGTTTTCTTGAATCAAGTGGGCCGTTCGAAAATTTTTGAAAAGGGCTGTCTTCCTATTTTCCTTAGTACTGTTATGGTATTGTGAGAGGGTGCTGTCTCGATCTGTGTTATTTTATTATTATGTATTATTTTATTTTATGTGCTGTTTGGTCCCTATGTACGTTGACTTAGTCCTTTATTGACAAAGGAGTCGCGTAATTAATTGTGATTGATGTGGTGTGTGCTTCACTTTGGTGAAGTTATGATGTGTTGTTGATGAGTCGGTCCTATGAAGGACCTAGGGGGGAATGGGAGTTGAGGAACTCTCAGCGCAAAGATGTCATGGTTGGTGTTGTCACTTTCGTTGAAGAACTTTAATGGGTGTCTCGCCAATTTCAAGTGAATGGGTGTTGTAGTCGTAGCTAAGTTCGATCATAGTGCGAGAGGACCAAGGAAACAAGAAGAGATGAAGGTTAGGTGTGTAGGGTGACATAAGAGCCGAGATGTGGTTACCTGACTATAAGTGGGTCGAACTGAATGGGAGTCGACGTGTGGTGTCGTCGAAGTATATGGAAATCGAAGTATAAGTGGGACGAAGTGCAGTGTTGCAGCGTTATCAATGTATGTAGAAGCTAGTGTGGTTGAAGCATAAAGTGCCTAAAGGCAGCGTATGGGTGGCAAGGAGAATGATGGAGAACCGAAGTAGGTGTAACCGAGGTAGTGGTAGAGGTGAGTGATGATGAGGTGTGGTTGCCTAAGTGAAGTGTCACGGTGTTTGAGTAGTTGAGTGTGACTTTGATGACCTTCAGATTAGAACCTCTAATTAAGAGTAACAATGTGGAGAAGGGTGATGGATGGGGATGGTTGGAAGTGACTAGGAGGTTGGGTTTCGTTTCGTAGAGTGGGGTAAATTTTCGAGGACGAAAATATTCTAAGTGGGGGAGAGTTGTAACACCCTAAAATTATTTAATTAATTTATTTAGTTAAGTAATTGGGGATTTTATTTAAATTATTTGATGTGTTTCAGTTAATTAGAAATTATACTAATACATGTAGGAAGTATTAGAAAGTGGAGGTGCCAAACCAAATGGACTTGGGCCTAAGTGAGAAGCCCAAGCCCATTATTCTTGTCATATGCGAAGGGTTAGTTTAGTTGGGGTCTAGGGTTGGTGGCCAATTCGCGAAATCAGAAGAGAAAACAAGAAAGAAAGAAAAGAGCGTGAGATAGAGAGAGAGGAAGGAGGCGGCCAAGAGAAGAAGGAGGAGAGGAATTCGAAGAGCAAAGAAGAGGGGATCTCCGTTGTTGCTGTGGATCTGTAGGTGACTGCATCCTAGGCATCGATTTCTTCTTGAAAAGGTTAGGGGAGCTCTATCACTCTATCTAATAATTCATATGATGGGTTCTAGATCTAGGGTTAGACTAGACTTTCTTGATGCGTTCTTGATATATATTGTTGATGTTGATTTTCCATATAGATATGCGAATTGAGTGGTTGAGCTATACATGCGAATTTGAATTGTTGGGTCGTATAAATATGTTGATCCCTTAATATGTTCTTGCTACGCAAATCCTGTGTATTGTGTGTTCATAAGATTATGAGATGTTATTGCTTGAAATTTTGTTGATTGAATGAGTGTGTGCATAGGCGCCTAGGGCGCCAAAGGGATAGTGATGATAGTTGCAAAGAATCAATTTTTGGTGCTTGTTGTGTTGCTGGATTTTTGGTTGCCTAGGTACAGAATTAGGCGCCCATGAGTAGGGCGCCCTGTGCCAAGAAGGGTGTTGCTGAAAAATTGGTCATGGAAGTAGGCGCCCATGAGTGGGACGCCCCGTGCCAAGATGATTATTGGTGATGTTTTTCAATCGAATCTTTGGGTATAATTGAGTTTGGTGATTTTCGAAAACAATTAGATGCATTTTGTTTGCTGGAAAATTGGAGTTTTTATGCTTTAAAATCGTTAAGAAAACAATTTTTAGTGTTGAAGAAATTGTTGAACAAATTCTGGGTGTGTTGCTGTTTTTCTGGGCGCTGAGTGCCTGTGCAGGGCGCTGGGCGCCTGATGGAGTGTGTGCTGTGCGTGTCTGGCGCGCCTGGGCGCTGGGCGCCTGGGGCGTGCGTGTTGCGTTGTTGCGCCTGGGCGCTAGGCGCCCGTGTCTTGTTTGTGTTGCGCTGTGCGCGCGTTGTTGTTCCCTGGGCGCATGGCGCCCGTGTCTGTGTTGCGTTGTGCGCGCCTGGGCGCTGGGCGCCTGTGGCGCTGTGTTGCGTTGTGTTGTGCGCGCCTGGGCGCTGGGTGCCTGTGTTGCCTGGGCGCCTAAGGCGCCAATTTTCAGAACGTTGTCTAATTTTTCCCAAACTTATTTTTATCATAACTTTTGACTCAGACGTCCGTTTTGAACGATTCAAAAAGTGTCGTGAAGCTTTTTACGTTGTCCATCTATGGGTCTAATTTTTAAAATGAAAAATTGTTATTTTCTGATTGTTTGTGGGCGCCCAAGTGGCTGTCCCCGGTGATCGTCCCAGTGACATTGAAAAATGACGTGGAACTCTTTAAAAACCCCTTTTGGTGTATAAACAACAGTTTTAACACGGTAGTGTCAAAATGACTGTTTTGCCCAAGTGGCCAAAGTTAATGATAATGATGTGTAAATGACGTTTTTGCCCTCGGTGGCTAATGTTTGAGTTGAATGATGTTTATGTGTAAATGACATTTGGGGCCTGAGTGGCTAAGTGATGTTAAAGCCTAAAAGGCTAAGTGACGTTATTTGTGTGTGAATTATGAAATGACAGGTGCTGTGCCTTTAATCGGCAAACCGGTAAGTGACGGGTCACATAGTTGACTATGAATTGAGTAATTGTGTATTTGTGTATTGTGAGTGGTGCATGTCATAGTGTCTCATGCCCATATGCATAAACCCAGTGATGTTTTGAGGCCTGAGTGGCTAAGTGATGATAAGGCCTGAGTGGCTAAGCGACGTTTTGTGAAAAGGTACCTTCATGCATATACCCGCGAGTGGGTTGCATTTTCATAAGCTTACACGACATGAGTTGAGTATTGTAAATGATGTGAATGACGACTGTGATGTGGATGTTTAGTGTATTTGGATGCTGATTATTCTAGTGTGTAGCCTATGATTAGTCCTTATCATATTTTCTATTATATAGACTGAAATGATGCTCACCCTTTCCTGTTTGAATGTTGCCCCGTGTTGGTAACGTGCAGGTGATTCCCAGTGAAGGTCTTAGCTTCACTTTTGAGTCGAGTCGTCATTCTCTGATATGTAACACTAGGGAGGGGAATGAATGTTGTTTTAAGTCATTTATGACATGTTGTGGTTATCGGATTTTAGTATTGCAAGCCTGGCATAGTGTAATGCCCTTTATGACTAAACTATTGAATTTTCGATGTGAAGTTGTATTTTATTTGATAATGACGTTTTGAAGTTATTATAAGACTGTTTTTCGAAAGGCGAGTTATTTGAAGAGTGACGTCTTAGTGAAGTAAGTGTGACATCCCTTGTGGTGTAAATAAATTTTGAAAACTCGGATATTTTATAAAACAAATTACCGTATAGAAAAGGGGTGTTACAAAAGAGGAGTTTCTCATGTTGATTCGTGACCAGAGAGTTCATATCAAGGTAGTAGTGGATCATACTTGGAGATTGATGTGCCAACTTGGGAAGAGTCCCTACCCTTATCTCGTTAACTAAGGATTGTGTTCCAGCAACTTAAGACCTTTTTGAGAATGTCGATTCTCGGTTAGTCGGATGAAGGACTTAGCGAAATTTTGAGGACAAAATTCTTTCAAGTTGGGGAGAATGTAACATCCTCAAAATAATTAGTAGAATTATTTGGGTGTTAACCCAATTAAACTAATTTAGCACTTGACTGGTAAATTTACTGAGTGCTAAAATTAGTTATTGATTGTCATCGGATCGTTAACCGGATAATACGGATCAAGGAAGTTTCGGAATCGAAATAGGAGATTTAGATCAATATGGTAATTGGACCACGTTACCAATTATATATTAATAAGTATATATATGTATGCGTGTAAGTGAGTGAGGAGAAAAGAAAGAATTAAATTAAGAAAGAAAGGAAAGAAAGAGGAGGCGAGAAACAGAGAGGAGAGGAGAAAAGGAGAAGAAGAGAGAAAGAAAGGGTGAGGAGGAAGAAGAGGAAAAAGGGGAAGGTTAGGCCCATCAAAACGACTTCCGTCCAACACGAAAAATGCTCAGCGTTACTTCCTCTTCGGTTTGGTACCAAGATTTTCATCATCAACTCACTCTCTCTCACTTTGCCATTTTCGAATATTGAAGATTTTGGGGAAGGATTTCGGTTTTTGATGATGATTGTGATGGTTTACGGATGATTAGAAGGCAACCCGATGAAGGTGGAAAGCGGATTGATGTTCGATTGGAAGGTTGGGAGAGTTAGGGTTTGAGAATCCAAATTTGGGATTTTTGGATGAATAGTGATTTTGAGCTTGAAGATGATGAATAGTGTTCATGGAAGATTTCGAGGAATTCGGTATTTCGGTCAAAAAGAGGTTTCGCGATCGAGTGGAAAGCTTTGGAAGCGGATTGGGTGTCGCCGGAGCGGGGAATGTTCGTGTGGCTACTCGGTGAACTCGGCTCGATCGTGGTTCACGCTTCAAGGGTGAGTTCTACTCACGCTTAGGATTTTTGTTTTTCGAATTAATTGATTAATGTTTTATCGCTTTCGCTGGACTGGAATATTTCTTGATACTGTCTGATTCGAGTTAGGAATTGATCGGAGCGAGTCTCGGGTTGAGTCGTGTTGAAATGGAATTTTTGGGTGATTTGGTCTCGAAAGATTTTGAGTCGAAAACCGTTATTTCGAAATAAATCGTATTTTGATGAAATTCATTTAGATTGAGTTTTTGATTGATTTGATTGATTGTGTGACATTGATTGAATCTGTTTTTATGGATGTTTGAACTGTTTTTAATCGGAACAAGAATCGGAGTTGAGTGGAATAGCGAATTTCGCAAGAAAACGGAAAACCTGCACTTTTCTGCAGATGGTCGCGTCGCGACCCGTCCCCTTCGCGTCGCGACCTGGCCCAGTTTTGTAACGCAAAAAGTTTCTGTCACTTTTCGCGTCGCGACGGAAGCAGTTCGCGTCGCGACGCTTTGCAGATTTTCAACAGTTTTTCACTGATTTTGTTTTCGCGATATCTTTTGATTTCGGAACCCGATTGAGGTGTTCTAAGATGCGTTGGAAAGCTTATTCAGAGGCCTAACTGAATATTCTAGTTTTAAGGCAAAATAAACTTTTTTTGATATTGAAAATTGTGTCGAAAAGTGGTCAACTAGAGTGCGAGTGTGAACTTGGATTTTATAAAATGTGGATTAAAGTGTTTCATTGATTGTCTGATTTGATGGACCGTGGGTTCATGGTACTGTAGATATATATGTTTATATATTTATCGAGTTGGGTGACGACCCAAGTTTTGACATACTAGGCGGGGCAGTCATGCTCCCCCAACCTAGGCTCCGTGCCAATAGGAGAATGTACTATTGGTAAGGGGGTTCACCGGGTATATAGCACTGGATTGCAGTCGGTGTTATGTCATGAGTTTGTTGTACGTACACCGGGGTTTAGCACTTTATTGCAGTCAGTGTCGTACTGTGCGATACACCGGGGTTTAGCACTTTATTGCAGTCGGTGCCGCACTTTGTTTGTTCACGTTCACCGGGGTTAGCACTTTATTGCAGTCGGTGTCGTGTTGATTTTAAAAATGATTATTAATTGAACCGAGAGAGTTAGTAGGGGTATCGGTAGAACTCACTGAGATTGTATCTCACTGTTTAAATGTTGTTGTTTTACAGAGACACAGGGACAGCGGAAATCCAAGAGGCACGAGTAGGTTGAGCTCGGACTGGTAGCTGATAGCCTAGCTTTATGTTTAAGCTTATTTCCCTTTTGTTGTCTGTATACTAAAACGTTATGTATTTAGTGTATAACTTTCTTCCGCTTTCTTGTATGATACTGAATACTATAGATGCTGATGGTATATGGTCTGAGAACCATATTGTCTTGTTGTAAATAAGACTGTTTGGGTTATATTCAGCGAAAAATTTATAGTGATATTCAGTGTCTAAGCAGGAAATATATCTCTGACGTGTTACTAATGTGCACTTGGGTATTTATGGTCAATATAAATACCGGGGTGTTACACCCCTTCTGCTTGGAATGTTGCTCTATTGTGGCAACGCTGCATGTAACTGCGAGTGAAGGACATGCTGCCTTCCTTTATAGCTATTGGGATGTCTGTTGAGTCGCTCTCTGGTACTGTGACACCTAGGGGGCGCGGTTGACATTGTTAAATTTAAATAATAAATTGTTTCATATTTTTTTGTTGAATGCGTGAGGCGTGTTTGAGTGGTTTTTTAGCGAGTGTTGTTTAATTCCGCTGTGACGTAACTATTGAAGTTTAATTTTATGACGGGTGATGGTTGAAAATTTTTATGAGGATGATTATGCGAACTTAATGATTACAGGTGGATGTTCCTTTTGTTAATAATGACGTGGCATTTCCTTTCTATCAGTCAAATTAAATTTTGAGAAAAAAATTTTACTCTGATAAGTGACGTGTAAAACATGGGGTAGAAAGGGGGTGTTACATTAGTGGTATCAGAGAAGTTCGGTCTGTCCGGCCGGTGGTCGAGTTGTCAAGTTGAGTAGCATTTGAGTTTGTTACTCGTATCTAAATTTTGTTTTCTGTTGCAGTGCTAGAATGGCAGGACGGAACGATGCTGCACTTGCTGCTGCTTTGCAGGCTATAGCTGGAGTTGTGGGTAACATACCCAATGCTATTGGTGATGGGACACGTAGTTTGGCTACGTTCCAGCGTGAGAACCCTCCTGCTTTTGAAGGCGGGTATAATTCTGATGGTGCCCTTGAGTGGCTAAGTGAGATGGAGCGGATCTTCCGCGTTATGGATTGCACCGATGCTCAGAAGGTTCGCTATGGCACACATATGTTGAAGAAAGAGGCTTATGATTGGTGGAGGACGACTAGTCAGGGGTTGACGGCTGCCAATGAGGAGGTTACCTGGGCTGTGTTTGAGAGGGAATTCAAGAGAAAGTACTATCCGGAGGATGTCCGCGGGAAGAAGGAGGTTGAGTTTGAGACTTGAGCAAGGCAGCATGACTGTAACTGAATATGCTGCAAAATTTACCGAGCTGTCTAAGTTTTATCCTCATTATGATAGAGAGGGTGCGGAGTTCTCCAAATGCATCAAATTTGAAAATGGGTTACGTGCTGACATTAAGAGGGCCATAGGGTACCAGCAAATTCCTGTGTTTCCATTGTTGGTTAACAGCGCCAGAATTTTTGAGGAGGATAATAATGCCTTCTCCAGAGTTATGAAAGAAAAGCAAAAGAATTTCTCAAGTCGTGGTAAGCCATATGAGGCGCCTGCTGGTAAGGGCAAAGGTAAGTTTGTTGGTGGGCCTAAGCGAAGTGGGGGAGATGCTGCAGCCAGTGTTACTTGTTACACGTGTGGGAAAGTGGGTCATAAAAGTCCAGATTGCCCAAGCGGGGATAAGAAGAGATGTTATCGGTGTGGGAAAGAGGGGCATATATCTTCCGGTTGTGATAAGAAAGAGGTGGTATGCTTTAACTGCGGGGAGAGTGGTCATATTAGTACGCAGTGCTCAAAACCCAAGAAGGAGAAGTCTTTTGGAAAAGTATTCGCTCTGGCTGAGTCTGATGTAGTGAATGAGATTCGAGGTACGTGCTATATCAATAATTTTCCTCTTGTTGTTATTGTTGATATTGGTGCTACCCATAGTTTTATTGCTGCTGCATGTGTTGAGAAGTTAAGCCTTGTTTTATCTGATATGTTGAGGGAGATGGTCATCGACACTCCAGCTAAGGGTTCGGTGACTACCTCCGTTGTTTGTGCAAAATGTCCTGTATCTGTATATGGTAGAGAATTCTTGATTGATTTGATCTGTTTGCCGCTGAGTGGAATGGATGTTATTCTGGGTATGGACTGGTTAGTTGATAACCATGTCCATATCAACTGTCGAGAGAGGTCCGTGAGTTTTGAGTCGCCTGAAGAGGAGTCTGGCCTGTTATCTGTGGGTCAGCTGCATAGAGTGATGAGAGAAGAGGTTCGGCTGTTTTCTCTGTTGGCGTCGTTGTCTACTGAGAGCCAAGCGAAGATTGATGTGTTGCTGGTAGTGCGTGAGTTTTCTGAGGTGTTCCCTGACGAGATTCCGGATGTACCACCAGAGAGAGAGGTGGAGTTTGCTATTGATCTGGTCCCCGGCACTAAGCCTGTGTCTATGGCACCATATAGAATGTCTGCATCCGAGTTGGCAGAATTGAAAAAGCAACTTGAAGATTTATTAGAAAAGAAGTTTGTAAGACCGAGTGTGTCACCTTGGGGAGCTCCAGTGTTGCTAGTGAAAAAGAAAGACGGTAGTATGAGGTTGTGTGTAGACTATCGACAGTTAAATAAAGTTACAATCAAGAACAAATATCCGTTGCCAAGAATTGATGACTTGATGGATCAGTTAGTGGGTGCTAAAGTATTTAGCAAAATTGACTTAAGGTCTGGTTATCACCAGATCAAGGTCAAGGATGAAGATATCCAGAAGACGGCATTTAGGACAAGATATGGGCACTATGAGTATTCCGTTATGCCTTTCGATGTGACTAATGCGCCGGGGGTATTCATGGGGTACATGAACCAAATCTTCCGTGAGTACTTGGATAAGTTTGTGGTAGTTTTCATTGATGACATTCTGATTTACTCTAGGTCAGAAGAGGAGCATGCGGAACATCTGAGGCTGGTGTTAGAAATTCTGAAGGATCGAAAATTGTATGCGAAGTTGTCCAAGTGTGAGTTTTGGTTGAAAGAAGTCAGTTTTCTCGGTCACGTGATTTCTAGTGAGGGAATTGCGGTGGATCCTTCCAAAGTTGATGCAGTGTTGCAATGGGAGTCTCCAAAGTCAGTTACTGAAATCAAGAGTTTTCTGGGATTGGCTGGCTATTATAGAAGGTTCATTGAGGTGTTCTCGAAGTTGGCTCTGCCATTGACTCAATTGACTTGCAAGGGTAGGGCTTTTGTTTGGAATGACCGATGTGAAGAGAGCTTCAATGAGTTGAAGAAGAGGTTGACTACGTCTCCGGTGTTGACCCTGCCTAATCCGGTTGAACCGTTTGTGGTTTATTGTGATGCGTCTAAGAGGGGTTTGGGTGGTTGTGGATAGATTGACGAAGTCGGCTCATTTTATTCCTATCGGTATTAAGTATCCAGTGTCGAGATTGGCTGAAATCTACATTCAGGTGATTGTGAAGCTGCATGGGGTTCCTTTGTGCATTGTGTCTGATAGGGACCCAAGGTTCACTTCGGAATTTTGGAGTAGTTTACAGAAGGAGTTGGGTTCGAAATTGAGGTTGAGTTCAGCTTATCATCCTCATACTGATGGGCAGACAGAAAGGACAATCCAATCATTGGAAGACCTGTTGAGGTCATGTGTACTAGAGCAGGGAGGTGCGTGGGATACTCATCTCACGTTAATTGAGTTCACCTACAACAACAGCTATCATTCCAGTATCAGAATGGCGCCGTTTGAGGCGTTGTATGGCCGGAGGTGTAGGACTCCGGTGTGTTGGTACGAGACTGGGGAAAGTTTAGTACTTGGACCTGAGCTAGTCAGAGAGACCACCGAGAAAGTAAAGATGATTCGGGAGAAAATGAAAGCGTCGCAGAGTAGACAGAAGAGTTACCATGATAAGAGAAGGAAAGATTTAGAATTTGAAGCTGGTGACCACGTATTCTTGAGGGTCACACCTATGACTGGTGTTGGGCGAGCGCTGAAATCAAAGAAGTTGACTCCTCGATTCATCGGGCCGTATCAGATTACGGAGAGAGTTGGAAATGTTGCTTATCGGGTGGCCTTACCACCTCACCTTTCGAACTTGCACGACGTGTTTCACGTGTCGCAGCTTCGGAAGTATGTTGCGGATCCGTGGCATGTGATTCAACTAGATGATGTAGAGGTGCGGGACAATCTCACCGTGGAAACTATGCCAGTCAGAATTGAAGACCGAGAGGTAAAGGTGTTAAGAGGCAAAGAGATCAATTTAGTGAAAGTGGTTTGGTTGGGAGCCGTGGGCGAGAGCATGACGTGGGAATTGGAAAGTAAGATGAAAGAAGCCTATCCAGAGTTATTTGATTCAGGTAATTTCGAGGACGAAATTCTCTAAGTGGGGGAGAGTTGTAACGCCCTAAAAATAATTTAATTGATTAATTAATTAAGTTATTTGAGGGATTACAATATTTATTTAAGTGGAATAATTAAAGTATAATTGTTTTATTTTAGGAGGTGAAAAGAATTAAGAAGGGTGGTGTAAAATGGGCCCAAGTCAATTAGTGACCCAAGCCCATTCCTAAAACCCCAAAATCCTATGGAGGGGTCTCATTGCGCATTCCACGGAAGAAAGAAAAGAAACGAAAGCAGAGAGGGAGAGAAGAGAGAAGTCGCGACGGCTAGCAAGGAAAGAAGGAAGGAGAATTGTTCATCTTGGCTTTAGGTAATGTGCTTCTTTGATCCTTCTCCTCGATTTTTCTTTCTCTTGCAAGTGTGGTAGTTTGAATCCCTCATTATCTATTGTTGTTGTCTTCTCCATGGCTTTAGTGAGGCCACGGTTTGCGTAAGAGGAGAGGAGGGAGCTGCTGCGATTTTTGGTGACTTTGGCTCGTTGTGTTGCGGAGATTTGTACGTGACTCCTTCATCGTTGTTTCGGGTCATACGAATTCGAGGAAAGGGTGAGAGTTTCAATTTAACGTAATTGGGTATATGGTGGGTTTGTGGGTTTATGGTGGTGGTTGAATTCGAAATTGATATGTTAAGAGGAATGATGGATTGAAATATTATTGATGATATGCGAATTGCCCTAGGAGATGAAATAGATGAATTGCGACTTTTTTTAGTGAATGGGGTGTGGATAAATTTGATGTTTGGTGAATTGTCGGTGTTGAAAGGCAACTTTGATAAATTGAGTGATATGAGTATGAATATTTGAATGATACCAAGAAATTAAAATTTCACTATGTTGCTGTCCCCATAATAAACGTGCTGCTGTTTTGTCAATTATTCATGTGCTGTTTCCAGAATTTTTATGTTGCTGTTCGTCAAATATTCATGTTGCTGTTTGCAGAATTTTTTTTTATGTTGCTATTTGTCATTTAAAGGCATTGCTGTTGCTGTTTTTATAAAAAAAAATGCTGCTGTTGCAGAATTACATTGTTGCTGTTTGGCATTAAAATGTGTGGCTGTTTGCTGTTTTTATAAAAAAAAAATGCTGCTGTTGCAGAATTAAATTGTTGTTGTTTGGCATTAAATTGTACTGCTGTTTGTTGTTTCTGTCAAGGAAAAGTGCTGCTGTTTGTGTTGTTTTTAGCGCTTAAAAATGATGCTGTTTTTACTGTTTTTATCGCGAAAAATTGCTGCTGTTGGTACTATTTTTTTTAGCGCTAAAAAAAAATGATGCTGTTTTTGCTGTTTTGCAAATAAAAACACTGCTGTTTTGCACTGTTTTTCTCGCATAAAAATGCTGCTGTTAGTGTTGTTTAGCGCATAAAAAAAATGATGCTGTTTTTGCTGTTTTGCAAATAAAAATACTGCTGTTTTGCACTGTTTTTCTCGCATAAAAATGCTGCTGTTAGTGTTGTTTAGCGCATGAAAAAGTTGCTGTTCGGTTGCTGTTTTGCAAATAAAAATACTGCTGTTTTGTTTTTCACACTGTTTTTCTCAAGTGTAGTTGTGATGTTGAAAATGAGATGGTTGTACAAAATTTAGACAAGTTGCACTCGGATTTTTTTTATATATAGTTTGTCACTTAAATTTTAATGTATTGTTATTTAAGATTTAAGGACGTTGTTACTCCAATTTTGAATGAGATGTTTTATGAGGAAGTTGTGATATGATTATGGTGACTATGACGAGTACACTATATTAGTGTTTTGTGATGACAATGACGAGTACTCCGGGTGAGTTGAATTTGGTGATTGCACATGTGTCCATAGTGTCTCATAGCATGTGCATATTATGACGAATAGGCCTCGGCCTCTTATTGACGAGAATCAGTGACGATGTGCCCAAGTGGCTATTTATGACGAGTATGGTACCATCATGCATATGCCCAGGTGTGGATTGCACTTTCATGCACATACATTTTTTATGACTGGTGATGTGATTATGACTTGGGTTTTGTGTGTAATGACGATGAAGTTGATGATAGCGATGATGTTGTGTGATAGGTTGCTCATATTACTCTACTATATGCTTAATTATGTTTTGTTGAGAATTCTCACCCCTTCTGCTTGGAATGTTGCTCTATTGTGGCAACGCTGCAGGTAACTGCGAGTGAAGGACATGCTGCCTTCCTTTATAGCTATAGGGATGTCTGTTGAGTCGCTCTCTGATACTGTGACACCTAGGGGGCGCGGTTGACATTGTTAAATTTAAATAATAAATTGTTTCGTATTTTTTTGTTGAATGCGTGAGGCGTGTTTGAGTGGTTTTTTAGCGAGTGTTGTTTAATTCCGCTGTGACGTAACTATTGAAGTTTAATTTTATGACGGGTGATGGTTGAAAATTTTTATGAGGATGATTATGCGAACTTAATGATTACAGGTGGATGTTCCTTTTGTTAATAATGACGTGGCATTTCCTTTCTATCAGTCAAATTAAATTTTGCGAAAAAATTTTTACTCTGATAAGTGACGTGTAAAACATGGGGTAGAAAGGGGGTGTTACACGTAGCCTCCTCTCCCTCTCCTCCATCCATCTTTTTCATTTCCTTCCACCCAAACACCACCACTCCACCTCATTTGCATCCCTCTTTCACATACTCCCTCCATTTCTCATTCAAAGTTCAAGCATCATCACCAAGTGGGTTTGATCATCATATTTGCGTGGGTATTTCTTTGAAGAACCTTGGAGTTTTGTTGATTTGTGTCTAGTTTCATCTTCTCATCTCACTTTCTAACTTGGAGTTAAGGTAAAATCCTTAAAACCTTGCATCATATTTGAGTTCTTGCCTCAAAAATGTAAAATCATTCATCCTATCATCTTCATATCCTCATATTGTTGATTTTTGTTGGTGAGAAGTGTCATAAGCACTTTGACAAGCACTTAGGGAGGCTTGGGTGCTTATGGTGCTTCTCACCATTTAATGATTGATGATTTGTGTTGATTTGGATCTTGACCCTTGCATTTCATGAAATAAAATGTTGTTTTATGGCATATTATTTTTCGCATACTTGTAGAAAAATAGGGTTTATGTTAGTTTTGTGCATTTCTTTGCCTAATCACATGAACCTTTACCAAAAATTGTAATCTAGCTCGTTTTCTCATATTATCTCACCTGCTTTCAAAAATAAATGGGTTCTTGATTATGTATTTGGGTCGCATATTGTGAATAAATAGGGTTTTTATATGTTTGCTTATCATTTTAAGTTGATGATAGGCAATATGACTCTCACTTGTGCCTAGTGCACCTTGCTTAAAGTGATGAGGATTGTTCTATATGATTCAACCCTTTTAGTTTAGGTGTTGTTTAAACTGATGATAGGCAAAGAGACTCTCACTTGTGCCTAGTGCACCTTGTTCTAAGTGATGAAGATTGCTCTAGGTGATTCAACCCTCCTTTTAGTGTATGAGATTGCTTATTCTTATGAATATAATTTAGGGTTCGTGTAGGTTTTGTAAAGGATAGGTTGTCCTAATCTTGATGCATCCTCACTTGCAATTGTGGTGTTGGTTCTTGGAGTTTGTGTAGGTTTTGGCAAGGGATGGACTAACTCTAGTCTTGATGCATTCTCACTTGTTAATGTAAGTAATTGCAAAGGATAGGCTAGCCCCCTAGTCTTGATGCACATGTGTTCTTATTCATTTATACTTGTTTTTGTGCTTGTTATGTGATTAAGTATTGAATTGGTGTTCACGATTTGCTTGCTTGTTTTGATGATCGCATTGACTTTGTAATCCGACTTCAAAATTCAAAACCTTTGTTACTCGTTAGTAACACCTCAAA
The DNA here is from genome assembly GCA_039519185.1 of Astragalus membranaceus. Classification (NCBI taxonomy): domain Eukaryota; kingdom Viridiplantae; phylum Streptophyta; class Magnoliopsida; order Fabales; family Fabaceae; genus Astragalus; species Astragalus membranaceus. Next base: position 42,528,279 of record CM076852.1, read on the forward strand.
ACCATGTCGCATTCAAATTATACTACAATTTGTTACTCGTTAGTAACATTTACAATTTCAAATCTTTTTCATAACCAAGAACACTTTCAAACATCAAGAAGCCATCTCACAAACCAAAAATCAATTCGATTGCGAAAACCCTTTTGATTACCTAAAGTAAGAACCAATTATCATTAATGATCACTCGCACCGTTGCCGTTTGGTTGTTAACGATAGTTTCATTTTCAAAGGAATTAGTAGTGTGACCACTCTAAACCGTTGTTGTTTGGTCTTCATGAACACTCCAACTTAAATAAAACCAATTGTCATCGATGATCATTCGCGCTGTTGCTGTTTGTTGTTAATGACGATTGCATTCTCAAAAGGGTTAGTAGCGCGGCCACTCTAAACCGTTGTTGTTTGGTCATCGCGAACACTCGAATCAAAAGCAAAACCGATTATCATTAATGATCACTCGCGCTGTAACGCCCAAATATTTAATTAAATTATTTAATTAAAAATTTAGGTATTAAATTATTTATTTTATTTATTTTAGTTAGTATAATTATATTAACGATGGATTGAGAGGTGTGTATTTGGATTTTAGGTGATGGCGTTAGTGATCGGGCTTAAGTTGGAGGAAGCCCGTGATCCAAGCCCGCTAGCTAGGTGCATAGGAGAAGCGCCTAGGCTAGGGATTAGTGGATATGCGAATTAGAGTGAGAGGAAAAGAAAAGGAAGCTTGCGAAATAGAGAGAGGAGAGGAGAGAAAGAAAAACGGAGCACAATGGAGAGGAGAAGGAGAGGAGGATTCGCAAATTTCAAGAAGGAGAAGGAAGCCGTGTTGCTGAGGTTCTGTTGGTGACTTGCTCAAGGGAAGTGGTGCTCTCCTAATATAAGGTAAGGGTGGGGTTCTTCCTTATAATGGGATTTTATGATGGGGTTTATGTGGGGGTAGATCCTATGATGCCTAGAGCTTGATTTTGATGTGTAATTTGGTGTTAGTCGAATTGTATATAGGTTGATTGAAAATACTTGCTCGTTGGTAATTGTTGTGACCCTAAACATTGGTGATTTGTTGTTGTTATAACTAAACGCATGTTAGGTGCTCGATAAAATGTTGTTCGATGTTGTAGTTCCCAAATTATGGTGATTGATATTGGTGATTAGATATTTAGGAGCTAAATTGGTGATGTGAGTTGCATAGGTGGTGTTTTGGTGAGTTTAGGTGTTGCTGTTTTTGGCGCCCAGTGCATGGGCGCCGTGTCTGGGTCTTGTTGCATTTCAGTGTGTCTGGGCGCCATGTTGTTGTTGGGTGTTGCGTGTCATGTTGCTGTTTTTGGCGCCCAGTGCATGGGCGCCGTGTCTGGTGGTGTGTGCGTGTGCCAGGATGTTGTTGCTGCTTTGTTGAGTCCTGGGCGCCATGGGCGCCTGTTTCCCGGGTGTGTTGCGCGCTGTCTTGGCACAGGGGGCGCCATGGGCGCTGTGTCTAGTTGTGTCCTATTGGTGTTGCGTTTTGTTCAAGGCCGTCTGGGCGCCAATTCCTGTGGTGTTGCCTGTTGTGTTGCTGCCTTGTTGCTAGGCACCCTGCTCCTGGGCGCCAAAGCCATCTGTGTTGCGTTGGTTGCCAGGCGCCCTACTCCTGGGCGCCATTTTCAGGATGTTGCTCAAATGTTCCCCGGTTTTGTTTTTGACATAACTTTTGACTCGGGTGTCCCATTTAGACGTTTCAAAATGTTTTGGAAAGCTTATTCAGAGGCATAACTGAATATTCTAATTTGAGGCAAAGTGACCCATTTTTCTGGAAAAGTTGTTTACCGTTGGTGTAGTCGTTAAATGATGATGTGTTAAGATAAAATTGTCGTGTCTCAAATACTTTGAAAGATTTTCGTTTGTCTCCGGTGTTGTGAAAAATCCTCGTGTCTCAAATGTTTTAGAAAATTGTCGCTGTCTTGGTGTATTGGTGCTGTTTTGGAAAATTGTTGTCTTCTTGGTGTCTTGGTGTTGTTTTGGAAGGTTGTTGTGTCCTCTAGGTGTATTGGTGTGGTTTGATGCTAGGTGTGAAGGCTCAAACCTTGGTGTTGTTGGAACTAGGTGTGAAGGTTCCAAGTCTTGGTGTTCCGTTGTGTCGGGTGGTTGGTGCCTTTTATTCTGGTGTCGTGAACGGGAGTAAAACCTTTTGGTGTAATCGGTAATCTTAGTGTCCCGGTGTCAATAACGATGTGTTGATGGTTTTGTCGACAATGCCCCAGTGGTTATTATTTTGATTGACGATGGTATTGATGATGAATAAAAGTTGCGGCCTTATAAGTGACGATGATGCCATAAAGGTTATTAGCGATGATGATATTAATGATGGTGGATGTTAGTGGCAACGATATGTGTGACGATAGCCTGACAGGTGATGTGCCTTTTATTGGCAAATTGGTAAGTGATGGGTCACTAAGTTGATTGTGATTGTATGTGACTGTCTCCGGTGCATATCATGGTGCTTCATACATCTCATGTGCATAAACAAGTGACGATGACGCCATAAAGGCTATTTAGTGACGATGACGCCATAAAGTCTATTTAGTGACGATGATGACAGGTACCACATGCATACGCCCGTTGTAGTGGGTTGCATCCCATACGTGTTCATGACATTGTGATGACTTGCAGTGATGACTGATTGTGGTGTTTATAATTGATGTATAATTATAATTGATGTGTGTTTACGATTTGGTGTGCGTAGTGAGGTGGTAGACATAGTTGACGTATTCTCGCATACTTCCTATCATTTTATGCTATTATATTGAAGATATCTCACCCCTTCTGTTTGAATGTTACCCCTATGCGGTAACGTGTAGGTAATCTCGAGTGAAGGCTTAGGTACCTTCGTTAGCTGAGTCGGGTCGTCTGCTCTGATACGTAGCACTCATGGGGAGGGAATAAACCTTAGTTCTTTTGATTATTTGACTGTTGTAGTTGACGTTTTTATGACTTTCCGCTGCGTAGATGTTGAGTTTTACTATGTTGATTGAATTGAGCGTTTTGAGCTCACCCCAGTGGTGATGTGCTATGTATCATATTATCATTGACGATGAACTATTTTATATTGATGCATGATGTGGTGTGGATTTATGTGTGACATCCCGTGTGGTGAAAAATGATTTATTAAAAAAAAAAGAGACTCTGATTTTTAGTAAACAAATTACTGGGTAGAAAAGGGGTGTTACACGCGCCGTTGCCGTTTGGTTGTTAATGATGATTTCATTTTCAAAAGAGTTAGTAGTGTGACCACTCTAAACCGTTGTTGCTTGGTCATCGCGAATCCTCATCCCTATTGCGAAAACTCACCTAAACAAGATAAAAAACAAAAACCTTTTTCAGGACAAACAAGAACTACGTAGCTTTGAATTCTCCATCGCACCGGGAGATACGTAGGAGCGAGCGGCTAACTCTCGTCAAGCCCCAAAAATAAAAATTTTCATTAAGTCTTCTCATTCCCTTTGAGGCAAATTTAAGTATTTTCCAAATCAACACTTAAAACCACACGTTTAATTAAAGGTTCCCTTTCGGTAGAAAGGAGGTGTGGGGTGCTAATACCTTCCCCATGCCTAACCGACCCCCGAACCCAAATCCTCCGGTTTTCCAAAAGGCCATCCGCTTTCCAAAAAGGTTTTTCTTCAATATTTTCCTTATAAAAAATATTGGTGGCGACTTCATTGTTTTAAAAAGTTGTAAACGAAGAAAAATCCCCTCAGGGACCTTTTCGGGTGCAACAACAGGTCCACGGGGGTCGCCGAGGTTCTCAGAGGCACCCTCACTGCCACCCCCGTTCTACCGGTGGAGCGCGCGGAGGTGCTTCGCATATTGCTGGAACTGGACCCTTTCAAAGATTTTTGTTGGTATCCAGTCCTAACAGCTGGCATTGGTGCTCAGGATAGGTATGACATGGTAATGCACTGGAGTCGTGTGCTTGTGGCCCTTGATTTGGTCGCTGGGGCCAGACTTTCTTCAAACACCAACCTCCTCACTGTCGAACCTTATCACCCAAACTTTGTAGCTCGGTAGTTTGGTGTAGCTCAACATGTGCCTATCCCCTACGACTCCATGGCTTTGGGGCGTCGCCGTGAAAACATCTTCCCTTCTGACCGCACTAGACTCATTGTAGATCAGAGTACACATTTCCTCTCTTTTCTTGGGGTGTCTATCGCAATAGAGTCGGAAAAACCAGCAGCCATATTTCCTGGTGGTGGCAGGTACGGGGACACATCTTTTCCTGCTCCAATATTGAATACCTTCAGAACTACTTGGGCTCTACCGAGGTGCTTCCTGTTCGACCTACCTCGTTGGCTACTCGAGTGAGTCCACCACCTCACTCGGTTGTCGATTCGGCGAATATGGCGACAGAAGCGAAAAAGAAGAAAAAGCAGCAACTAATTTTTGATCCTCCTTCACGTTCTTCCCCTCGTCTGAAATCCACTGGGCGACCCTCTGTTACCACCGGTAAGTCCCTGACCTTGGTTTATTTACTGGGCGAGCGTATTGGCTTATGCCTTTGTGCAGCTCAACCTCCTGCTCCAGTTCTTTTAGATGACGACGATGATGATGAAGATGATAATGTCCTTATGCTTTGCCGGTGGCTTGACTTTTTGTAGTGTCTCCATCAGTACTACCTGGTTTTGTAATTTTGATCTTCATAGGAATCAGTGGTCCATCAACAATAATCCTCCAAAGGGTGAAATCTATAGCCTGCACATGACATTTCATTCGACTACTCCAATAGTCATAGTTAGTTCCATCAAACAGGGGTGGCCTATTGAAGGACATCCCCTCTTTCATAAAAGAACCCATAATCACAGATAGATAAAGGATAAAATAGAATTGCGAGATGTAAAGCTCTATATGCAATTCCTAGCTCTTGATACCACTTGTTAGACAATAGTATAACCTTAGAGGGGGTGAATAAGGTTATGTGTAAATCTTGGATTCTTTTCGATTTTAAGATAATGCTAGTTTTAAATCAAATGCGGAAACTTAGATTTAAACTTTGTATGGTGCAAGCAGGCAGATTTAGGCACAAAGAGATATTATACTATTTTCAATATACACAATAAGATTATTTATAAGAAGTGTAGTGATATTGAATATAGTAGAAGGTAGATCAATTGCAGTGATATGGAAGATGATAGATAAGCACAAGATCAGAGTAATTTAGTTGTAAACAGATGAAAAGTATGATAAACAGATCTAAATAATATTCAATATAGCAATAAGCAAGGGTATAGATAATAAAGCAAAGTAAAGAGATAGGGATAGAGATACACCAGGAATTTAGTGAGGTTCGGGATAAAAGCCCTACGTCCTCGGCCTCAGGCTTTGCAACCCTTGGACTTGATGGAAACCACTATATTGAAGAATTGTTTACAAACAGGCAACTTTCAAATAGCAACTCTCAATTCCCCCGAACTGAGAACCCGAGCACACAGCTAAGGATTTCAACACCGCTTCAATCTCCTGATTGAACGACCCAAGAGCACCTCCCAGGATTTCAAAACCACTTCAATCTTCCCTGATTGAAAGACCCAAGATCACCTCCCAGGATTTCAAACCAACTCAATCTCCTGATTGAGAGACCCAAGAACGCTTCCGAGGATTTCAAAAAGACCCCACAAAAATAGATTACAATATAGAAGCTATGATCCAATCACCTCTGATAATATGACAATATAATAGCTGCGAGAGATGAGTAGATCTATAAAAATGATATGAAAGTGATAGCTCTATTTTTCTCTTTCTCAGGATCTAGAAATTCGTATGAGAAGAAGGGAGAATTTGTTGTGAAAATGTGGTGTCTAGAAGAGTGACTTGAAGCTGCCTATTTATAGGCTTAGGAAAGCGTAGAAATTTGAAAAAAACATTTATTGCAAAGATGAATCGATTGTTTGATGAAGTGTAACAAGTGTATAATTGATTCCTTGCCTTTGAAAAATCACATGAATCGATTCCAAGCTTTAGTTAAATGAGAGAGGAATCAATTCTTGGCTCTTTAAAACATCAAAGCATCGATTTCATGCTTTAGTTAAAATAGGATATAATCGATTTGTTTGAGCCTTTGGAAATAATAAAGAATGGATTCTTGGTCATCCTGAATAGGTGAAAATCGATTCTTCACTTAGTTAAAACAATGAGGAATCGATTCATGGCCTATGGAAGAGCTTGAAAATCGATTTCAAGGCATATGCAAAAAGAGGGAAATCGATTTTTAGCTTTGCCTTGAGTATATGTAGGAATCGATTTCAAGTTTTAAACATATGATTAAGAAATCGATTCTTGGCCTTTAGGATTGCTTGAAAATCGATTTCATGGCCTTTAGATAATACTATAAATCGATTCTTGCTTTCCACAAAATTGTTTTTAGGTTTTTGCCATGCATGCATAAAATATTTTCCAAAGCTTGCCATGCATGCATAACATATTTTCAAAACCCTAATTTTGTTGCATGATGCGAGTTTTCAAAAATCATCTCTCAGCTATTTAAACAGTCATAGACCTTAAGTGATAGGACCTTACACTGTGTCCTAAAGAAAGCGGAAAAACAATTAGGTCTTCATCTTCAAAGGTGGCTTCTTCTCCAAGCTGCTCCACTTTAATGCTTCTTGCTATTTGATTCCCGTCCTGTTCTTTATTCAGCTTGAACCTGTACTTTCATACAACTGCAACCATTAGTAGACAAGATGTAATTTGTTATCATACAAAACAAGGAGTGTTTGCCCTTGGTTCAACATTTCCTTCCTCCCGAAGGGGAAGAATCTGTGTTGTTGCCTGCTGGTCAGTTGCATAAGGTAATGAAGGAGGGAGTTCATCTGTTTGCCTTGGTAGCGTCATTTCCTGCTGAAAATCAGGCTATCATTGAAGGGTTACAGGTAGTGTGTGAGTTTCCTGAAGTGTTCCCTGATGAAATTCCGAGTGTTCCGCCAGAGAGGGAGGTTGAGTTTGCTCTTGATCTTGTACCTGGTACTAGGCCTGTGTCTATGGCACTGTACCAGATGTCAGCGTCTGAGTTGTCTGAATTGAAGAAGCAGCTAGAAGATCTACTTGAGAAGAAATTTGTAAGGCCAAGTGTGTCGCCATGGGGGGCTCCGGTGTTGTTGGTGAAAAGGAAGGATGGGAGTATGAGACTTTGGGTCGATTATAGGCAATTGAACAAGGTGACAATAAAGAACAGGTATCCGCTCCTGAGAATTGATGATTTGATGGACCAATTAGTGGGTACTAAAGTGTTTAGCAAGATTGATTTGAGGTCGGGTTATCACCAGATCAAGGTAAAAGGATGAAGACATTCCGAAGACAGCTTTCAGAACTAGATATGGGCACTATGAGTATTCTGTGATGCCGTTTGGTGTTACCAACGCGCCGGGAGTATTTATGGAGTACATGAACCGTACCTTCCATAGTTACTTGGATCGGTTTGTGGTGGTGTTTATTGACGACATTCTGGTGTATTCTAAGACGGGAGAGGAGCACGCAGAACATTTGAGGTTAGTGCTAGAAGTGTTGAAAGAAAAGAAATTGTCTGCGAAGTGTAACATCCCTAAATTTTAAAGACTCGTATTATGATGCCTAGGACCGATTAAATATTTGTGGGAATAATTGGTCGTGTCTCGGGGATTTATTGTAACACCCTGGTATTTTTATTTGTTAAAAACACCCAAGTGCACATTAAACATACATCAGAGATATTATTTCCTGTTCAGACACTGAATACCATTATAAATTTTTCGCTGAATAAAACAAAACAGTCTTATATACAAACAAGACCATAACCTGTCAGCAACTATGGTAGTCAGAGTCATACAAGAAAGCGGAATGAAAGATAACATAATACTAATGCCATAGTATTGTGATACACAGACAACAGAAGGGAAATAAACTTAAACGTAAAACTAAGTCATCATCCATCACTCGGGGCCACCTACTCGTGCCTCTGAGGTTTCTTCTGTCCCTGTTTATCTGTAAAACAACAACATTTAAACAGTGAGATACAATCTCAGTGAGTTCTACCGAGACCCCTACTAACTCTCTCGGTTCAATTAATAATCCTTTTTAAAACCAACACGACACCGACTGCAATAAAGTGCTAACCCCGGTGAACGTGAACAAACAAAGTGCGGCACCGACTGCAAATCCAGTGCTAATCCCGGTGTATCGCACAGTACGACACCGACTGCAAATCCAGTGCTAATCCCGGTGTACGTACAACAAACTCATGACATAACACCGACTGCAAATCCAGTGCTAATCCCGGTGAACCCCCTTACCAATAGTACATTCTCCTATTGGCACGGAGCCTAGGTTGGGGGAGCATGACTGCCCCGCCTAGTATGTCAAAACATGGGTCGTCACCCAACTCGATATACATATAAACATATATATCTACAGTACTATGAACCCACGGTCCATCAAATCAGACAATCCATGACACACTTTAATCCACAATTTTATAAAATCGAAGTTCACACTCGCACTCTAGTTGACCACTTTTTGACACAATTTTCAATATCAAAAACAGTTCATTTTGCCTTAAAACTAGAATATTCAGTTAGGCCTCTGAATAAGCTTTCCAACGCATCTTAGAACGCCTCAATCGGGTTCCGGAATCAAAAGATATCGCGAAAACAAAATCAGTGAAAAACAGTTGAAAATCTGCAAAACGTCGCGACGCGAATTGCTACCGTCGCGACGCGAAAAACGACAGAAACATTTTGCGTGACAAAACTGCATTTGGTCGCGACGCGATGCCCTGCGGGTCGCGACGCGATGGAGGTCTGTCTGATGCAGATTTTGCGATTTTCGCAAAATCCGCTATTCCGCTCAATTCCGATTTCAGTTCCGATCGAAAACAGATTTGACAACCAGCAAAACCAGTCCAACCAATACCATATAATCAATCAATCCAATCCAAAACGTAATTTAAACAGATTTCTATCCAAAACGCTATTTTTCGAATAACGGTTTTTGACTCAAAATTTATCGGAACCAATCAACGCACAAATTATACCAAAAGGGAATAAACCTAAACGTGAGTAAAACTCACCCTTGAAGCGAGAGCCGATATCGAACCGAATTTGCCGAGACGTCGAAATCACCGAATCGAACCCAAACAACACCGAACCGCTCCTAACTTCGTTCCGAGCTTCCAATCGCGTTCAATCCGCTCCTAGCTTCGATCCTAAGCATAACCCAATCACCAACACAACCTATTAATCCTTGATTTCAACAAATTCTCCCCACAAACCCTCAATTTTCGAAGTCAAATAGAAGGGGGAAAAATGGAAGGGAGGCTTACCAAAGTTATGGGTTTTGATGAGGGAGGAGAAATGATGAAGATGTTGAACTTTGGAGGGTTGGGCTTCACTCTCCTCTTCCTTTCTCTTCTTCTTTCCTCTTCTTCTTTCTCCTTTCCTTCTCTTCTTTTCTTTCTCTTTTCTTCTTCTGTTTCTTTTTCTCTTCTGCGCTTTCTTTCTTTTTTCCTTTCTTTCCTTTCTTTTTCTTTTAAACAACACACACACACATATTTATTTAATTAATAAATAAGTGGTGGCGTGGTCCAATTACCATATTGACCCAAACTCCTTATTTCGATTCCAAAACTTCCTTGGTCCGTATTATTCGGTCAATGACCCTGTGACAGCCAATAATTAATTTTTGCACTCAATAATTTTACCAATTAAGTACCAAATTAATTCAATTGGGTTTATATCCAAATAATTCGATTAATTATTTTGAGGATGTTACATTCTCCCCAACTTGAAAGAATTTTGTCCTCAAAATTAGACACAACATACCTCAAGAGAACAAATACGGATACCGAGTCCGCATATCGTCCTCCAACTCCCAAGTAGCTTCCTTGGCGGAAAAACCATCCCATACCACCTTGACAATGGGAATTGACTTTGTCCGTAGCGTCCTCTCGCCACGTTCCATGATGTAATTCGGATTAGGTTGGAAGGACAAGTCCGGTCGAAGATCAATCGTTTCAAAATCTAGCGGTTGACTTGGATCGGGAATGTACTTCCGCAGCTGAGACACATGGAATACATCATGCAAATTTGACAATGGAGGAGGCAAGGCGATGCGGTATGCAAGAGGCCCAACTCGCTCGATAATTTGGAAGGGTCCAATATACCGAGGACTGAGTTTCTTCACCCGTAATGCTCTACCTGTGCCAATTGTTGGTGATAATCTCAAAAACACATGATCACCTGACTCAAACTCTAACGGCCTTCTCCTTTTGTCGGCATAACTCTTTTGCCTACTTTGAGCGGCTTTCATTCTTTCCCTGACCTGGCGGATCTTTTCAGTAGTGTCTTGAATCACCTCGGGTCCTAACAATCGGTTCTCACCTACTTCCCACCAACACAATGGAGTCCTGCATTTCCTACCATACAAGGCTTCATAAGGTGCCATTCCGATACTGGAATGATAACTGTTGTTATATGAGAATTCCACCAATGGAAGATGATCCTCCCATTTCTTCCCGTTATCAAGTACCGAAGCTCTAAGCATATCCTCTAATGTCTGGATAGTTCTCTCGGTTTGACCATCTGTTTGTGGGTGATAAGCGGTACTAAGAAGTACTTTAGTCCCCATTGCTTCATTCATAGCTTTCCAAAATCGAGAAGTGAATTTCGGATCTCGATCCGACACTATACTGGTAGGAACCCCATGTAACCTTACTATGGTCTTCAAATACACCTCAGCTAACTTGGATACTTTACTGCTCGAACGAACTGGAATAAAATGAGCTGATTTAGTTAACCGATCCACAACTACCCAAATGGAGTCGTTACCGGCTTGAGACCTTGGCAACGCCATTACAAAATCCATAGAAATGTCTTCCCATTTCCACACTGGCACGTCTAGTGACCGTAGCAGACCAGCAGGCTTCTGATGTTCTATCTTAACTTTTTGACAAGTTAAGCATTGTGATACGAATTCAGCAATTTCTAACTTCATTCCCGGCCACCAATACATCTGTTTTAAATCTCTATACATCTTGGTGGATCCAGGATGTACAGAAAATAAACTCCGGTGTGCTTCCTCTAGCACTTGCTTTTTAATACTCTCATCGTCAGGCACATAGATCCTACCGTTGAAACAAATAACCCCATCACTATCCTCGGTAAAATCTGGCAACACTTTCTGTGATTGTAGTTTCACATCAACTTCCTATGCTAAGCGAATAGAATCCCTTATGGAACTAGAGATCCTCATGTGGCTCAACACCAACCGGTTCCTTTTTGGCTTTGAATCCACATTTAAGTCCCGGAAAGACTCCAACAATTCCATTTCATGCATCATTAATCCTGCTATATGAATGGATTTCCTACTTAGTGCATCGGCTACAACATTAGCTTTTCCCGGATGATACTTCAGTTCGAAGTCATAATCCTTCAGAAACTCCACCCATCTTCTCTGCCTGTTATTCAACTCCTTCTGGTCAAACAAATATTTCAAGCTTTTATGATCACTAAAGACTTCGAAACGAGACCCATACAGGTAATGTCTCCAAATCTTCAGTGCGTACACAATAGCTGCCAACTCCAAATCATGAGTCGGATAATTCTCTTCATGAGTCTTCAACTGTCTGGAGGCATAAGCTACAACTTGTTGGTTCTGCATGAGAACACACCCCAAACCCTTCCCAGAAGCATCGCAGTAAATTTGAAAATCCAAAGACGGATCTGGAAGAATTAGGATTGGAGCAGAAGTCAACCTAACCTTCAACTCTTGAAAACATTCCTCACAATCGGCATTCCATATAAACGGTTGGGCCTTACGAGTCAACCGAGTAAGTGGAAGAACCAATTGTGAAAAACCTTGGATAAACCTCCTGTAGTAACCAGCTAGACCTAAGAAACTTCTTATTTCGGTGACAGATGTTGGTCGTTCCCAGTTCAACACCGCTTCTACTTTACTGGGATCCACCGCAACTCCCGATTGGGAAATCACATGTCCCAAAAACTTCACTTCCGGCATCCAGAAGTCGCACTTCGACGGCTTGTCATACAATTTCTTTTCTCGGAGTACGTTCAGAACAATGCGGAGATGTTGAACATGGTCCTCAATGGTCTTAGAGTACACCAAAATATCATCAATAAAAACTACCACAAACTGATCAAGGTACGTGTGAAACACTCGGTTCATGTAATCCATGAATACCGCTGGAGCATTAGTCAAACCGAAGGGCATCACTACGAACTCGTAATGTCCATACCTCGTACGGAAAGCTGTCTTCGGAATATCTAAGGCTCGTACCTTTATTTGATGATAGCCCGACCTCAGATCAATTTTTGAAAATACCACAGCACCTCTAAGTTGGTCGAGCAAATCGTCTATCCTTGGCAAGGGATATTTATTCTTGATCGTCACTTTATTCAATTGTCGATAATCTATGCACAACCTCATGCTACCATCCTTCTTTTTGACTAGCAACACCGGAGCACCCCATGGAGAAGCACTCGGTCGGATAAACCTCTTTGATATTAATTCCTCAAGTTGAGACTTCAGTTCCTTCAACTCTAAAGGAGACATTCTATAAGGAGCAATAGAGATTGATCCTGTACCAGGAATCAATTCTATTGAGAATTCTACCTCTCGGTCAGGAGGTAAGGATGAAACTTCTTCTGGAAAGACATCTAGAAATTCATTTACCACTTGCACAGATGACAAATCTAAACCCGTTTCAGTAGATGCAGACAACATAATAAGGATAGCTTCCGCACCTTGGAATAATGACTGGCATGCTTCGGTGTAAGAGATCGTCACTTCAGAATCTGCCTGTGTCAATCCTACGGACTCGGAGGCGAAGCTAATAGTTCGATCGGCACAGTTGATTGTTACATGATTTTCAGCCATCCAATTCATACCCAGAACAATGTCCATGCTTCTCATAGGCAAGCAAATAAATTTCACAACAAACTGTCTGTCGCCTATGACAAGTAGGCAATTTTCACATAATGATTGGGTCTGGACACGACCCTTGGCAGCAGTTAAAATAGTTATCGGTTCGGATAGCTCAGACAATGCTAATCCCAACCGATCCACACATGCTTGTGAGATAAAACAGTGAGTTGCACCAGAATCATATAAAATATTGACTGAATTATTAAAAAGAGATCCCGTACCCCTCAGAAGATTATCAGAAGGAGTGATGGTTCGAGCATCTAATGTGTTGATTCGCCCCTGACCAGGAGCATTTGGTGCTCTTTGCGGATTCTTCTTTGTTGGGCACTTATTTGCATAGTGCCCCTCTTCATTGCAAACATAGCACCGATCGGGCCTTGGCGGACACTCTCCGCGGTGATGTCTTCCACAAAGTCTACAATTCCTGAATTGTGCAGAGTCAGACGATTGCACCTGCTTCCCTTTGTAATTACCTCCTTTCCCTGAGTCATGCCTGGGACCCATCTGAGAACTAGATGATCCAGTGTTCCTCTTGCTCTGATGGAATGCCTTTCTGCTTGCATACAACCTTGACAAATCACTTTCGGCGATATAAGCTTGTTGTACCATGGCTGCATAGTTGGTTCTCGGAAAAGAACTAAGACTTTGAGCAATATCCTCTCTCAACCCATATTTGTACCTGTCAGTTTTCCATTGGTCATTGGGGGCATATCCAGCTAAACCGAAGAATTGATACAACTCTTCAAATTTAGCCGTGTATTGGCCCACGGTCAAGCCTCCTTGTGTAAAAGCCAAAAACTCATTTTCCTTATCAAGCCTCATAGCCGTGGGGAAGAATTGTTCCAAAAATGATGTTCGGAAATTTTCCCAAGTCGGGGGAGTTCCCATTGTCTCCATCATGGCACTAGCATTTGTCCACCAGTTATTGGCCTCTCCCTTCAACATATGGGATGCCAACCTCAACTTATCTTCATCGGTCACTTGCATTGTTACAAAGATCTTTTCAATGTCATCCAGCCAATGTTGTGCTCTCATGACATCTGGCCCACCTCTAAACTCGGAGGGTTTCATTTTCAGGAACTCTGTGAAAATTCTCCTTGGGTTCACTTGTGGCTCTGGAGCTTGATGCTGCTGAGCATTCTGCTGTAGGATTTGTTGCTGCTGATGCATAAGCATCATGTCTTGCATCATTTTCTGCTGGTTCTCAATTACATTCTGCATCCACTCAAAATTTGGATCAACAGGAGGAGGAACGCCTCTACCTCTTCTGGCCATGATTCTGCGAAATATGCACAAAGTATTAAGTTGATCAAGCTCAATGTCTAATAGCATACTAAGAAAATCACAACTGGAAAAAGCAAAGACCCTATAAGCTAAGTCCGACTAGGTCGAACCGCTCTGATACCAACTGTAACACCCTGGTATTTTTATTTGTTAAAAACACCCAAGTGCACATTAAACATACATCAGAGATATTATTTCCTGTTCAGACACTGAATACCATTATAAATTTTTCGCTGAATAAAACAAAACAGTCTTATATACAAACAAGACCATAACCTGTCAGCAACTGTGGTAGTCAGAGTCATACAAGAAAGCGGAATGAAAGATAACATAATACTAATGCCATAGTATTGTGATACACAGACAACAGAAGGGAAATAAACTTAAACGTAAAACTAAGTCATCATCCATCACTCGGGGCCACCTACTCGTGCCTCTGAGGTTTCTTCTGTCCCTGTTTATCTGTAAAACAACAACATTTAAACAGTGAGATACAATCTCAGTGAGTTCTACCGAGACCCCTACTAACTCTCTCGGTTCAATTAATAATCCTTTTTAAAACCAACACGACACCGACTGCAATAAAGTGCTAACCCCGGTGAACGTGAACAAACAAAGTGCGGCACCGACTGCAAATCCAGTGCTAATCCCGGTGTATCGCACAGTACGACACCGACTGCAAATCCAGTGCTAATCCCGGTGTACGTACAACAAACTCATGACATAACACCGACTGCAAATCCAGTGCTAATCCCGGTGAACCCTGTAACACCCGTTTCTACCCCTTTCATTTATAACAATTATCAGAGTGCACAAATTATTTTTTCTTGAAACGGAATGCTACAATTACTTCAAAAACACGTCATTTGTTTAACTTAAATTAAAAACATTACGTGGCATCATGGGCGGCCATTACTCCAAAAATACAGTTACAACGTTAAAACAAAATCCAACAAGTCGTACAAGACAAAAATCACTATCTAATAAGACGCCCCCCAGGTGCTACGTATCAGAGCGACTCGAACTCAAGGGAATGAAGGTCAAAGCCTTCAAGTACGGTTACCTGTAAGGTAAAATCAACAAAAGGGGTGAGTCTCAAACCCCATAATAAGGTACATAAAGAGTAGTATATACAGATACAGGACTACATCAAAACACAGCAATAATCACTTTAATCACCAGTTCAGCACCAACTTAATATTCACCAAACGATCACCAAATAAATAATCACCAAGTAATCACCAAATAAAATAATCACCAAGTAATCACCAAATAAAATAATCACCAAGTAATCACCAAATAAACATTCACCAAGTATCACCAAAGAAATAATCACTAAAACATTCACCAACTGTATGTTTAATGTATGAGATGCAACCCAAAACTCCACTGGGCATATGCATGTGGATCCATTCACCAAAAATGAGCCTTGAGGGCATTCACCAAAAATTATAATAAGACCGAAGCCCGAGGCCGAAGCCTATTCACCAAAATCATGCATATGATTATGCGACACCATGACTATGCATCACACACCAGAATCACCAAATAAATAATGCCGTAGCATATTCACCAACATATAAAAAGAGGATTACAGACCCCATTCACCAATAATAAATATACACCATATATATATATATATATATATTTGCATACCACACTATTACACAACACATTATTTTCACCGTGACAACACCATTTAAAATTACAAAGAACAGCACCTTAGTCTCATGAAGAACACCAACATTTTATTAAAGAGGAACGGTAGCGATTTCCAAACCAAACAACAACTAGTACACAGTCACTTGGGACTTTCAGAAACGACCGGGGAAAAATATTAAATTTTGGTTTTGGCCTGGACAAACAGATAGACAATTAAATAAGCGTCGTAACGCACTTTGAAACACCTAAAACGGACACCCGAGTCAAAAGTTACGTTAAAAACAAATTTGGAAGAAATTAGGCAACACTGCTGGGAACTGGCGCCTTAGGCGCCCAGCGCCCAGGCAACGCGCACAACAGCGCCCTGCGCGCAACACAGCGCATCCGCGCGCACAACAGGCGCCCAGCGCCCAGGCGCGCGCCACACACACACACGCACGCAAGCAGGCGCCAGCGCCCAGCGCGCAACACAGCGCACGCACAACAGGCGCCCAGCGCCCAGGCGCGCGCCACACTTGCCCAGCACACACACACAGCGCCTTGGCGCCCAGCACAGGCACCTGGCGCCCAGCACACTGTCAAAACCAGATTTTTGTATAAATTCAGCCCAAACATCATTTCTTCTCAATTTTAAAACATCAAAATTATATTTCTCTTCCACCCTCTAAAATCCTCACTCACCCAAAAATCAATTTTATTTGAAATCACCAAAATCATATGGACAACCATCATTACCATCACCATGGCACCTATACACACACCCACACCAAAGCATCACTAACACACACACTAACTTGGCACTTGGCACACAAACATATCATAAGATGCACTTAGCATATGGCACACCAACACACACAAAATACACTTAGCCAATACACAATAATTTGGCACGGGGCGCCTAGCACAAGGGCGCCTACTTCCATGACCAAAATTCCGACAACTTCAATACTTGGCGCGGGGCACCCCACTCAAGGGCGCCTAATTCCATACCTAGACAACAATTTCCAGCAACACTAAAAATACTACAATGGCGCCTTATGCGCCTATAACACCCAAAACATCAATTTCACCAACAACAACACATGAGTACCAAATGCTCAATCATCACCAACTATTTCAAACACCACAAAATTACTCCAAACTCAATTAATTAAGCCCAACATTATCATTTATACATTTATTCGAGCACTTAGTACGCAATTCTAAATTCATCACTTATATGAACAATTCGCAAAGCATCAACAAGCCATATAGTGATCAATACATACATACAACTCATCAATATCAAAATCAATAAAAAAACGACATAGATCCTAACCCCTACATACATCCCATTATGATCCCTATTATAAGGCAAGACCCACCCTTACCTTAGTTTCACCGAAGATAGAGATCCCTCCACGAGCACACCGAGTAACCACAGCAACTGAGCTCCTCTCCTCCTCCTTGGGGTTTGCGCCTCTCTCTTCTCCTCTCCTCTCCCTTGCGCTATTTTTCTTCTCTTTTTCTTTCTCTCCTTTGCGTTTCTTTCTTTCTTTCTTCTCACGCTCTCTCCTTTCTCTTCTCTCAACTCACGCTTTCTTTTCTTTTTTCACAAATGAGGCACCACTTCACTAACCTAGCGCCTAGCAGCTCAAGTCTACGGGCTTGGGCTTGGCGCACTGGGCCAATCATAACACCTCCGAAGTACCAACATCACCCCCTTCAGATAAATAAAATAATATAATAATAACTAAAACCACCCAATATTATTATTATTATTATGATCATCCTCATTATTATTATTATTATTATTATTATTATTATTATTATTATTATTATTTCTATCACCAACTCCTATTTAATTTAATTAACTAAATACTAAATAACTATTTAATTAATTTCGGGGTGTTACAACTCTCCCCCACTTAGATTATTTTCGTCCTCGAAAATTCGCATCAACATCTCCCTAACTCACCGGCTGGCTACGACAATTGACATCCTCACGGTTATGCTCTAACTAGTCCGTACCCACGATTACAATTAATTCACCCAACAACAAACAACAAAACTCGCAACAAGGTCTCTGTCGAAGATCGACAAGGGACACAAAGAACACACCAGGCAACATAAGACCAATCAGAGAAAAACAACACAAGACTTAAGCATTCACAACATTCAGCAGTATTAAAACAGTGAGCGGCATCGGCATCGACAATAGATTTAGCGGAAAACTCTAACGAAACACATACCTCCGAAATGATCATCATTCTTCAGAAGACTCAGCGCCCACCAAGGCAAACACCCTCCCACTAGACTTCTCTTTCTTCGGCTTGGAACACTTAGTACTAATGTGTCCCATCTCCCCACAGTTGTAGCAAACAACGTCTCTCTTCTCGCACTTAGCAGCTACGTGGCCTTCCTTGCCACACTTGAAACACTTGAAGGTCATACAATCGGGACTCTTATGTCCCGGCTTTCCACACTTGTGACATACAATGCCCGCAGTAGCGTCTCCCCCACTTGGCTTCCTGCCCGAACTCTCCTCTCCCTTTCCCTTACCACCTGAAACATCATAGGGCTTCCCCCTAAACTGAGAATTTCTCTTCTCCTTCACAGCCTTGTAAGCAGCAGAACTGTCTTCCTCATAGATCCTACACTTATCAACCAATCTAGCGAAAACCCGAACCTCTTGATATCCAATTGCTTTCTTTATGTCAGGACGTAGACCACTCTCGAACTTGACACATTTTGAAAATTCAGAATTGGCGTCGTTAGCATAATAAGGACAAAATTGAGCCAGCTCCTCAAACTTGGCGGCATAATCAGCCACAGTCTTGTCTCCCTGCTTCAGCTCTAAAAACTCCACTTCTTTCTTGGCTCGCACATCCTCAGGGTAATACTTCCTCTTGAACTCTCTTGTGAAAACCTCCCATGTCACTTCCTCACCAGCATTTTCCAATCTTCGCAGCATTCCCAACCACCAGTCGTCAGCTTCCTCTGCTAGCATATGAGTCCCAAACTTCACTTTCTGAGCCGGAGTACACTCCATGACACGAAAGACCCGCTCTATCTCCTTCAGCCATGACAACGCTCCATCCGGGTTGTACCGACCCTTAAAGGTGGGTGGGTTCTCTCTCTGGAATGTAGCCAAATTGCGCGTCCCGTCATTAACAACACCAAGTATATTACCCATCGCCCCGGCTATAGCCTGCAAGGCAGCAGCAAGTGCAGCATCGTCCCGTCTGGCCATTCTAGCACTGCAACAGAAAACAGAATTCAGAAACGAGTAACAACTCAATGTTACTCAACACGACGACTCAACTACCGGCCGGACAGACCGAACTTGGCTCTGATACCAACTTGTAACACCCGTTTCTACCCCTTTCATTTATAACAATTATCAGAGTGCACAAATTATTTTTTCTTGAAACGGAATGCTACAATTACTTCAAAAACACGTCATTTGTTTAACTTAAATTAAAAACATTACGTGGCATCATGGGCGGCCATTACTCCAAAAATACAGTTACAACGTTAAAACAAAATCCAACAAGTCGTACAAGACAAAAATCACTATCTAATAAGACGCCCCCCAGGTGCTACGTATCAGAGCGACTCGAACTCAAGGGAATGAAGGTCAAAGCCTTCAAGTACGGTTACCTGTAAGGTAAAATCAACAAAAGGGGTGAGTCTCAAACCCCATAATAAGGTACATAAAGAGTAGTATATACAGATACAGGACTACATCAAAACACAGCAATAATCACTTTAATCACCAGTTCAGCACCAACTTAATATTCACCAAACGATCACCAAATAAATAATCACCAAGTAATCACCAAATAAAATAATCACCAAGTAATCACCAAATAAAATAATCACCAAGTAATCACCAAATAAACATTCACGAAGTATCACCAAAGAAATAATCACTAAAACATTCACCAACTGTATGTTTAATGTATGAGATGCAACCCAAAACTCCACTGGGCATATGCATGTGGATCCATTCACCAAAAATGAGCCTTGAGGGCATTCACCAAAAATTATAATAAGACCGAAGCCCGAGGCCGAAGCCTATTCACCAAAATCATGCATATGATTATGCGACACCATGACTATGCATCACACACCAGAATCACCAAATAAATAATGCCGTAGCATATTCACCAACATATAAAAAGAGGATTACAGACCCCATTCACCAATAATAAATATACACCATATATATATATATATTTGCATACCACACTATTACACAACACATTATTTTCACCGTGACAACACCATTTAAAATTACAAAGAACAGCACCTTAGTCTCATGAAGAACACCAACATTTTATTAAAGAGGAACGGTAGCGATTTCCAAACCAAACAACAACTAGTACACAGTCACTTGGGACTTTCAGAAACGACCGGGGAAAAATATTAAATTTTGGTTTTGGCCTGGACAAACAGATAGACAATTAAATAAGCGTCGTAACGCACTTTGAAACACCTAAAACGGACACCCGAGTCAAAAGTTACGTTAAAAACAAATTTGGAAGAAATAAGGCAACACTGCTGGGAACTGGCGCCTTAGGCGCCCAGCGCCCAGGCAACGCGCACAACAGCGCCCTGCGCGCAACACAGCGCATCCGCGCGCACAACAGGCGCCCAGCGCCCAGGCGCGCGCCACACACACACACGCACGCAAGCAGGCGCCAGCGCCCAGCGCGCAACACAGCGCACGCACAACAGGCGCCCAGCGCCCAGGCGCGCGCCACACTTGCCCAGCACACACACACAGCGCCTTGGCGCCCAGCACAGGCACCTGGCGCCCAGCACAGGCACCTGGCGCCCAGCACACTGTCAAAACCAGATTTTTCTATAAATTCAGCCCAAACATCATTTCTTCTCAATTTTAAAACCTCAAAATTATATTTCTCTTCCACCCTCTAAAATCCTCACTCACCCAAAAATCAATTTTATTTGAAATCACCAAAATCATATGGACAACCATCATTACCATCACCATGGCACCTATACACACACCCACACCAAAGCATCACTAACACACACACTAACTTGGCACTTGGCACACAAACATATCATAAGATGCACTTAGCATATGGCACACCAACACACACAAAATACACTTAGCCAATACACAATAATTTGGCACGGGGCGCCTAGCACAAGGGCGCCTACTTCCATGACCAAAATTCCGACAACATCAATACTTGGCGCGGGGCACCCCACTCAAGGGCGCCTAATTCCATACCTAGACAACAATTTCCAGCAACACTAAAAATACTACAATGGCGCCTTATGCGCCTATAACACCCAAAACATCAATTTCACCAACAACAACACATGAGTACCAAATGCTCAATCATCACCAACTATTTCAAACACCACAAAATTACTCCAAACTCAATTAATTAAGCCCAACATTATCATTTATACATTTATTCGAGCACTTAGTACGCAATTCTAAATTCATCACTTATATGAACAATTCGCAAAGCATCAACAAGCCATATAGTGATCAATACATACATACAACTCATCAATATCAAAATCAATACAAAAACGACATAGATCCTAACCCCTACATACATCCCATTATGATCCCTATTATAAGGCAAGACCCACCCTTACCTTAGTTTCACCGAAGATAGAGATCCCTCCACGAGCACACCGAGTAACCACAGCAACTGAGCTCCTCTCCTCCTCCTTGGGGTTTGCGCCTCTCTCTTCTCCTCTCCTCTCCCTTGCGCTATTTTTCTTCTCTTTTTCTTTCTCTCCTTTGCGTTTCTTTCTTTCTTTCTTCTCACGCTCTCTCCTTTCTCTTCTCTCAACTCACGCTTTCTTTTCTTTTTTCACAAATGAGGCACCACTTCACTAACCTAGCGCCTAGCAGCTCAAGTCTACGGGCTTGGGCTTGGCGCACTGGGCCAATCATAACACCTCCGAAGTACCAACACCACCCCCTTCAGATAAATAAAATAATATAATAATAACTAAAACCACCCAATATTATTATTATTATTATGATCATCCTCATTATTATTATTATTATTATTATTATTATTATTTCTATCACCAACTCCTATTTAATTTAATTAACTAAATACTAAATAACTATTTAATTAATTTCGGGGTGTTACAAACCCCCTTACCAATAGTACATTCTCCTATTGGCACGGAGCCTAGGTTGGGGGAGCATGACTGCCCCGCCTAGTATGTCAAAACATGGGTCGTCACCCAACTCGATATACATATAAACATATATATCTACAGTACTATGAACCCACGGTCCATCAAATCAGACAATCCATGACACACTTTAATCCACAATTTTATAAAATCGAAGTTCACACTCGCACTCTAGTTGACCACATTTTGACACAATTTTCAATATCAAAAACAGTTCATTTTGCCTTAAAACTAGAATATTCAGTTAGGCCTCTGAATAAGCTTTCCAACGCATCTTAGAACGCCTCAATCGGGTTCCGGAATCAAAAGATATCGCGAAAACAAAATCAGTGAAAAACAGTTGAAAATCTGCAAAACGTCGCGACGCGAATTGCTACCGTCGCGACGCGAAAAACGACATAAACATTTTGCGTGACAAAACTGCATTTGGTCGCGACGCGATGCCCTGCGGGTCGCGACGCGATGGAGGTCTGTCTGATGCAGATTTTGCGATTTTCGCGAAATCCGCTATTCCGCTCAATTCCGATTTCAGTTCCGATCGAAAACAGATTTGACAACCAGCAAAACCAGTCCAACCAATACCATATAATCAATCAATCCAATCCAAAACGTAATTTAAACAGATTTCTATCCAAAACGCTATTTTTCGAATAACGGTTTTTGACTCAAAATTTATCGGAACCGATCAACGCACAAATTATACCAAAACGGAATAAACCTAAACGTGAGTAAAACTCACCCTTGAAGCGAGAGCCGATATCGAACCGAATTTGCCGAGACGTCGAAATCACCGAATCGAACCCAAACAACACCGAACCGCTCCTAACTTCGTTCCGAGCTTCCAATCGCGTTCAATCCGCTCCTAGCTTCGATCCTAAGCATAACCCAATCACCAACACAACCTATTAATCCTTGATTTCAACAAATTCTCCCCACAAACCCTCAATTTTCGAAGTCAAATAGAAGGGGGAAAAATGGAAGGGAGGCTTACCAAAGTTATGGGTTTTGATGAGGGAGGAGAAATGATGAAGATGTTGAACTTTGGAGGGTTGGGCTTCACTCTCCTCTTCCTTTCTCTTCTTCTTTCCTCTTCTTCTTTCTCCTTTCCTTCTCTTCTTTTCTTTCTCTTTTCTTCTTCTGTTTCTTTTTCTCTTCTGCGCTTTCTTTCTTTTTTCCTTTCTTTCCTTTCTTTTTCTTTTAAACAACACACACACATATTTATTTAATTAATAAATAAGTGGTGGCGTGGTCCAATTACCATATTGACCCAAATTCCTTATTTCGATTCCAAAACTTCCTTGGTCCGTATTATTCGGTCAACGACCCTGTGACAGCCAATAATTAATTTTTGCACTCAATAATTTTACCAATTAAGTACCAAATTAATTCAATTGGGTTTATATCCAAATAATTCGATTAATTATTTTGAGGATGTTACATTTATAATCGAGGAAAAAGTCCAAATAAACCCTATTCATTAATTAATTATGGCTTAGTCATGATTAATTGAAGTATTTAAGCTGAAGGGCAAAATGGTAATTTTGCACCCCTCATATAAATACTTCTACTTTGAAGCCACTCAGCCACACCACCTCATTCATTCCATTCTGAAATTTCAGAAAAAGAAAGGAGTTGAGAAAGGAGGAAGAGAGGGCGCAAGTGGAGGAGAAGAAGAGAGGAAGCTTAGAAATCCTTGTTGCATGTAACTTGTTTTTCTTCCATCCCACTCCATTTCCAATTCTGAATTCAATGAACCTAGTTTTGAGGTCTGATTCTTCCCCTACCTCTTGTTCCATTTTCGAAGCTTGAAGCTTCAATGGTGATGTCAATGGAGTTTTGAGCTGCCACTCCTTTTGCATGTTCAGTGGGACTGTCAAAAGTGAAGTCTTGTTCCTGTGTTAGAGTTTGGAGGGAGTCCAAATCACTTAGAGTTGCTGCTCCAAGCTATTCAGTCAAGCTAGTTACTGTTCCAGCGTTGTTGGTGATTGTTCGTGCGTCCTAGTGTTCGGCCGTTTCACGTTTCGATCGTGGCTCCTAGCGAATTCGACATCACGGTGAGTTCTACTCACGATAGGGCATTTTGATATTCTGAACTTGTTTTCGATATGGAATCCCTTGGTTACATTTTCTGTTTTCAAAGGTCCTAGAACCGAAAAGCGATTTTCGAGTCAAAACGGCGTTTACGGTTTATTGAGAATTTTAATGAATCATTGAAATGAAACTCTTTATATATATTCTGGAATAGTTGGAAATTTTATGGATTTCAGGTGATCGAAATTAGGAATCGAATTGGATGAGAACGGAGACCAAAAATGGGAAAAGTGTGAAATTCTGGTAACAGACACAGGTCGCACGGACCGTGCGCCCCTGGGCACGGGTCGTGCGCCTGCTTCGGGTTGGAAGTATTGGATACAGAACGGGACGCACGGGTCGTGCGCCCCTGGGCACGGATCGTGCGTTTCCTTCTGGTAGATGGGTCCTGAGTAGTGCACCACGCACGGGTCGTGCGCCCCTGGGCACGGGTCGTGCGTGTGGTTCTGTTACCGGCTTCCGTTTTCTCGTTTTGTTGCTCCGTTTGATCCCGAATCTTTTCTAATTTCTTTCTCAACCATTCAAAAAGGGATTGCCTCACTGAAAACCTTATTTCGAACTTGTTCAACTCATGATTTTGAAAAGAAGTTGAAAGGTAGATTGATCGAAAAACCGAAACCCTAGTATACGTGTGGGTACACCGTCTGATGGATAGAATGAATATATATATTTATATATATGTCAACTGTATATGATTATAATGCCGGATGTTTATAGATTCATCAAAATGGGTTATAAGTCAATAATACATTACAATATGATTATAATGCCGGATGTTTATTGTGAACACCCAATTTTAACCGGTGCATTTTTTTAATTATTATTTACCTTTTTCTTTTACGAAAAATAATAAAATAAATCCCTTTGGAAAATATTTGGGTTGCACGTGTATTCATTGTGTCGGTGTTTTTAGCTTTCTCGTTTTTTTTTTTCTCATGTATAATAAAATAAATCCCTTCGAATAAATATTTGGTTTGTGCGCGTATTCGTCCCGTCGTTGTTTTAGCGTTTCATAGTGACATGTTTTGTCGCGTTTCATTTTAGTTCCCTTTGGTTAGTAATTATAATGGTAATAATAAAACTGGAGGTGTGTGAAAAAAAAATTATTTATAAAATGTCTAGTTACACTTGGCCCAAACATATGCCAAAATTACAAAAAAAAAAGAAAACAGGCCTCAAATGGGCCCAAAAAAATTACTGCACCTAACTCACAAAAAAAAAGGGGGAGGGGACTTGGCCCAAAAATGCCAACAACTGCCATACGGCTGCTTGTACTGCCGCCTCCAACCTTAACCTAATCTTGGTGAGCCCTGAGTCAGCTACTAGCTGTCCAGAGACAAGGCCATTAATCAGTAATAATCAGTAATCAAAAACATTAATTTTCGGATTCCTGAAATCACTATAAAATGCTAATCCGAAATTGAAGTGGGGGAGGAGTCGACAAGAATTTTCAGCCAGAAATCCATATACAGTACACAAAAAAAATTCTCACAGTGGAAAGTGCAACTTTTCTGAAGGAGCTTAGTTGCTGTGTTTGGCACCCAAAAAAAAGTCAAGCTATAAGCAGTAGCAGACAGCAGGGAATTTATCAGAAGCTCGGTAAAAGGTTGGTGCATATATTTTCGTTTTTTAGTTTTATTGGTATGTAAATAGGTTTTCTCTAATATGTAATTGAAATCAGTAAGGCCCATAATCAAACATGATCATGTTTAGGTTTATATTCTGAATCAAGATTAGGAAGAATTAGTGTAGGGTTCCAGAATCCGTTTTTACTTAAAACAAACAAAATTAGTTTGTTTTTTTTAAAAAAACAATCAAACAAGGAAAAAGGCAACAATGAAAGATTAATTAGTTTTCAGCATGAAATGGGACATAAAAAAAAAATGGACGGATTCAGATAAAAAATGAAGTAAGGTTAAAAAAAAATTAGGAGAGCATGAGAGGTTAGAAACAGATCTATTTTATGCAAGAACAAAAAGAAACCAAAATCAAAAAAAAAAATAGAAACAGAAGAGAAGATGATAGAAGGAGATAAAAAAAAGGGGTTATAAGAGAGAGGTGTAGAATCGGACCTGCCATAAATTCCGACCACCGTAGGTGGTGGTCGGCGCCACAACAACCACCGTGCCCCCGTCACTGTCGCGTTCCCGAAGCCTCCGCTGGAAACGCACTTCGGCGTTCGCGTTTCAGCTCCGGTGCCGTCACGTCGCCGTCGATGGTGATGGTGCTGTAACCACCGCCGTCCTTCCCCACGAACACCGCCGTCATCACGCCGAGAGCGCTGTCGGAGCCGCCGCGAGCCACCCCACCCTCTTCTCCCCCTGTTCGCATCTTCTCTCTCTCCCTCCACGATCTTCTTTTCTCTCTCTCTCCATGGCTGGAATTATGCTTCCTCTCTCTCTGTTAGAGCATAGTGCGGCGCTGTGAGGTTTTGGAAAAGGAATGAATTAATTTTTTTAGGTTTTCTATAAGGTTGTCCTACAAGGGTCTGTGGGCCACTTTTTTTTTCTAATTTGTTCTCTTTAAACAATTTGTTACTCCCCACCCCCATATGTTTGTTTACGCCAGCTTCTTTTTTCGGAATTCCCCCTTCAAGAAAAAAAAAGAAGTGTGGGTTGATGTTGCACTCCCCCCCCCCCCTTTTAAAATACAACACCCTTCTATGTTAACCGCACTCCATTTTACTATCGTACCCTCTCTTTGCGTTTTTCTTAATTTCTTTTACAAAAAAACCAATAAAAAAGAATAGATAAATATTTCATTTAAAAAAAAATTAAATAAATAGGGGACTAAGTCGACTGTACAGTCGGGTTAGTCTGCTTTTTAGGTCACTAATGAACCATTACGGATCATGTCCTAGAATCCCTATTTAAAACAAGCAAATTTCTAAAAAAAATACAAACACATTTCTTCCCACGAATCAAAGTTTTTTTTTTAAAATAGGGGATTAAGTCGGCCGTACGGCCGGGTTAATCAGCGCTTTAGGATGAATGAACCGTACGGATCAAGAGTCCTAAAATCCCTATTCAAATAAAATCAAACCAATACGCATCAAATCATTTTCCAAAACTCCAAAAACTCCATTTTTACAAAAGTAGGGGACTAAGTCGACTGTACAGACGGGTTAGTCAGTGTTCTAGGATAGATGAGCTGTACAGCTCAATAATCCTAAAACCCCTATATTAAAAAATACCAACCAACAAAATTTTTCCGGGAGAACTACGTGACTTTTGAGTTCCTCATTGCACCAGAGGATACGTAGGAGCGGGGCTTCCCCGTCAAGTCAAAATTAAACTTTTCTAAATTAGCCCTTATTATTCTCTACTATTTTATTTTTGGGTAAAACAAATAAATTCGTAATTTATATTTGCACAATCAGATTTAGGGTAACTGTCTTAGGACGGATGTACTAGGGGTGTAGTGGAATTAAGTTTTCGCCCTTCCCTATGCATAACCGACTCCCGAATCCAACCTAGTTTACGCAGACCATTAATTTTAAGGTAGGTTTTTCTCAATTTTCCCTATTTAATAAATTGGGTGGCGACTCCCTGAAATATCGATTTTTGGGCCGTCTACGTCGGGATCCCGGTCACGACAGATGGCGACTCCACTTGGGACAGAGTGAGAGTCAAGCCTTTTATAATTTGAATGTGCAAGATATATTTGAGTAATATTTTTATTTACCCTTTACTGAATTATTGAATTATTGTATGTAGTGTTTTACGTTTTGCTTAAATATGAACCCTAGGGTAGAAGACCACTTTTCTGTATGTATGTTTGTTTGTTTTGCAACTTGGGGAGTATTATTGATATTTTGCTCCTTCACACACTCCACTATCACGCTTTTGCACACACGTGAGAATAGTCCTGTACCCGGACTGGAGAATAACCTAAGTTAGAACGAGACTGCGTAGTGATGGCCTACTGGATGTGCGTCCTGTTGGGTGGTCACGAAAGTCTCACCTAGAGTTTGGTCCCTCTTGAGAATGCTGGCACTCCTAATAGCTTGCCTATTGTTGTTGATCAGTGTTCTTAATTGGGGTCGTTGGCTCTAGGAACCTTATATAGGACTCTTTAGAGCTACCTTTTGAAAGGTTCACTCAATAGACGAACCCTAGACCAATTCTCTAAGGAACCCTCGTAGGACACAAAGGAGCCCCATACCCTTGCATTCAAACAAACACAGATACATTTTTCCGGTCTTCCTAAAAAAAAATTTTTACATTATTTTGGCAAAATTATTTTCAGCATACCTCATGCATTTTTTACTTATTCCTGTTCTTTTTTTTTTCGCATGACATAAATTTCTCTTTTTTACATCAACTTTTCATGATCGCCAGGAAATTGTAAGGTTTTCTTTCTGACAAGATGGATCAAACGTTAAGACAAACGAGACATTTGAAAATCAAGCAACCGAACCTAAGCACTCTGCGAGACCTAAGCAATAAAATGGCGCCATGGCTTCGTGACTCCTTCACCGCCAAGTATGGAAATCTTTTAAGTCTTATGAATATCAAGGTACAAGCGGAAGCTCTCACTGCATTGGGCCAGTATTATGATCCACCGTTACGGTGTTTCACCTTTCAAGACTATCAGCTGGCCCCGACCTTAGAAGAGTTCGAAAATATACTATGCTTCCCTCCAGCAAACAAAAAGCCATACCAATATGTGGAAAATTATCCTATAGCTGAAAAACTGTCTGAAATATTAAAAGTTCCAACATCAGACTTGGCCAAAAAGGTAATTGTAAAGAAGGGGGTAGAAGGTTTGACAAGGCGGTACTTGGAAGAAAAAGCCTCGTTCTGGGCTGGTAAAGAAAACTTGGCTACATTCATGGACGTCTTCGCTCTCATCATCTATGGGGTCGTTCTATTCCCCAATGACGACGGCTATATTGATTACACTGCAATGGACGTTTTCTTAGCATTCAAACTCCGAGGACAAAATCCCGCCTCAGTTGTTCTTGCTGACGTGTATTACACTATTCACGAACGTCACAAAAAACGATCAGGTTTGATCCTGTGCTGTTTGCCTGTATTATATCGCTGGTTCACTTCTCACATCTTCAAACGAAATCATCATATAGAAGTCAGGGGCAAGACAGAATGGGCCCAATACATCGCCGGCCTCAAAGGGAGTGACATTTCTTGGTATTCTCGGGACCAAAATATAGAAGAAATCGTCTATCAGTGTGGTGATTTCCCAAATGTCCCCCTCCTAGGGACTAAAGGCTGCATTAACTACAATCCCGCCATTGCTTTGAGGCAGTTGGGTTATCCTATGATGAATCCACCCCCGGAAGAATCTTTACTCTCATTTGTGCTAGAGAAGAGGGGTTCGGAAGATCTTGATATGCTAAGAAAGATTAGTAGGGCCTGGGGCAAAATATCCAGAAAAGGTCGTGAACTAGGGCCCAGAGGCATTGATGCCAAAGAAAGCTACAATCAGTGGGTCAAATCTAGAGCCCAAGAAGTTGGACTACCATTCCGTCTAGCAGCTCCGGTCGCCCCCGAGGTTCCTCCGTCTATCTCTATACTCGATGAAGATTTAGAGAGACTCCAGGTCGCCTTGTCCAAAGCAGAACAAGAAAAGGCAGAATTGCAAGCTAAACTAGAGAAAGTGCTCCAAGAGAATGCTGATTTGCAATGAGAAAGTGCCATGAAAAGAAAACGCCTGGCTGAATGTGATGAAAGGGAACAGGCTGGGAAAGAAAAAATGCGTCGGATACAAGAAGGACTTGCAGGTGCAAATGAAGAACTCAAGGTGCGCAACCGAGAAAGGGACAGGGCCGTAAACAATGCTCATGTGTGGGAAAAGCATTTGACCAAAGCCGCAGCAATTGAGAAAGCATTACGAAACCAACTTGATAGTATGAAAACTCAATTAGAAGGAAGGGCCGCTGAATGTGAGGGTCGGCTGGTAGTGGAAAGGAAAGCCAGAGAGGTGATACAGAAGAAACTTGAGGAGTATCAGGAAGCCCTGCAAGAAGAGTGCAAAAAAGCAATTGACTTAAAGGCTTTTTCTGAATATCAAGACCAGATCTACAATGACCTTAACAATGAGCATGTGGTTCTAAAGGAACATTATGTGAAACTAAATGATGATTACGAGTATTGGAGGAAGAGATTCTCCCAACTAGCGGGGCTAGCCAATGAAGCTGTCAGAGAGGTTCCCAAAAGCCTAATAGCAGCAGACATTGCCAGGGACGGAAGCACACCAGTCGAGATCGCTCGATTTATTGATTTCTGCAAATACCTTGTACAAGTGTTCAAGATCAAAGGACGTTATCCTGATGATGAGGATAAGAATGTAGTCCGCTAGTTTGCTTGATTTTCAAATGTAGTACCTTTTTTATTAATGAAGAACTCATTTGTTTCGGTTAATATTTGATCCCATCTCATTTCGAATTAAATCTTACAATTCCCCGGCACGATAAATAAAAGCTATGCATTCACATTTCATCCACGTTCATTCATTCATGTACTTACGGAAAAGTTGTTGACAGATTTAAAGAATTTAGCAACCATTGCTCGGACTAATAAAGAAAAGGCCAATCAAACTCGAGTGTACTTCACCAGATCTAGAGCAAAAATGGCTGAGCAGGAGGAACAACATGGAAGAAATTTGACCCCAGAAGTGGACGAAGTTAGAGAAAGAATGGGAGAAATGGCCGCGACCCAGACACGGATGGAAGAGACCCTACAGGCAGTAAGGGAGACTATTGCTCTGTTGAAAACAAGGGTAATAGGAGCAATTGGAGGTGAGGGCGGAAGATTCCCGAACCAAGGTGAGGGTCCACATAACATAGCGCTCGACATACCCGTCAGGATGGGCTATGAAGCTATGGGACCTACTGGGCCTGAAAACCCATATCTTGGGGACAGAGGTGGGGGACTATTCCACGCCGAAGATGGGGAAGCTGAAAGGCATGCAACGATGCTGCAGGGCAGGGCCAGACAATCATGGATGGACAAAATGGAGGAGAAGATCAAGGCTCTCCAGGGGTCTGGTTCTTTCGGGTCCCTGGGGGTAAATGAACTCTGCCCTATTACAGATGTGGCGATCCCCCGGGACTTTAAAGTACCAGATTTCACGAAGTATGACGGGAGCACCAATCCCCTTTTGCATCTGCGGACCTATTGCACCAAAATGTCGATATGGTCCAAGGATGAGAAGTTCCTCATCAGTTTTTCCACGAGAGTCTTACCGGCCCGGCACTAGAATGGTACATCCAGATGGATCACTCCAAAATCGATTGTTGGAAGGACCTTGCTGACCTCTTCATGTCACAGTACAGGTTCAACATGGATATGGCTCCAACACGTGAGCAGCTGGGGATATTGCAGAAGAAGAACGATGAGACATTCAAACAGTATGCTCAAAGGTGGAGGACCCTTGCTGCACAGGTTCAGCCACCGCTCACTGTCTCGGAAATGTGCTCATATTTTTTGGGAACCTTAGGGTCCCCCTATGTGGCGGCAATGGCTGGAGCTGCATATAGGGATTTTGCTGATCTAATAGCTGCAGGAGAGAGAATTGAGATGTTAACGAGAGCTGGAAAGCTCCCCGTAGAGCAGTCAGATGGAGGGCAATCGAAAAGGAATTTCCCCCAGAAGAAGAAAGAGTCTGAGATCAGTTTCGTACGAGCCTCACCTCACATCACCCCCCAACAGCCACAATACCACCAACCACGCCCGAATACACCTTACACAATGAACCCAAATACAAACCCCTCACCCATACAAACACTTCCCGTAAACAGCATCCCAGGAACCTACGCACAGCCACGGCCAAACTACCAGCAGACCCGTCCAAATTTCCGCCAAACACAAGCCAACTTCCCACCATTCCCTAAACTCTCCATTACCAACACCGAACTGTTCCGACGATTGGCAGACGCCCGCTTGATTGCAGGAGTCCCCGTGAAAGATTGGGAGCCCCCATTCCCAGCATGGTATAATCCAAACTTAACTTGTAAGTACCACATGGGAGCCGCAGGACATTCCATCGAGGATTGTGAGGCCTTCAAGACGGCTGTAAGAAGATTGATTGCTCATGGGAAGCTGGACATCCAGGAAGAGACGGGGCCAAATATCAATAGCAACCCTCTCCACAATCACGATGGAAATAGGACAGTGAGTATGTTGGAAGGAGACCAAAAGACTATCAAGAAGGTATTGGGACACCCCTATGATAGAAATATGGGAAGGATTACACCGGGCTGGCTATGAAGTGTTGGCACCAACCAAGGAGGTCGTAAAATATGCCATGTATAATGAAAAGAAAAAGTGTGTGTACCACCATAGTTGTGAAGGCCATGATATTGAAGATTGTTGGGACTTCAAAGCTCGAGTTCAAAGCCTAATGTCACTAGGAGTGGTGCAAGCTAGGGAGGCGGTGTTTCAAGAGGAGATTGATGTTGTGGAACGTTTTGTGCTTAAAGTTCCACCGCTCAACCAACCTGCAGCACCTGAAAAGGTTGTAGTGACTATAAAGAAGCCCACACCTTTTGCATGCAAAGACACTCATGCAATTCCCTGGAACTACGAGACCCGGGTCGAAGTTGTGGGAGGCGCCACTAAAAGTGAAATAGGCAAGAACAAAGGGGTTGAGGAGTCTGTGGATAACCTTGCAAGTGTTAGCGGAATAACCCGGAGTGGGCGATATTTCGGTCCGGAAGAGTCCGAAAAGAAAAAGAAAGAGAAAGAGGCCGAAGAGCCATCAGAAGAAGAGTTCCTAAAGATCATGAAGCAGAGTGAATATGATGTGACTGAGCAACTGAAAAAGACTCCATCTCGGATCTCGCTGCTTTCTCTCATTCTCTCTTCCGAGATACATAGGAAAGCTTTGTTGAG
Source organism: Astragalus membranaceus (assembly GCA_039519185.1). NCBI lineage: Eukaryota > Viridiplantae > Streptophyta > Magnoliopsida > Fabales > Fabaceae > Astragalus > Astragalus membranaceus. The sequence continues at coordinate 42,561,287 of CM076852.1, forward strand.
AACATTGGAAGAAGCTTTTGTGAAACCTGATGTGACTCCCCAAACGGTGGTCAACATGGTAGATCCAATGCAACGAGTTAACCTGATTACATTTGCTGAAAGTGAAGTACACCCTCAAGCCAGGGGGGAACATCGAGCCCTGCACATCACTTTAAAGTGTCGAGAATTCGTGATAGCCAAAGTGCTAATTGATGGTGGATCGGCCCTTAATGTCCTGCCTATGACCACTTTAACAGCAGTGGGATGGGGGGAAAGAGATTTAACCCCTCAAACCTTGATGGTCCGGGCTTTCGATGGTTCCAAGAGAAGTGTTCTGGGTGAAGTAGTGCTCCCGTTGGAGATTGGCCCTAGTGTCTTCCGGGTGCTGTTCCAAGTCATGGTTATCGATTCGGCATACACCATGTTATTGGGACGACCATGGATTCACGAAGCTGGGGCAGTACCTTCGACTCTCCACCAGAGGGTCAAATTTGTTGAAAATAGAAACATCATCACAATCCGTGGAGAAGAGGAAATGCTGGTCACAAAACCTATGTCCCTACCCTATGTGGACAACACCGAAGAAGAAGTAACAAATATGTGCCACAGTTTCGAGGTGGATAAATCTGGAGTTACCGAAGGAGCCTTGTTGAGGCGCAGCGTGAATCAAGTGGTGGCCCGGATAATGACAAAAAATGGCTATGAAGAAGGAAAAGGTTTGGGTCGTCACTTACAAGGAACTTGCACTCCCATCCCCGTGAAGCAGAAGTCAGATACCATGGGAATTGGCTATGAGGGGAACCTCGAGATGAAGTCAAAGAAACTGACAATGGGTAAAGAGGAAATTCAGTTGATTCCGCACTTGAGCGACACTTTCCCAGCACCAGCAAAAGTGCTAGCGCCTGAAGATATAGTCGGCACTTCGCACCGCCTTGTGATTAACATGATGGACAAAGATGGTTCGAGAGCGGGTGGCGTCATTCTCCCTTACAAAATTCAAGAGTCACTGAGCAATTGGCAGGCTGAACCAGTTGTTGATGTTGTTACTTTCATGTAATCGTCTTTTATTTTGTTGTTTTAGCCATTTAAGGCTATAAAACTTTTGCTATTTTGCTTGAGACAAGAATTAAATAAATTCACATGCATTTCTATCCATTTGTGTTGTTACGTTTTGCATTCTCACATTCTATCTCACATTCGTTTGTTTATCCCTTTTATTTTCATTTTCTATCATCATTTATTGTGGTTATCCCCCTTTCAACCTCATAAACTACTCTCCAGGGATCCCGATTTCGCTAAAGTTTTGCCTCATTATGAGAACGTCAAGAACCTATCACCTGATCCCCTCACGATTGTTGGTGAAGACTATGTTGAGTCGGAAGAAGATAATGAAGCAATTGATAGGCTCTCTAAGCTGCTGGGGCACCCTGAAAAGGAGTTTGGTTTTAACGATGACACGGTAGAAATCATTAATATGGGGACTGAAGAGGATAAGAAGGAGTTGAAGTTGGTCAACAACCCTGAACGGGATGAGATGATTACCTTGTTTAAAGAATATCTTGATGTTTTCGCATGGTCCTACAAAGATATGCCCGGGATTGACCCAAAGATAGTAGCACATAATATTCCTCTTTTTCCGGATGTAAAGCCAAAGAAACAAAAGCTGAGGAAGATGCATCCGGATATGTCTTTGAAAATCAAGGAGGAAGTGACTAAACAATGGGAGGCTGGATTTTTAGAGGTCTCAGTACATCCAGAATGGGTGGCCAACATCGTCCCAGTACCCAAGAAGGATGGGAAAGTTAGGATGTGTGTGGATTACCGAGATCTAAACCAGGCCAGTCCGAAGGATGACTTTCCTCTTCCGCATATTGACTTGCTTGTTGACAATACTGCCAAGAACCACAGATTTTCCTTCATGGATGGTTACTCTGGATACAACCAAATTCCCATGAATTCTGAAGATAAAGAAAAGACGACATTCATTACCCCATGGGGAACCTTTTGTTATAGGGTGATGCCCTTCGGTTTGAAAAACGCTGGGGCGACCTACCAGCGTGCCATGGTCACACTTTTCCACGATTTGATGCATAAAGAGATCGAGGTGTATGTGGATGACATGGTGGCAAAATCTCAAGAGCAAGAAAGTCATGTGGCAGTACTGCGGAAGTTATTTGAAAGGCTCGGGAAATATAAAGTGCGTTTAAATCCTAATAAGTGTGTCTTCGGGGCATCCTCAGGAAAGTTACTCGGATTCATCGTAAGTAGGGATGGTATAAGGGTAGACCCTGATAAAATAAAGTCTATTCAAGAGATGCCTACCCCCAAAAGTGAACGTGAAGTAAGAAGCTTTTTGGGGAGACTCAATTACATTGCAAGATTCATTGCCAACTTGACTAGTACAGGCGAACCAATATTCAAGTTATTGAGAAAGAACCAACCAGGTAAATGGGATGATAAATGTCAAGAAGCTTTTGATAGAATAAAGGATTATTTATCAAACCCTCCTGTTTTGGCGCCCCCAACACCAGGGAGACCGTTAATTTTGTACTTGACTGTGTTGCCATCATCCATGGGGGCAATGCTGGGGCAACATGACCCGTCGGGGAAAGAGCAGGCCATCTACTATTTGAGTAAAAAATTCAATGACTGCGAAACCCGCTACATGGCAATTGAAAAGACGTGTTGTGCCTTAGTCTGGACCTCCAGAAGACTTTGCCAATACATGTTGTACTACACTACTTGTTTGATTTCGCGATTTGATCCACTAAAGTACATTTTTGAGAGCCCCCACGTTTCCTTAAGGGTTTCGAAATGGCAAGTGATCTTATCGGAATACGACATCAAGTACGTGTCCCAAAAGTCTATCAAGGGAAGTACCATCGCCGACTATCTGGCCGATAACCCTCTCGCGGGAGGGAAATCCCCTAGTTAGGATGATATGGAAAGAGGAGTAATGGCAGCTAATGAAGATAAAGGAACAAAAGATGCCTGGAGAATGTACTTCGATGGAGCAGTCAACATGCATGGAAATGGTGTTGGGGCAGTAGTAATTTCACCGGAGGGTAAGCAATACCCTGTGGCCATCAAATTGAGTTTCGAATGCACCAACAACATCGCCGAGTATGAGGCATGCGCAAATGGACTACAGGTTGCAATCGACCTTGGTGTGAAAAGACTGGATGTGTTCGGAGATTCGGCACTCATCATTTACCAGGTAAAGGGCGAATGGCAAACAAAGGACTCAAAGTTAATACCTTATTAGAAACACTTAACCCAATTGGTAGAAAATTTCGAAGAAGTAACATTCACCCATCTGGCGCGAGATAAGAACCAATTTGCCGATGCTTTGGCTACCTTGGCGGCGATGTTTAAACTGAACGTCAATGCCGAGGTCCAACCCATCTGTATAGAAGTCAAGGATGAACCAGCTCACTGCGCTAATGTGGAAGAAGAAGAGCCAGATAGCGAACCATGGTTCTGTGATATAAAGCGGTACATCCAACAGGGGGAGTACCCAATAGGAGCAAGTGAAGTAAGCAAGAAAACAATTAGAAGGTTAGCAATGAATTTCTTTTTGAGTGGTGAGATACTTTACAAGCGAAGCCAAGATGGTACTTTGTTGAGATGCGTAGATGCGCCAGAGGCTCGAAAAATCATGATTGAGGTACACGAAGGAATCTGTGGAACACATGCAAACGGGCACATGATGGCCCGCAAAGTCATGAGAAGTGGTTTTTATTGGACCACCATGGAAACAGATTGCATAGTACATGTAAGAAAGTGCCTCAAGTGCCAGCTGTACGCCGACAGGATCAATGCACCTCCATTTCCTCTGCATAACCTAACGAGTCCTTGGCCATTTTCCATGTGGGGGATTGATGTGATTGGACCGATTAATCCGAAGGCCTCCAATGGGCATCGGTTCATATTGGTAGCAATTGACTATTTCACAAAGTGGGTAGAAGCATCCTCATATGCTAGCATCTCCCAAAAGGTGTTTGCCAAGTTCTAGAAGAGGGACATCATCTGCCGATATGGAATTCCTGAAAGGATAATCACGGACAATGCTCCTAACCTCAATGGCACTGAGATACAAAGGCTATGCGAAAACTTCAAGATCAAGCACCACAATTCAACTCCATATAGACCCCAAATGAATGGTGCAGTGGAAGCAGCAAATAAGAACATCAAGAAAATCATTGCCAAAATGGTGATTAATTACAAAGATTGGCATGAGATGCTACCCTATGCTCTACACGCTTATCGCACTAACGTACGATCCTGCATTGGAGCAACGCCATTTTCGTTGGTGTATGGAATGGAAGCTGTGTCCCCCGTTGAAGTTGAAATACCGTCCTTGAGAGTTTTAATGGAAGCAGATATGGAAGAGTCAGAATGGGTGAAAACACGTTTTGAATAGTTGAATATGATCGAGGAAAAGAGATTGGCAGCTATTTGTCACGGGCAGTTATACCAAAGTCGAATGGCCAGAGCCTTCAACAAGAAAGTCCGTCCAAGAGAGTTTCAACCTGGAGACCTGGTTTTGAAGAGATTACTGCCACACCAAGAAGACACTCGTGGTAAGTGGGCGCCCAACTACGACAGGCCTTACGTGGTCAAGCATGCGTTTCCGGGTGGAGCCCTAGTCCTGCTCGACATGGAAGGACGTGAGCTTCCCAAGCCAATAAATTCAGACGCGTCAAGAATTTTTATGCCTAAAAAATATAAATAAATAAAAAATAAATAAATAAAAAAAAATAAAAAAAAATCCCTCTAGATCGAAAACCCGAAAGGGCAGTCTAGGAAAAAATTAGGGATAATAAAGGCCCGGTAGATCGAAAACCCAAAAGGGCGGTCTAGGCAAAAGTTAGGGTCAACAAAAGCCTGCTAGATTGAAAACCCCAGGAGGGCGGTCTAGGCAAAAATTAAGGCAAAGAAAAAGGGCATAACATGGCAGACTCAAAGGACTCACGAGTGCGCCTATGTTGGGGCAATATAACTGCATGGAAAGAAGTCAGAATCGGATTCCACTCTAATAGTCGCACCAAGGTTTCTCAAGAGGATCGGCCGGTAGGGGATCGACCTAGTCATAACGGGGCAAAAATTGTGTGAAATTTCCTACTTGTGACTTTTCTTTCCTATCTGTACTCTTTCACCTTAGTTAATACCACATCAATCCTGCTGTTTTTCATACATTTGCTATTGTTCATTTGTTCATGCATTCATGACCTATTCGCCTAGCTCATTTCCTTTACTCTTTCATTCATGATCAACTCATTTAATCTATGTCTCAAGTAAAATGGTTTAAGTCTGGCAAACTTCAAGACGAATGTGTCAGTAACACAGTAATAATTGAAAAAAAAAAGGTAAAAAAAAAAAAGAAGGGGGAAACTCAGTTGACGGGGGAGAGTAGACCCACGCTTCTCACAAATTGCAAAAAGAGCGCGGAAGCTGGAAAGTCTCGAGGTTGTCCCTAATAAGTTTGAAGGGGAATGCTTCCAATCAGGTGAATAACGGGATTGATGCTATGAAAGGGAGACTGCGGTCATAGGGGAGAAGTGAAGGCAAGTAAACGAAAGTTTGATTGGTCAAAGATCCTTAGTTCGCAGCAATGGTTCTAGCACTAAAACAAAGGCATTCACAAGTAAACATGCATTACATTACGTTTTTCATTTTTTCTCGCCTGCTATCGGTCTCGCCCTGGCATTTGTCTTTAATTTTGTGCTATCGGTCTCGCCCTGGCATTTGTCTTTAATTTTCATGCTATCGGTCTCGCCCTGGCATTTGTTTTTAATTTTCATGCTATCGGTCTCGCCCTGGCATTTGTTTTTAATTTTCTGCTATCGGTCTCGCCCTGGCATTTGCTTTTAATTTTCTGCTATCGGTCTCGCCCTGGCATTTGTCTTTAATTTGGTGCTATCGGTCTCGCCCTGGCTTTTGTCTTTAATTTGGTGCTATCGGTCTCGCCCTGGCATTTGCTTTTAATTTTCATGCTATCGGTCTCGCCCTGGCATTATCTTTAATTTTCATGCTATCGGTCTCGCCCTGGCATTTGTCTTTAATTTTCATGCTATCGGTCTCGCCCTGGCATTTGTCTTTAATTTTTATGCTATCGGTCTCGCCCTGGCATTGTTTTTAATTTTCATGCTATCGGTCTCGCCCTGGCATTGTCTTTAATTTTCATGCTATCGGTCTCGCCCTGGCATTTGTCTTTAATTTTCATGCTATGGGTCTCGCCCTGGCATTTGTTTTTAATTTTCTGCTATCGGTCTCGCCCTGGCATTTGCTTTTAATTTTCTGCTATCGGTCTCGCCCTGGCATTTGTCTTTAATTTGGTGCTATCGGTCTCGCCCTGGCATTTGCTTTTAATTTTCATGCTATCGGTCTCGCCCTGGCATTGTCTTTAGTTTTCATGCTATCGGTCTCGCCCTGGCATTTGTTTTTAATTTTCGGCTATCAGTCTCGCCCTGGCATTTGCTTTGAATTTGCATGCTATCGGTCTCCCCCTGTCATGTGTTTTGTGCTAAGTTCTTGCTATCCGTTCAGCTCTGGCACGGTTCCCCATTTAACTTTAACAATCAAAAGACAATTGTGCATATCTCACCGATTAAAATTGAGGTTCATATCTGTACTTATACCTTACTTTGATAATACAAGAAAACATGGTTTTATGTATTATCTCGTAAGAAATTAAGCACAGAGGGGCATCTGTGAACACCCAATTTTAACCGGTGCATTTTTTTAATTATTATTTACCTTTTTCTTTTACGAAAAATAATAAAATGAATCCCTTTGGCAAATATTTGGGTTGCACGTGTATTCATTGTGTCGGTGTTTTTAGCTTTCTCGTTTTTTTTTTTGTTTTTTTTCTCATGTATAATAAAATAAATCCCTTCGAATAAATATTTGGTTTGTGCGCGTATTCGTCCTGTCGTTGTTTTAGCGTTTCATAGTGACATGTTTTGTCGCGTTTCATTTTAGTTCCCTTTGGTTAGTAATAATAATGGTAATAATAAAACTGGAGGTGTGTGAAAAAAAAATTATTTATAAAATGTCTAGTTACACTTGGCCCAAACATATGCCAAAATTACAAAAAAAAAAAGAAAACAGGCCTCAAATGGGCCCAAAAAAATTACTGCACCTAACTCACAAAAAAAAAGGGGGAGGGGACTTGGCCCAAAAATGCCAACAACTGCCATACGGCTGCTTGTACTGCCGCCTCCAACCTTAACCTAATCTTGGTGAGCAAGCTTCTTCACAGCTGGCCAGGATCCTGAAATGGAAACAGGGGAAAGTTGAGTCAGCCCTGAGTCAGCTACTAGCTGTCCAGAGACAAGGCCATTAATCAGTAATAATCAGTAATCAAAAACATTAATTTTCGGATTCCTGAAATCACTATAAAATGTTAATCCGAAATTGAAGTGGGGGAGGAGTCGACAAGAATTTTCAGCCAGAAATCCATATACAGTACACAAAAAAAATTCTCACAGTGGAAAGTGCAACTTTTCTGAAGGAGCTTAGTTGCTGTGTTTGGCACCCAAAAAAAAGTCAAGCTATAAGCAGTAGCAGACAGCAGGGAATTTATCAGAAGCTCGGTAAAAGGTTGGTGCATATATTTTCGTTTTTTAGTTTTATTGGTATGTAAATAGGTTTTCTCTAATATGTAATTGAAATCAGTAAGGCCCATAATCAAACATGATCATGTTTAGGTTTATATTCTTAATCAAGATTAGGAAGAATTAGTGTAGGGTTCCAGAATCCGTTTTTACTTAAAACAAACAAAATTAGTTTGTTTTTTTTAAAAAAACAATCAAACAAGGAAAAAGGCAACAATGAAAGATTAATTAGTTTTCAGCATGAAATGGGACATAAAAAAAAAATGGACGGATTCAGATAAAAAATGAAGTAAGGTTAAAAAAAAATTAGGAGAGCATGAGAGGTTAGAAACAGATCTATTTTATGCAAGAACAAAAAGAAACCAAAATCAAAAAAAAAATAGAAACAGAAGAGAAGATGATAGAAGGAGATAAAAAAAAAGGGGTTATAAGAGAGAGGTGTAGAATCGGACCTGCCATAAATTCCGACCACCGTAGGTGGTGGTCGGCGCCACAACAACCACCGTGCCCCCGTCACTGTCGCGTTCCCGAATCCTCCGCTGGAAACGCACTTCGGCGTTCGCGTTTCAGCTCCAGTGCCGTCACGTCGCCGTCGATGGTGATGGTGCTGTAATCGCCGCCGTCTTTCCCCACGAACACCGCCGTCATCACGCCGAGAGCGCTGTCGGAGCCGCCGCGAGCCACCCCACCCTCTTCTCCCCCTGTTCGCATCTTCTCTCTCTCCCTCCACGATCTTCTTTTCTCTCTCTCTCCATGGCTGGAATTATGCTTCCTCTCTCTCTGTTAGAGCATAGTGCGGCGCTGTGAGGTTTTGGAAAAGGAATGAATTAATTTTTTTAGGTTTTCTATAAGGTTGTCCTACAAGGGTCCGTGGGCCACTTTTTTTTCTAATTTGTTCTCTTTAAACAATTTGTTACTCCCCACCCCCATATGTTTGTTTACGCCAGCTTCTTTTTTTGGAATTCCCCCTTCAAGAAAAAAAAAAGAAGTGTGGGTTGATGTTGCACTCCCCCCCCTTTTAAAATACAACACCCTTCTATGTTAACCGCACTCCATTTTACTATCGTACCCTCTCTTTGCGTTTTTCTTAATTTCTTTTACAAAAAAAACCAATAAAAAAGAATAGATAAATGTTTCATTTAAAAAAAAATTAAATAAATAGGGGACTAAGTCGACTGTACAGTCGGGTTAGTCTGCTTTTTAGGTCACTAATGAACCGTTACGGATCATGTCCTAGAATCCCTATTTAAAACAAGCAAATTTCTAAAAAAAATACAAACACATTTCTTCCCAAGAATCAAAGTTTTTTTTTTTTAAATAGGGGATTAAGTCGGCCGTACGGCCGGGTTAATCAGCGCTTTAGGATGAATGAACCGTACGGATCAAGAGTCCTAAAATCCGTATTCAAATAAAATCAAACCAATACACAACAAATCATTTTCCAAAACTCCAAAAACTCCACTTTTACAAAAGTAGGGGACTAAGTCGACTGTACAGACGGGTTAGTCAGCGTTCTAGGATAGATGAGCTGTACAGCTCAATAATCCTAAAACCCCTATATTAAAAAATACCAACCAACAAAATTTTTCAGGAAGAACTACGTGACTTTTGAGTTCCTCATTGCACCAGAGGATACGTAGGAGCGGGGCTTCCCCGTCAAGTCAAAATTAAACTTTTCTAAATTAGCCCTTATTATTCTCTACTATTTTATTTTTGGGTAAAACAAATAAATTCGTAATTTATATTTGCACAATCAGATTTAGGGTAACTGTCTTAGGACGGATGTACTAGGGGTGTAGTGGAATTAAGTTTTCGCCCTTCCCTATGCATAACCGACTCCCGAATCCAACCTAGTTTACGCAGACCATTAATTTTAAGGTAGGTTTTTCTCAATTTTCCCTATTTAATAAATTGGGTGGCGACTCCCTGAAATATCGATTTTTGGGCCGTCTACGTCGGGATCCCGGTCATTAATTGTCTGCGAAGTGTAACATCCCTAAATTTTAAAGACTCGTATTATGATGCCTAGGACCGATTAAATATTTGTGGGAATAATTGGTCGTGTCTCGGGGATTTATAGTCGAGGAAAAAGTCCAAATAAACCCTATTCATTAATTAATTATGGCTTAGTCATGATTAATTGAAGTATTTAAGCTGAAGGGCAAAATGGTAATTTTGCACCCCTCATATAAATACTTCTACTTTGAAGCCACTCAGCCACACCACCTCATTCATTCCATTCTGAAATTTCAGAAAAAGAAAGGAGTTGAGAAAGGAGGAAGAGAGGGCGCAAGTGGAGGAGAAGAAGAGAGGAAGCTTAGAAATCCTTGTTGCATGTAAGTTGTTTTTCTTCCATCCCACTCCATTTCCAATTCTGAATTCAATGAACCTAGTTTTGAGGTCTGATTCTTCCCCTACCTCTTGTTCCATTTTCGAAGCTTGAAGCTTCAATGGTGATGTCAATGGAGTTTTGAGCTGCCACTCCTTTTGCATGTTCAGTGGGACTGTCAAAAGTGAAGTCTTGTTCCTGTGTTAGAGTTTGGAGGGAGTCCAAATCACTTAGAGTTGCTGCTCCAAGCTATTCAGTCAAGCTAGTTACTGTTCCAGCGTTGTTGGTGATTGTTCGTGCGTCCTAGTGTTCGGCCGTTTCACGTTTCGATTGTGGCTCCTAGCGAATTCGACATCACGGTGAGTTCTACTCATGATAGGGCATTTTGATATTCTGAACTTGTTTTCGATATGGAATCCCTTGGTTACATTTTCTGTTTTCAAAGGTCCTAGAACCGAAAAGCGATTTTCGAGTCAAAACGGCGTTTACGGTTTATTGAGAATTTTAATGAATCATTGAAATGAAACTCTTTATATATATTCTGGAATAGTTGGAAATTTTCTGGATTTCAGGTGATCGAAATTAGGAATCGAATTGGATGAGAACGGAGACCAAAAATGGGAAAAGTGTGAAATTCTGGTAACAGACACAGGTCGCACGGAGCGTGCGCCCCTGGGCACGGGTCGTGCGCCTGCTTCGGGTTGGAAGTATTGGAAACAGAACGGGACGCACGGGTCGTGCGCCCCTGGGCACGGATCGTGCGTTTCCTTCTGGTAGATGGGTCCTGAGTAGTGCACCACGCACGGGTCGTGCGCCCCTGGGCACGGGTCGTGCGTGTGGTTCTGTTACCGGCTTCCGTTTTCTCGTTTTGTTGCTCCGTTTGATCCCGAACCTTTTCTAATTTCTTTCTCAACCATTCAAAAAGGGATTGCCTCACTGAAAACCTTATTTCGAACTTGTTCAACTCATGATTTTGAAAAGAAGTTGAAAGGTATATTGATCGAAAAACCGAAACCCTAGTATACGTGTGGGTACACCGTCTGATGGATAGAATGAATATATATATTTATATATATGTCAACTGTATATGATTATAATGTCGGATGTTTATAGATTCATCAAAATGGGTTATAAGTCAATAATACATTACAATATGATTATAATGCCGGATGTTTATGAATTCATCAAAACGGGTTATAGATCAATAAGATATAAATTATCTAAAAAGACTATGTGATTGATCCTTTGGTGATCGGAAAGATATATATTATCTAACTCTCGAGAAATCGTTATGTATTGTCATACATAAATCGCGTTGGGTGACGACCCGACAAGTAGCATACTAGGGAGGGTAGTCATGACCCCTTACCTAGGCCCTGAATGTGTTTTGGCGTGGTCAACTCACGGGTTACCGGGATTAGCACTGGATTGCAGTCGGTTTATGCTAAATGGAAAACACGATTACCGGGATTAGCACTGGATTGCAGTCGGTACGTGTTAAATAAATTCACGAAGTGCGTGGCATTTCGATTAATAAATATAAGACATGGTTATGTCAGTTTGGTTATAACGGTTTAATGAATTGAACCGAGTGTCAGTGAGGGGGCACGGTAGGACTCACTGAGATAATGTTATCTCACCCTATCCATATTTGTTGTTTTTCAGAGAAGCAGGGAAAAAGGAAGACTATTGTGCACGAGTAGTTGATATACTCTCGGAGGTGCTGAAGACTTAGTCATTTTCTCCTTTGTTCTTTTGTTGTCTTATTGGTTGTATAAACTTGTGTGGATTATGAGTTATATGAACCGTTTTATGTTTCTGTTTGGTTTTTGGACTTGGATATTGTAATCCATTCGGTATGGAACCGATAAACTTCTATTTTATGAAGTAACCTTATTTCCGATTATGTTTTATTTCGGAAAAAGTTTGTATGTCCAGAACTTAAACAGGAACTGTGTCCTCTGAATATTCCGCATCTGTGCACTTTCAGTGTCTCTACATGTTAGAAATACCGGGGTGTTACATTTGGTATCAAAGGGGTTCGACCTAGTCGGACTTAGATGTTAAGAGTCTTTTACGTCTTCTAAGTCTGATTTTTCGTAGTATGCTATTAGACATTGAGCCTGATCAACTTAATACTTTGTGCATACTTCGCAGAATCATGGCTGGAAGAGGTAGGAGAAACCCACCTGTTGATCCTCACCAAGAATGGATGCAGAATGTCATCGAGACTCAGCAGAAGATGATGAATGACATGATGCTAATGCAACAGCAACAGATGGCTCAAATGGCTCAAATGCAGCAGATGCATCAGATGCCTCAACCACAACCAGCTGAGCCGGTCAATGTGCCAACACCTGAGGATCCCAACAGGGTGTATTTCCGGTTTCTGAAGATGAAACCCCCAACCTTCAAAGGAGGATCCGAGGCAATGAAAGCCCATTTCTGGGTAGATGCCATGGAACGGATCTTTGATACCTTGCAATGCAATGAAGGAGAAAAGGTAATTTGTGCTGCTAACGCTCTGGACGAGGATGCTCACACCTGGTGGGTTAATGCTCGTAGGATGCTACAAACTCAGGGAACTCCTCTTGAGTGGAATAACTTCAAGGAGTTGTTTTTGAGTCATTATTTTCCCGACTCCCAAAGACTTGACAAGCAGATGGAATTTCTGAGTTTGAAACAGGGAGAGATGACAGTTGGGGAATATGCCGCCAAATTTGAGAGGTTATCACAATTATATGAATTGGGGACCACCGCTCCTGATGATAAGTGGAAGAGGGTGATGTTCAGACAAGGTCTTAGAGGCGATGTGAATCAAGGCCTCAGTTCTTATTCCATGACCACTTATCCTGCTTTGGTTCAACAAGCTCATTCAGCCGAGAGCGATCTTAAAAGAATGTATGCTGAGAGGAAAGATTTTTGGAAGGATAAGAAAAAGGGAAACGGGTCAACTTCTTCAAACCCGAGGTATAAAGGGAATTTAGACAAAGGAAAACAGATTCAGTCGGATAACTCTTCTGGGTATCGGAATTGCAGAGTGTGTAAAAAGAGTCATCGTGGAAAATGTCAATTGGAGTCAAAATCAAACTAGTGTTATTATTGCAATGAAGAGGGGCACTATGCTAACAACTGCCCAGCGAGAAAGGCTTTCTTAGAGTCCCCTGATGCTCCTAGACAGGCTCGAGTCAACACTTTGGATGCCAAGACCATCAAGCCAGCTGATAATCTTATAAGGGGTACAGGTTCTCTCTTTAATCAAACTGTTAATATTTTGTATGACTCTGGTGCGACTCATTGCTTTATTTCAGAAGCATGTGCTGAACGGTTAGGATTGACAGTATCTCCTATATCCGAGCCAATAACTATCCTTACTGCGGCGAAGGGTCGTGTGCGAACCCAATCTTTGTGCCTTAGCTATCTGCTTACAATAAGAGACATGGACTTTGTTGTTGATTTTATCTGTCTGCCTATGAGAGGAATGGAGATCGTGTTGGGAATGAATTGGATGACTTCCAATCACATTACGATTGACTGTTTCAATCGTGCAATTAATTTTCCTTCTGAAGTGGCTGAACATTCACTACCTGCAGATGATGGTGTTATCTCATTCGCTTCAGCCAGCCAGTCTCTATTCCAAGGTGCGGAAGCTTTTGTTGTTATTTTGTCTGCATCAACTGAAGCTGATTTGGATTTATCGTCTATTCAAGTTGTTAATGAATTCTTAGATGTTTTTCCCGAGGAAGTCTCCTCCTTGCCTCCAGAACGAGAGGTAGAATTTTCTATAGATTTGGCACCTGGTACAGGGCCAATATCCATAGCACCTTATAGGATGTCTCCTCTCGAACTGAAGGAATTGAAGTCCCAACTTGAGGAATTAATTTCCAAGAAGTTTATTCGACCGAGTGCTTCTCCATGGGGTGCTCCGGTATTGCTAGTCAAGAAGAAGGACGGAAGCATGAGATTGTGCATAGACTACCGTCAGCTGAATAAAATCACTATCAAGAACAAGTATCCATTGCCAAGGATAGATGATCTACTTGACCAACTTCGAGGTGCTAAAGTTTTCTCCAAAATTGATCTAAGGTCAGGGTACCATCAAATCAGGGTAAGAGCCTTAGACATTCCGAAGACTGCCTTTCGTACGAGGTACGAACACTACGAGTTTGTAGTGATGCCTTTCGGATTAACTAACGCTCCAGCTGTATTCATGGATTATATGAATAGAGTATTTCATTCTTACCTAGATCAGTTTGTGGTCGTCTTTATTGATGATATCTTGGTTTACTCAAAGTCAGTTGAGGAGCATGCTCAGCATCTCCGATTTGTCCTAGGAGTACTCCGAGAGAAGAAACTCTATGCTAAACCGTCGAAGTGTGACTTTTGGATGTCTGAAGTAAAGTTCTTGGGTCATGTGATTTCCCAGGAAGGGGTTGCAGTTGATCCTAGCAAGGTGGAAGCAGTGTTGAATTGGGAACGGCCAACGTCAGTGACGGAGATCAGAAGCTTTCTGGGTCTAGCTGATTACTATAGAAGATTCATTGAAGGTTTTTCACAATTGGTACTTCCGCTTACTCGATTGACTCGCAAGGGTCAACCGTTTACTTGGGATGCCGACTGTGAGGAGTGTTTTCTTGGATTAAAAGAGAAATTAACTTCTGCTCCAATCCTAATTCTTCCGGATCCGTCATTGGGATTTCAGATTTACAGTGATGCCTCTGGGAAGGGTTTAGGATGTGTTCTCATGCAGAATCAACATGTTGTGGCTTATGCATCAAGGCAATTGAAGACACACGAACGGAATTACCCAACTCATGACTTAGAGTTAGCGGCGATTGTGTTTGCACTAAAAATTTGGAGGCATTACCTTTACGGTTCTCGTTTCGAGGTTTTTAGTGATCACAAGAGCTTGAAGTATCTGTTTGACCAAAAAGAGTTGAATAACAGACAGAGAAGGTGGACTGAATTTTTGAAGGATTACGACTTCGAATTGAAATATCACCCTGGGAAAGCCAATGTGGTAGCAGATGCTCTAAGCAGGAAGTCTATCCACATGGCAAGGTTAATGGTTCACGAGATGGCTTTGTTGGAGTCATTCAGAGACTTGGAACTCAAGGTGGTAAGAAAGAGGGATCGCGTAGTGCTGCGGCATCTACGGATAGCCAGTGTGCTAAGGGAACAAATCCGTGTAGCTCAAGGAGCTGATATAAAGTTGCAGTCTCAGAAGGGATCGCCAGATTTCACTGAGGATAGTGATGGCATGATTTGCTTTAATGGGAGGATTTGTGTTCCCGACGACGATGATATCAAAAGGCAAGTATTGGAAGAAGCTCATAGGAGTCAGTACTCTGTACATCCGGGATCCACTAAGATGTACCGAGACTTGAAGCTAATGTATTGGTGGCCTGGGATGAAGGCCGAGGTTGCAGAATTTGTTTCTCGGTGCTTAACTTGTCAAAAGGTTAAGGCGGAACACCGAAGACCGAGCGGTCAGTTACAACCGCTAGATGTACCAGTTTGGAAGTGGGAAGATATCTCAATGGACTTCGTTATGGGTTTGCCGAGGTCACAGGCAGGCAACGATTCTATTTGGGTAGTAGTGGACCGATTGACTAAATCCGCCCACTTTATTCCCGTTCGCTCGACTTATAAGGTTTCCAAGTTAGCAGATGAATATGTGAAGAACATTATCAGATTGCATGGAGTCCCAACGAGTATCGTGTCAGACCGAGATCCCAAGTTCACTTCCAGGTTCTGGAGAGCATTAAATGAAGCTTTGGGAACAAGGGTGCTGGTTAGCACTGCTTATCATCCTCAGACTGACGGTCAGACGGAGAGGACTATCCAGACCCTTGAGGACATGCTTCGGGCTTGTGTGCTCGACAGTGGGAGAAAATGGGAGGACCATCTTCCATTAGTAGAATTCTCCTACAACAACAGTTACCACTCCAGCATTGGAATGGCACCGTTTGAAGCACTTTATGGTAGGAAGTGTAGAACTCCGTTGTGTTGGTGGGAGATTGGTGAAGATAAGTTTTTGGGACCTAACATGGTTCGCGAGACTACTGAGAAGATCAAGTTAATTCGGGAAAGGATGAAGGTTGCTCAGAGTCGGCAGAAGAGCTATGCTGACAACCGAAGGAGACCGTTGGAGTTTGAGGTTGGTGATCATGTGTTCTTGAAAGTCTCTCCAACCATAGGCACTGGAAGAGCCTTGCGAGCGAAGAAGCTCAATCCTCGATATGTTGGACCTTTCCAAATCATCGAGCGGATTGGGCCAGTTGCCTATCGCCCCGCATTATCTCCGGCCCTATCAAATCTCCACGATGTGTTCCACGTGTCTCAGTTGAGGAAGTATGTTCCCGACTTGCATCAGCCGTTGAGTGTTGATACTATTGACCTGCGACCAGATTTGTCATTTCAACCTTATCCAAGGTATATCTTGGAGTGTGGTGTGAAGACTCTGCGTTCTAGGACGATTCCGATTGTCAAAGTGGTCTGGGATGGCTTTTCAGTCGAAGAGGCTACCTGGGAACTGGAAGAGGACATGAGTGCTCGATATCCCTATCTCTTTCAGTAAGGTATGTTTCGTCAATTTTGAGGACAAAATTTTTAAAAGTTGGGGAGATTGTAACATCCCTAAATTTTAAAGACTCGTATTATGATGCCTAGGACCGATTAAATATTTGTGGGAATAATTGGTCGTGTCTCGGCGATTTATAGTCGAGGAAAAAGTCCAAATAAACCCTATTCATTAATTAATTATGGCTTAGTCATGATTAATTGAAGTATTTAAGCTGAAGGGCAAAATGGTAATTTTGCACCCCTCATATAAATACTTCTACTTTGAAGCCACTCAGCCACACCACCTCATTCATTCCATTCTGAAATTTCAGAAAAAGAAGGAGTTGAGAAAGGAGGAAGAGAGGGCGCAAGTGGAGGAGAAGAATAGAGGAAGCTTAGAAATCCTTGTTGCATGTAAGTTGTTTTTCTTCCATCCCACTCCATTTCCAATTCTGAATTCAATGAACCTAGTTTTGAGGTCTGATTCTTCCCCTACCTCTTGTTCCATTTTCGAAGCTTGAAGCTTCAATGGTGATGTCAATGGAGTTTTGAGCTGCCACTCCTTTTGCATGTTCAGTGGGACTGTCAAAAGTGAAGTCTTGTTCCTGTGTTAGAGTTTGGAGGGAGTCCAAATCACTTAGAGTTGCTGCTCCAAGCTATTCAGTCAAGCTAGTTACTGTTCCAGCGTTGTTGGTGATTGTTCGTGCGTCCTAGTGTTCGGCCGTTTCACGTTTCGATCGTGGCTCCTAGCGAATTCGACATCACGGTGAGTTCTACTCACGATAGGGCATTTTGATATTCTGAACTTGTTTTCGATATGGAATCCCTTGGTAACATTTTCTGTTTTCAAAGGTCCTAGAACCGAAAAGCGATTTTCGAGTCAAAACGGCGTTTACGGTTTATTGAGAATTTTAATGAATCATTGAAATGAAACTCTTTATATATATTCTGGAATAGTTGGAAATTTTCTGGATTTCAGGTGATCGAAATTAGGAATCGAATTGGATGAGAACGGAGACCAAAAATGGGAAAAGTGTGAAATTCTGGTAACAGACACAGGTCGCACGGAGAGTGCGCCCCTGGGCACGGGTCGTGCGCCTGCTTCGGGTTGGAAGTATTGGAAACAGAACGGGACGCACGGGTCGTGCGCCCCTGGGCACGGATCGTGTGTTTCCTTCTGGTAGATGGGTCCTGAGTAGTGCACCACGCACGGGTCGTGCGCCCCTGGGCACGGGTCGTGCGCCCCTGGGCACGGGTCGTGCGCCCCTGGGCACGGGTCGTGCGCCCCTGGGCACGGGTCGTGCGTGTGGTTCTGTTACCGGCTTCCGTTTTCTCGTTTTGTTGCTCCATTTGATCCCGAACGTTTTCTAATTTCTTTCTCAACCATTCAAAAAGGGATTGCCTCACTGAAAACCTTATTTCGAACTTGTTCAACTCATGATTTTGAAAAGAAGTTGAAAGGTATATTGATCGAAAAACTGAAACCCTAGTATACGTGTGGGTACACCGTCTGATGGATAGAATGAATATATATATTTATATATATGTCAACTGTATATGATTATAATGTCGGATGTTTATAGATTCATCAAAATGGGTTATAAGTCAATAATACATTACAATATGATTATAATGTCGGATGTTTATGAATTCATCAAAACGGGTTATAGATCAATAAGATATAAATTATCTAAAAAGACTATGTGATTGATCCTTTGGTGATCGGAAAGATATATATTATCTAACTCTCGAGAAATCGTTATGTATTGTCATACATAAATCGCGTTGGGTGACGACCCGACAAGTAGCATACTAGGGAGGGTAGTCATGACCCCTTACCTAGGCCCTGAATGTGTTTTGGCGTGGTCAACTCACGGGTTACCGGGATTAGCACTGGATTGCAGTCGGTTTATGCTAAATGGAAAACACGATTACCGGGATTAGCACTGGATTGCAGTCGGTACGTGTTAAATAAATTCACGAAGTGCGTGCCATTTCGATTAATAAATATAAGACATGGTTATGTCAGTTTGGTTATAACGGTTTAATGAATTGAACCGAGTGTCAGTGAGGGGGCACGGTAGGACTCACTGAGATAATGTTATCTCACCCTATCCATATTTGTTGTTTTTCAGATAAGCAGGAAAAAAGGAAGACTATTGTGCACGAGTAGTTGATATACTCTCGGAGGTGCTGAAGACTTAGTCATTTTCTCCTTTGTTCTTTTGTTGTCCTATTGGTTGTATAAACTTGTGTGGATTATGAGTTATATGAACCGTTTTATGTTTCTGTTTGGTTTTTGGACTTGGATATTGTAATCCATTCGGTATGGAACCGATAAACTTCTATTTTATGAAGTAACCTTATTTCCGATTATGTTTTATTTCGAAAAAAGTTTGTATGTCCAGAACTTAAACAGGAACTGTGTCCTCTGAATATTCCGCATCTGTGCACTTTCAGTGTCTCTACATGTTAGAAATACCGGGGTGTTACACGAAGTTGTCCAAGTGTGAGTTCTGGCTGAATGAAGTAAGTTTCCTTGGTCATATTATCTCTGGTAATGGTATTGCTGTGGATCCAGCCCGGGTAGATGCTGTGTTGCAATGGGAGAGCCCGAAGTCAGTTACTGAGATTAGAAGCTTCTTGGGGTTAGCTGGTTATTACAGGAGGTTTATTGAAGGTTTCTCTAAGTTAGCCCTTCCGTTGACTCAATTGACGTGTAAGGGAAAAGCTTTTGTGTGGGATGCTCGATGTGAGGAGAGCTTCAATGAGTTGAAGAAGAGGTTGACAACGTCGCCCGTCTTGACTTTGCCTGTTCCGGATCAACCGTTTGTAGTGTATTGTGATGCTTCCAAGATGGGTTTGGGAGGTGTACTTATTCAAGAAGGTAAGGCGGTAGCTTATGCGTCTAGACAGTTGAGGACCCATGAGAAGAACTACCCTACTCATGATTTGGAGCTGGCTGCGATTGTGTTTGTGCTGAAGATTTGGAGGCACTATCTGTATGGTACTAGATTTGAAGTGTTTAGTGACCATAAGAGCTTGAAGTACTTGTTTGACTAGAAGGAGCTGAACATGAGACAGAGACGTTGGTTAGAATTGCTGAAAGACTATGATTTCGGCTTGAACTATCATCCAGGCAAGGCTAATGTCGTGGCTGATGCTTTAAGTCGGAAGACCCTACATATGTCGGCTATGATGGTTAAAGAGTTAGAGTGTATTGAGCAGTTCCGGGATATGAGTTTAGTTTGTGAAGTGACACCGCAGAGTGTCAGATTGGGAATGTTGAAGATTGGCAATGAATTTTTCGTTAGTATTCGAGAAGCCCAAAAGTCAGATGTAAAGTTGGTGGACTTGTTAGTTGCGAAGGAACAAGCTGTGAATGGGGATTTCAAGTTAGATTCCCAAGGTGTGTTGAGATTCAGGGATAGAATCTGTATTCCTGATGATGCTGAGATGAAGAGAATGATTCTTGAGGAGAGTCATAGAAGCAAGTTGAGTATTCATCCAGGGGCTACAAAAATGTACCAAGATTTGAAGAAATTGTTCTGGTGGCCTGGTATGAAGAAGGATGTGGCACAGTTTGTGTATGCCTGTTTGACTTGTCAGAAGTCAAAGGTTGAGCATCAGAAGCCTGCGGGGTTGATGCAACCATTAGAAGTTCCGGAATGGAAATGGGATAGCATTTCCATGGATTTTGTGACTGGTTTGCCAAATACCGTAAGGGGGTTTGATGCTATATGGGTGATTGTGGATAGGTTGACGAAGTCTGCTCACTTCTTGCCAATTAGTATCACTTATCCAGTTCCAAAGTTGGCAGAGATCTATATCAAGACAATTGTGAAGTTGCATGGCGTTCCGCTTAGTATTGTATCTGATAGAGATCCAAGATTCACTTCTGAATTTTGGAAAGGTTTGCAAGAAGCTTTGGGTTCTAAATTGAGGTTGAGCTCCGCATATCATCCGCAGACAGATGGTCAGACGGAGAGGACTATTCAGTCGTTAGAGGACTTGTTGAGGGCATGTGCTCTTGAGCAAGGAGGTTCGTGGGATTCGCATCTTCCATTGATTGAGTTCACCTATAATAATAGTCATCATTCTAGTATTGGGATGGCACCATTTGAGGCGTTGTATGGTCGGAGGTGTAGGACACCTCTATGTTGGTATAAATCGGGAGAAAGTGCGGTGCTAGGGCCTGAGATTGTGCGAGAGACCACTGAGAAGGTAAAATTAATCCATGAGAAGATGAAAGCGTCACAGAGTCGACAAAAGAGTTATCATGATAAGAGAAGGAAGGACTTAGAGTTTCAGGCCGGTGATCATGTATTTTTGAGAGTCACTCCGGTGACTGGTGTTGGGCGTGCCTTGAAATCAAAGAAGTTAACTCCTCGTTTCATTGGTCCGTATCAGATTACTGAGAGGGTTGGAAGTGTTGCCTATAGGGTGGCCTTGCCGCCTAATCTTTCGAACTTGCATGACGTGTTTCACGTGTCACAACTTCGAAAGTATGTTCCAGATCCGTCTCATGTGATTCATATGGATGAAGTGGAGGTACGGGATAATCTCACTGTGGAGACTATGCCGGTGCAGATTGCAGATAGAGAAGTGAAGGTTCTGAGAGGGAAGGAACTTTCCTTGGTGAAAGTGGTTTGGTTAGGAGCTGCTGGTGAAAGTATGACTTGGGAGCTGGAGAGTAAGATGCGGGAGTCTTATCCAAAGTTGTTTGAATTAGGTAAGAATTTCGAGGACGAAATTTCCTAAGTGGGGGAGAGTTGTAACACCCAAAATAATTTAATTAATTATTTGATTAAATTATTTAAGTGTTGCAATATTGTTATTATTATTATTGTTATTATTATTAGTATAATTACAATTATTGATATATTAGTTTATTTATAATTGAAGGGAGTGGTATTAATAATTTTGGGATGGCAAATTTGGCCCAAGAAGCCCAAGCCCGAGACTTAGGCTCCTAAGGCGCTGGGGTTGGGGTTTTGGCACCTCACTCTTGTAACACCCCTTTTCTAATAACCTTACTATTTAATAAAATCAGAGTTTCTTTTTTTTTTTTTGAAAACAATCTAAGCGAGTGCTACACTTACTTCATTTAATCAACAACTTCAATTTTCATAGTTCAGTTAAAACCACAAGATACATAGCACCATGAAATACCGTTTAGTTCGCATCAATCAAATACCATCACTACCGCAGCGGAATAATAACAAGTTCGAAAACAAAACCAATACAGCATCAATAATAGTCTAACAGCATAAAGACAATAACACATAAGCATAATACGCCCCCCCCCCCCCCCCGGTGCTACGTATCTGAGCATGACACTTCCTACCAGACGAAGGCATAAGGGTAACCTTCACTCGTTATTACCTGCACTGCACGTTGCCGACATAAGAAGCAACATAAAAGCAGTAGGGTGAGTCTCTTTTCATAATTAATAACATATGGAATAAGCATTTCATAGGAAAGGTAACTAGGCACACCGATTCACAACAAAGGTAGCAACCACATCACAAATTACAATCTCCCAACAACAATGCAAAAGGTATGATTATGCGTGAAATGCAACCCAAACTCCACGGGCACATGCATGTCGGATCCGTCACCAAATACAAGTAGGCCGTAGCCTCTGCTCACCAAATAAAATTAGGCCGAAGCCTCTGCTCACCAATAATGCACATGTTTCATGAGATTCTATGGAAATGCACCACAACACACCACACAATTCGTCAATTCACCATTTAATCAACTCGCCATTTTATTCATATTCTCACCATTGTATTAATCAGCTCACCAATTAAAATTGGGCCGAAGCCTCTGCTCACCAATTAAAATTAGGCCGAAGCCTCTGCTCACCAATCACACCATAATACACTCACCAACTCAACCCACCACTCACACCAACACCAATTTCAATTAGACCAATTTAGGATTTGACGCGACATAGGGAAAGTGAATAAAAATTGAAATTAGACACCTTGAACAACTTCAGTCCAGAACCACCAGTAAAATAACCCATTTTTACATAAAACTAAAATATTTGGATAGACACCGAAATTAGCTTCGAAACGCACTTTGAACCGTTAAATTTGGATAACCGAGTCAAAAGTTACATTAAAAACAAGTTTGGAAAATTTGGGCAACATCCTGATTTTTGGCGCCCAGCAAAACTGGTGCAGGGCGCCTAGCAAAACTGGCGCAGGGCGCCTAGCGCCCAGACACTGGCGCTGGAAACTTGCGCAGGGCGCCTAGCACCCAGACACTGGCGCTGGAAAACTGGCGCAGGGCGCCTAACAAAACTGGCGCAGGGCGCCTATCGCCCAGACACAGAACTGGCGCAGGAACACCCAAAACTGGCGCAGAGCACACGGCGCCCATGCACTAGGCGCCTAGGGCCATGACAGACCACAACTCCTATGACTCCAAAAATTGTTTTGCACGAGCCATTTAACTCCTATGGAGCCTTGCTGGGACAACTTAGTATAATTTGGCAAGGTATTTCACACTAAGACAGCAGCTGAAACATTAAGCAAAACACAATTGGCTCGGCGCCTTGGCATAGGGACCTAAAAACTGCAACAGGAAACAAGGCAGGCAACCTGGCTAGACAGCATTGGGCGCCATGGGCGCCACTGGCAGCAACACACGCAACACAGAATATTCACAAGGCGCCGTGGGCGCTAAAACCAGCAACAACCAAAACGAAATTCATGGACTGTGTAACACCCCTTTTCTAATAACCTTACTATTTAATAAAATCAGAGTTTTTTTTTTTTGAAAACAATTTAAGCGAGTGCTACACTTACTCCATTAAAATCAAAAACTTCAACTTTCATAGTTCAATTAAAACCACATGATACATAGCACCATAACAAGAAAAACCGTTTAGTTCACATCAACTAAATACAGTCACTACCAGCAGCGGAATAATAATTAAGTTCGAAACAAAATCAATACATCACCAAAAATGGTCTAACAGTATAAAGACAATAACACTTAAGCATAAGACGCCCCCCGGTGCTACGTATCAGAGCATGACACTTCCTACCAAATGAAGGTGTAAAGGTAACCTTCACTCGTTATTACCTGCACGTTGCCGACATAAGAAGCAACATAAAAGCAGTATGGTGAGTCTCTTTTCATAATTAATAACATATGGAATTAAGCATTGCATAGGAAAAGGGAACCAGACAAACCGATTCACAATAAAGGCAATAACCACATCACAATTACAATCACCAATCAACAATACAAAAGGTATGGTTATGCAATGAAATGCAACCCAAACTCCACGGGCACATGCATGTCGGATCCGTCACCAAATACAAATAGGCCGTAGCCTCTGCTCACCAAATAAAACTAGGCCGAAGCCTCTACTCACCAAATAAAACTAGGCCGAAGCCTCTGCTCACCAAATAAAACTAGGCCGAAGCCTCTGCTCACCAATAATGCACATGTTTCATGAGATGCTATGGAAATGCATCACAACACACCACAATTCAATCAATTCACCATTTAATTCAACTCACCATTTTATTTATATTCTCACCATTGTATTAATCAGCTCACCAATTAAAATTAGGCCGAAGCCTCTGCTCACCAATTAAAATTAGGCCGAAGCCTCTACTCACCAATCACACCATAATACACCCGCCAACTCAACCCACCACTCACACCAACACCAATTTCAATTAGGCCAATTTAGGATTTGACGCGACATAGGGAAAGTGAATAAAAATTGAAATTAGACACCTTGAACAACTTCAGTCCAGAACCACCAGTAAAATAACCCATTTTTACATAAAACCAGAATATTTGGATAGACACCGAAATTAGCTTCGAAACGCACTTTGAACCGTTAAATTTGGATAACCGAGTCAAAAGTTACATTAAAATCAAGTTTGGAAAAATTTAGGCAACATCCTGATTTTGGCGCCCAGCAAAAACTGGCGCAGGGCGCCTAGCGCCCAGGCACTGGCGCAGGGAAAACTGGCGCAGGGCGCCTAGCAAAAACTGGCGCAGGGCGCCTAGCGCCCAGACACAGGCGCAGGAAAACTGGCGCAGAGCGCCTAGCAAAAACTGGCGCAGGGCGCCTAGCGCCCAGACACAGGCGCAGGAAACTGGCGCAGAGCGCCTAGCAAAACTGGCGCAGGAACACGGCGCCCATGCATAGGGCGCCTTGGCAAAACACGCATGGAAACTCATTTTACTTCGAAATTGATTTTGCACGAGCCAAATACTCATAATATGAGAACCCAACAAAAATTTTGGCAAAAAGTGACACGCATTTTTGGCGGCCATGCACTAGGCGCCTAAGGCCAGGACAGACCGCAACTCCTATGACTCCAAAAATTGTTTTGCACGAGCCATTTAACTTGGACATGAAAACCCAGTATCAATTTTCGCAAAATAGACAACATAAGGTTGGGGCCCTTGGCGCCCATGGCACAAGGAACACGGCCAAATTTTGACTCAACACCTGAAACTGACTCTTTTTGTGCCCAGGAACTCCCATACCAAATTTGAAAGCAAACCGAGCATCCAACCTCCGGGACCCTCGGCTCCCATGGTGCCTAGACACGAGCAACACAATTCTGCAACACAGTGGCGCAGACAAGGGAAACCGGCGCCCAGTGTCTAGACACAGAACCAGACACAGGCAACACAGACACAGCACATGGGCGCCTGGCTCCCAGGAGCTAGACACAGACTTAGACAGAATTTCCAGCAACACCCAAAACTCCCTAGGAGCCTAAGGAGCCAACCAAATTCGAGTTCCTCACCACCAAAAATTCCCAAATTAAATCTCCAACCTTAATTTATCAATATAAGACTGACCATCATGTTTTTCACCAAAATTTCATTCAATCATAACATCAAACAATGGGCATGCTCAATCATTATTGTGTACAATTCAACACCTAATCAAACATATCTTTGAACAATTAAAATTCAGCATAGCCACAACATCAAAATACACAATTCATTCAAGAAAATCACTCTACAACCTAACCCTATACGATACTCATCACATACACTATTAAAAACGAAAAGAAGAGCCCCCTAACCTCTTGAAGTGGAGAACTCGCAAGGCACCCTAGAATTCACCAACACCACCAACGATCCAAGCTCTCCTCCTTTGCCCTAGTACCGTCGCGCCCTTTCTTTCTCCCTCTCCTCTTCGCAAGTTTCTTCCTCTTCTCTTCTCTCCTCTCTTCGAATCCTTTTCTTTCTTTTGCACCAATGAGGCACTTGCCTCCAACCCTTACTAATTCGCCTAGGCCTAAGTCAATGGGCTTGGGCTTGGGCCAATCCTAACATCCGGAATTACCCTCACCACTCCCTTCAAATTAAATAATTATTTCCAACCCAACTAAGGCTCACATATAATAACACCTATAATTATTTTATTAAGTAATAAATAATAATTATATTATTATTTCTACCACTCAATTTCATTTAATTAATTAAATAAATTAATCTATTATTTTTGGGGCATTACAACTCTCGTAAGAAAGAAAGAAAACGTAAAAGAAAGACAAGAAAGGAGAAGAGAGAAGAGAGTCGCGAAGGGAGAAGAGAAAAGTCGAAGGAGAGAAAGAAAGAAGAAGGTTGCAATCGGTCAAGGAAAGGGAAGAGCTCCTAGTTGCTGTGGTTTTGTTGGCGACTCCGTAGGAAGGACCTCGTCTTCGGTGTAATCAAGGTAAGGGTGGGTCTTACCTTATAATAGGGCTTAGAATGGGTTATATGTGAGGGTTTAGGGTTTATACCATTTGTCTCATAATTCTATTGTTGAATTTGATACATGATTGATTGTGTGAAGATTGATTGTCTCTATGTGTGTGTCAAATACCTTGATAAGTAATCTTTGTATGCATGATCATATGTGTGTCACATCTTGAATAATTGTGTTATGAGATTGATATTCCCTATGCCCTTGAATCGCTATTGTGTTTGCCATGATTTTGATGAAATTTATGTTTGATGCGCTGGAAGTGGCGCCCAAGGCGCCCAGCCACTATGTTGCTGACTTGATGTTGCTGGACATGGCGCCCTAGGCGCCCATGTCATGATTTTCTGTTTGGTTGTTGCGCAGGATGTGGCGCCCTAGGCGCCCAGGTAAGGTTGTTGCATTTTGTTGTTGCTGGCCGTGGCGCCTTAGGCGCCCAGTCTGTAACACCCCAAATTTAATTAGCTATCTAATTGAATTATTTATTTTAATTAATTGGGAATTATGTGGTGGTAGAAAATAAAATAAATATATGCGAGGTAATTGGACCTATTTATAAGGTGAGGACTCGTATTAATTTAATTTATTTTATTTTAATTAGGAGGTGTTGTCACGAATTAGGTGGTGTGCATGGGGGCCCATGATCCACAAGTGAGCCATGACCCATTAACTAGTCATAGGAGTCGACTCACTTAGGGGTCTTGGGGGTTAATTTCATTTCAATTATTCCACCCAAAAGAAAGAAAAGAAACGTATAGGGAGAGAGTGAGAAGAGGAAAGTCGCGACATTGCAAGAGGAAAAGGAGAGAAATTTCGTGGAGCACTCAAGGAGGAGGGAGAGCTTGTTGGTGTCTTGCAATTCCTTGGAGCTTGCCTAGTAATTTCGACTTCTAAGAGGTTAGGGGGCTCTTCTTTTCGTTTTTAATAGTGTATGTGATGAGTATTGTGTAGGGTTAGGTTTTAGAGTGATTATATTGAATGAATTGTGTATTATAATGTTGTTGCTATGCTGAAATTGAATTGTGCAAGAATGTGCTTAATTGGTGTTGAAATGGCTATGTTGCGCAATATGCATGCTAGGGGTTTGATATTATGATCGAATGAATTTTTGGTGGTAAATGTGTTGGTTAGTGTTTGTATTGATAGATGGTATTGGTGATTTAATTTGGTGAATTTTGGTTGAGAGGAACTCAAAAATTTATGGAGCCTTAGGCGCCCTAGGTGTGTGTGTGTGTGTTGCTGGAAATTCTGCCACTGTGTTGCCACTGTGTTGCTGTTTCTGTTGCCCTGTGTTGCTGTTTCTGTTGCCTGTGTTGCTGTTTCTGTTGCCCTGTGTTGCTGTTTCTGTTGCCACTGTGTTGCTGTTTCTGTGTCACTGTGTTGCCAGTTTTGGCGCTAGGCGCCTTGTGCCAAGGGCGCCAAGGGTCCCAATTTTATGTTGCTTATTTTGCGAAAATTGATACTGGGTTTTCATGTCCAAGTTAAATGGCTCGTGCAAAACAATTTTTGGAGTCATAGGAGTTGCGGTCTGTCCTGGCCTTAGGCGCCTAGTGCATGGCCGCCAAAAATGCGTGTCACTTTTTGCCAAAATTTTTGTTGGGTTCTCATATTATGAGTATTTGGCTCGTGCAAAATCAATTTCGAAGTAAAATGAGTTTCCATGCGTGTTTTGCCAAGGCGCCCTATGCATGGGCGTCGTGTTCCTGCGCCAGTTTTGCTAGGCGCTCTGCGCCAGTTTCCTGCGCCTGTGTCTGGGCGCTAGGCGCCCTACGCCAGTTTTTGCTAGGCGCTCTGCGCCAGTTTCCCTGCGCCTGTGTCTGGGCGCTAGGCGCCCTGCGCCAGTTTTTGCTAGGCGCTCTGCGCCAGTTTTCCCTGCGCCAGTGCCTGGGCGCTAGGCGCCCTGCGCCAGTTTTTGCTGGGCGCCAAAATCAGGATGTTGCCTAAATTTTTCCAAACTTGTTTTTAATGTAACTTTTGACTCGGTTATCCAAATTTAACGGTTCAAAGTGCGTTTCGAAGCTAATTTCGGTGTCTATCCAAATATTCTGGTTTTATGTAAAAAGGGGTTATTTTACTGGTGGTTCTGGACTGAAGTTGTTCAAGGTGTCTAATTTCAATTTTTATTCACTTTCCCTATGTCGCGTCAAATCCTAAATTGGCCTAATTGAAATTGGTGTTGGTGTGAGTCGTGGGTTGAGTTGGCGGGTGTATTATGGTGTGATTGGTGAGCAGAGGCTTCGGCCTAATTTTAATTGGTGAGCAGAGGCTTCGGCCCAATTTTAATTGGTGAGCTGATTAATACAATGGTGAGAATATAAATAAAATGGTGAGTTGAATTAAATGGTGAATTGATTGAATTGTGGTGTGTTGTGATGCATTTCCATAGCATCTCATGAAACATGTGCATTATTGGTGAGCAGAGGCTTCGGCCTAGTTTTATTTGGTGAGCAGAGGCTTCGGCCTAGTTTTATTTGGTGAGTAGAGGCTTCGGCCTAGTTTTATTTGGTGAGCAGAGGCTACGGCCTATTTGTATTTGGTGACGGATCCGACATGCATGTGCCCGTGGAGTTTGGGTTGCATTTCATTGCATAACCATACCTTTTGTATTGTTGATTGGTGATTGTAATTGTGATGTGGTTATTGCCTTTATTGTGAATCGGTTTGTCTGGTTCCCTTTTCCTATGCAATGCTTAATTCCATATGTTATTAATTATGAAAAGAGACTCACCATACTGCTTTTATGTTGCTTCTTATGTCGGCAACGTGCAGGTAATAACGAGTGAAGGTTACCTTTACACCTTCATTTGGTAGGAAGTGTCATGCTCTGATACGTAGCACCGGGGGGCGTCTTATGCTTAAGTGTTATTGTCTTTATACTGTTAGACCATTTTTGGTGATGTATTGATTTTGTTTCGAACTTAATTATTATTCCGCTGCTGGTAGTGACTGTATTTAGTTGATGTGAACTAAACGGTTTTTCTTGTTATGGTGCTATGTATCATGTGGTTTTAATTGAACTATGAAAGTTGAAGTTTTTGATTTTAATGGAGTAAGTGTAGCACTCGCTTAAATTGTTTTCAAAAAAAAAAACTCTGATTTCATTAAATAGTAAGGTTATTAGAAAAGGGGTGTTACACAGTCCATGAATTTCGTTTTGGTTGTTGCTGGTTTGGCGCCCTTGGCGCCTTGTGAATATTCTGTGTTGCGTGTGTTGCTGCCAGTGGCGCCCATGGCGCCCAGTGCTGTCTAGCCATGTTGCCTGCCTTGTTTCCTGTTGCAGTTTTTAGGTCCCTATGCCAAGGCGCCGAGCCAATTGTGTTTTGCTTAATGTTTCAGCTGCTGTCTTAGTGTGAAATACCTTGCCAAATTATACTAAGTTGTCCCAGCAAGGCTCCATGTCGTTCCAGTGCTGTTTGGGAAGGCGCCCTAGGCGCCCTGCGCCAGTTTTCTATGGGCGCCAGGATCCCCCTGCGCCAGTTTTTGGTGTTCCCTGCGCCAGTTTGTGTCTAGGCGCTAGGCGCCCTGCGCCAGTCTTCTGTGGGCGCCAGGATCCCCCTGCGCCAGTTTTTGTGTGCTGTTGTTCCCTGCTAGGCGCCCAGCGTCTCAGTTTTGTCCCAAATTTGTTTTTGACGTATCTTTTGACTCGGGTGTCTGTTTTAAGTGCTTCAAAGGGGGTTTCGAAGCTCGTTCAGTCCTCTATCTGTGTATGCTGCCTGTTTGTGTTTAGGTGCTGTTTTGGGCTGTGAGTGGTGTTGGCACACTTGTATGCGCCAATGTTGTTGTTGGGTGTTGATGACCGAATTTTTGGTGATGATTTTAGGCTGCGGTCTTGACGTTGTGATTTATAATGATGATGTGTGTGACTTGTGGTTGTGAAAAATTATGTTTGTTGATTGTTCATGGAGTCACATGCATACATTAGGCTGCGGTCTTGACGATGCATTTTTAGGCTGCGGTCTTGAGGTTATTTTTCGGCTGCGGTCGCGACGTGCCCAATTGGCTAATGAGAAGTGATAATGGTACCACATGCATTCTTCACCTCATACATGCATGCTCATTATTTTATTGGTGTGAGATATGACTGCGTGATAATTATATATATATATAAGATGTGAGAAATGTTACATTTATATATTGCGGATGTTGATATATATTTATAAGCTGGAAACGTTGCTGTATATGTATGAAAATATATATATATATATATATATATATATATATATATATATATATATATAATATATATATATATATGACTTGCTGAGGTTAATATATGTACAAATAATTATATATATATATATATATACAAACTGTTGAAAGTTGTTGTACATAAATTTATGAAGTTGTCGTATGTGTAATATAAAGAAGGGTTAAATATGTTTTTAGTCCCTACAAAATCGGCTCCTTCTAAGTTTAGTCCCTACATTAACGAAATAGGCGTTTTGGTCCTCATCTTATTTTGCCGTTTTTAATTTTAGTCCCTCATGACTTTTAATAGCGCTTCAAAACTTTTAATAGCGCTTTTTTGACCTTTTATAAGCGCTATTAAAAGTTTTGAAGCGCTATTAAAAGTCATGAGGGACTAAAATTGAAAACGAAAAAATAAGATGAGGACCAAAACGCCTATTTCGTTAATGTAGGGACTAAACTTAGAAGGAGCCGATTTTGTAGGGACTAAAAACATATTTTACCCTATAAAGAAATAGACATACGAATTGTTAAAGTTGTTACAAGTTATACATATATATATTGTGGAAGGTATTATGCGAACATATAGGTATTGTAAAGGTTGCTATATACATACTTATAAATAAATAAAAATATAAATGTGTTGCTGTGATTGGTGTAGTCCTTATACTCTAGCATACTGCTTATTATAAGCCTTATTATGCGGTTTAGACTCACCCCTTCGTTGTTTATTACTACAGGTAACCATGAGTGAAGGCTGTTATTCTTCATTCCTGCGTCGGTCTAGTGCTCTGATACGTAACACTCAGGGGATGGGCGCTAGTTTTCTTTTGTTTGTTTTTCGAGTTGTTAAACAATTTTTATTGAGATTTTTATGACTGAGGCTGCGTATGTGTGACGTGATTTATTTTTATTCCACTGCGAGACGTTGTAGTTCCTGTCATGTGGACTGAATAATATGCTTTTGGGAACCCCATTCCATTGTTACGTGTTGCGTACTTTCTTTGATTTATAAAAGAAATGTTATTATGTTGTTGATGTTTGTTTGAAGAAATGTAGCATCCGGTTTGGGTTAGTCGAAAAATAATTTTTGAACTCTGATAATTTTTATTTAAATACCGGGTAGAAAATGGGGTT